>CM044560.2:21635089-22127589 GCA_024416835.2 Perccottus glenii
TGCTGAAGTTCCTGCTGACTTCCTTTTTAAACCGCTTGATATGAAGCTCTCCGGAAGACAAAAAAGCAGCACTAACACCGAAATGTGACACTCACTTGACTCCCATGGATAATGGAGTGCCTGTTCTTGCCATTGTAATCCACCACGTCAATGTAATCCAGGTAGGCGTCTGCCCAGTAAACCAGCTTCTTGACTATATCCAGTGCCACAGCTGTGGGCTGCTCAATTTTATAATCCACCAGCCGGGACCGGTTAGTGCCGTCCATGTTGCAGCGCTCCACCTTGGCCACGTTCCCATAGTCGGTGAAGAAGAGCATTCTGCAGAAGAAAAGGGTTTTACAAAAGATGTGAGCAGCAATTTGAAGAGGATACAACCAATATGGACAAGTTTAGTTCAAAATACTGCCACAATAAGAGCTCTACTCAATGCTATGCAGTTCAGGCACAGGTTATAGCAACACTGTGTAACTTTTTAAAAAATATATATATACAAAGCCTCGAAGTTGATTGGATCCATAACATATAACATGAAAGTAAACCCTGCTTTACAGAAATTACACTTAGCTCACCTAGATAGAGTGATGAGGCATGGGCCGGTTGGTGATAACATTTACACAACCAATTAACACAGCTCTCCACACATTGCATTTATTTTAGATCCATACTGAGACATGATGTGAGTTCACAGCAGTGCATTTGCGAACAGGTTTCTGGATTGGTATTAGGTTAAGATGTGTTAATAACATCTTATACTATTTACATTTATTTGCATTTTATTCAACCATTTGGGTTATTTATTAAACTTTGTTGTGATGTTGTAGCTTTTTGTAATATTCAATAGTTATCTGTCTTAGAAGAGCTCAAGGACAATACATTCCTGTGATTACTTACACCGAGAGTGCATTAGCACGACAACAATTAATGCTTTACCACAAACAATACCTAATCAGTTATGCCCTTCAGAATTGTTCTTAATATATTGACACATGATTTTAAAACTTTACCATTAGAATTAGTCATAATAAACTATCATCTATTTAACTTAAATTTAAAGGGTTGGCTGGAGAAACTAGCTTGCGCTAATTAACCAATCAGCAATAAAAGATATAACGTGCAGACATCAGTGGTTTTATAAGCTATAAATTGGACACTGTTGGACCACTATTTAAATTTCCACATACTCCACAGATAAGCTGCAGAAAAAACACCAACTGAATGCAAGAAGAAGAATATCATATGTTCTTCCTATAACAAAAAAAAAGCACAGGGCTTTTCAAAGGGGGTTGATTTAAAAGCAAGCATATAAAGAAAAGTAACAATTTTATCTTTTTAGTCCTTTAACTTGTGAAGCCCAAAAACTTTCAAAAGGCTTTTATAAAACGTCTGCTACATTTACGCCTCTGATACACAGCAGCGACATAACCTGGAGGCAAGTGTAATAAAAGCAACATTTCCCATTTCCTTTGTGGTAATTTTTGGGACATTTAGAGGCATGCCGCAGAGAACCTCAGGGTACGTAAGTAGAAATAAATAAGAGACAATGTGTGATGCGCACAGGAGCCAGACCATTTACTGTCTAAAAACAGTGTGGATGGCTTAAAGTCAATTCGGAGCAACACAGGGAGCCAATGTAACTCCAGGGAAACAGGTGCTGTAATGTCTGTCAGTTCATTTGTTTCTTAAAATAGGTGTGATATTTCATTGTTGAAATGTCATTTTTGAATCACAAGAGGGGTCTGTCTCTAAATTGATATTTCAAGATTTCTTTTATTGGGTTTGTATAATGTACTTGTGTAAAGTGAGTCTAATAAATTGTGTAGATTTCTGTCTGAGTGAAGAAAATCCAGATTGTCTAGCCTCAGAGAAGCACATCTAGACCTACATAGAGCTTTGTTACAGAAGAAAATAGCTACAGGCATGGTGGCTGGATAAGTACTGCCTTGGAACGCACTATACTACCCAAACAAGTGGGAGCTGGTGGGCAAATAAATGTAATAATGTGCTAAAAAATGAATTGACAATGACAGATCAGAATGAGGAAGACCTAGGACACGTATGAGGGACTACACCACTTGGCTTGGCATAGAAACACCTCGGTATTCCCCTCGAAAGAGCTGGAGGAAGTGTCTGGGGAGTGGGATGTCTGGTCGTCTCTGCTTAGACTGCTGCCCCCGCGACCCGGCCCCGGATACGCGAAAGAAGATGGATCAGAATGAAGCAGCTTGCAGTTATCCCAGCAATTTGCCAACAATATCCGTAAGTGTATGTACTGGTTACTTTGTAGGCTACTGCTGTCCTGTTAGAAAATAGTTCTCTAGTTGGTTAGTAAAATTGTGATGATAGTTTAATATCAGTTAAAGGTCTCACCAGCTGCAGTGTTGCTTTATTGTTGCAATGGCAAACATACAGCTGTTGGACAAATATAGAAAATAGTGCAAATAAATAGTTGACTATTTGTCAAACCATCAATCAGACAAACATAACCCAGTTTCCCATGAATGGCATAACTGTTACAATTATTGAAAATATCATTAATCGTGTGCACACACTCAAAATATTAGTTTATTTGTAGCCTACAAGATAATAACAAAACTTTTGTGTGCAATAAAATTGTGTCCTCTTCCAGGCGCCTTTTCTGGACAATGACTTGGGTAAGAGAATTAATTGCCCATTATTGATCAGACATATTTGGACTGATTGGTTAATTTCTATGTCAGTCAATTATTTCTCTAATTAATGATTAATATGTTACAGAGTCCAGTTACTGTGGGTGTCATTGGAATTGTAGATTATTGCTGAATGCCCTCACTCCTGGTCCATTTCAAATGCATATCCACATACACTAATGACTTAATGTCTTTGGTCTTTGTCTTGTTTGGATTAGCAATAATGTACAATTCCTATGACAGTGGGCTTTTTATTAAAACAACACACCTAGTCTCCATATGAGATGCAGAACGCCCCAAAACAGTGTTGCATATTTACTTTAAAATATATACCTTTTTATTATTATTATTATTGGATGGATTAAAACACTATAACATTAACCCCTGCTTTTTTTTTAGCTGCCACTGACCCAAACATCCATCCAACCACACAGACATAAATCTATTACAGATTATATACTCACTAAATACAAGTTCTAAATACAATACTATTTCAGAAATATCATAATATCAATTTAAGGATTTAAAAAGAACCCAACATCTGTTTTGCTCAGGTCTGCAATGATTAACATGTCAGGCTTGTCTCGTTGTCCTGCTGCGGTCGTGTGAGGACAGACTTCCAACAGCCTCCGGTGATAACGAGCAGCAGCCATAGTGAGCCACTGGAAGCCGACTTAATCTGCACAAGTCAAGTCAGAGGAAAGATGTGCTGCCCTTTGAACCCTGGACTGGGCCGGCGCTGAGAAAAAAACTGTTGGCGTCAGCAAGGAAGCCAGCTCCCCAAACAGGTGCACCTCCATGTGGCATACAAATGATAGCTTTCTGGGATTAGGATGGTGCTAATGCTGTACTTGTGCATTCTGCTGCCAGCACCAGATCCATGTGAGATTCAAGAAATGAGAACCCCTGATTCAATCCACACCATGGGCCTACTGAAACATCTACTGTGGCTCAAAGAGAACCACTGAATATAACAGTGTAGACAGAAAATACAGAGGTGTAGTTTTATGCCTTGCTTTTTTGATATTTTGGGATTTAAAATATAATAATGAGTAAATTTAGAAACAGTATAATGCCAAGGTTAAAATGCTAGATTTCCAAATCACTTTTTTGACCGGGACACCAGCCTACACTCTGCATACTGTAACTTAAAGATGTGTCTATGGCTTTTACAACAGACTAGTGCTTATTCATTCTCCAACACTGCTTATGTCATAGTCATGGAAAGAAAAGCAATGTACAAAGTACACAATGACGTAATGGCTGGCTCCAGAAAACCTTAATAAATTTGGATGATGGAACACTGAGTATTGCATTGTTAATGGAATATATTAAAAGACAGTCAGCAGCCATGTTACAACTCATGTGGAAGTCTTAAAGTAGAACAGTAAAGACTGAATAACTGTTATGTGACCGATGCAGATTTGGTAACCACTAAACTCAGACTGACAACTTGCACAGCTGGTCAAGTGCAAGTCAATAGGATCTTAAAGTGAGTGTTTTTAACATACTCGTTGAATAGGGTCAGTCATTAAAATGAATTCAATTCCAACGCCACATGTTGCTACCTGCTCATGAATAAAAAAGCAGCTACAAGGCCACATTTGTTTGTATGTACTTTAGTCTGGGTGAAAAATGCACACATATGCACATTAGATAGTCACAAAAGATACACATAAAATAGGTCATAAATTGTGATAGTGGAAACATTCTTGTATGGAGCACAATGAAGGTTATGTGCCATTTTATCTGAAGCAAGACAAAGCTCACCTGACTGTGGTTATACATGAGGACAGCAGCTCAATCATTGTCAGTCATTGTCACCCATTGTGAAGAATAAAAACAATCCTCTTGTCTTTCTTTATTTCTGAATGTTACAAAGCATTGCTGATGTGCTATTTGTTTTGTGTCCTCTTTGACAGTGCAATCAGTTGTCAGGCCTGATGCCCAAGTGTCGATCCCAGCTCTATCCAGGCCATAATCAGGCTGACATATAATGGTTTAAAGCCAGCATAAGAGAGAATCAAAGAACAATAAAAATGGAGAGCCACACAGAGCATATTCTATAAACAGTGAGCCTCACGCTGTGCTGCTATCTAACACCTCGCTGATTTCTTTTATTTTCACTCCATTGCTCCAGGCTGACAGACCTCTCTCAGCCTTGTTCCTTTAGAAACAGATGTACCCATGTTTCACCAATTAGAGGAAGGAAAGCCTTGAGAAACTTCTCTATACTTAATCTAGCAGCCTCCGTTGGCAGTTCCCTTGTGTCCAGAGACTCTACTATATCCATACTATCATCCACTATCCACACAGCAAGAGAGCTGTATGTGGGTGTGTGGTCTGATGACTGAAAAACCCACAAAGTACCAGTTCTTACATTAATTGAAGCACAAACCACATAAAACTGTGTCTGTGTCATTAAAAACAAAGCTGCTACTTATTAAATAATTAGACACAATGGCATATAGTGGGAACCAAAGCAAAATAAAAGGCATTTATGTATAATAAATGCTTCTTAAAGCCATGCAATTCAGACCACATTAGATTGTTTTCAGGGAAGTTAATTATATCACAGCTATTTCTTCAATTATTGCTCATCTTTTGGAAGTGATCATTTTAACACACTACTTTGTGACATTAGGTATTATAGTATTGTTGGTTATTATAACCCATCTTCAAATGACAGTCGTTCAAAACGGAACATAAAACTGATTTTAATGATCAAAAATATAGTAATGGAAAATACTGTGGGGAAGGTTTTAACAAGGAGGTGAAGAAAAATCATACAAATGAATATCTAGACAGTGGAAGCTGTCTGAACCATCACCAACTAACCAAATTACAAGGTTCAAAGAGAAAGGGGCCAAGGCAAAAGACAGAGACTCATTTAAATCCCTTCATTGAAGCTCACATTCTTTCAGTCAGTTTTTCAATCTATTTTTTTTACTATTTGCTTTACAAATTTTCTTTTTTTAACACATACCTGATGACAAATGAGCCTCGTGCAGCTTCCAGAGAAGGTGCATTATGTAGGTTGCACAATACTCACCCCATGAGAGGATCCACTGCTATGCCCTTAGGATTCCGCAGGTCTAGCTGTACGATAGTGACACAAGTTTCCCCCCGCTGGTCACAGGCAAATATTTTATCACTAACTCGGTCGACAAAGTAGAAGTTACCCGTCAACCAGTCAATGGCCATTTGTTCTACATCTGCAAAGAAAAAAAGAAAAAACTGTGAAAACCTTGCCGCAGAAAGCCCTGGCCTATCAGAGTAGCTGTAGAAACTGCACGTTAAGAGGCTAAAATAATTCTGGACCTGATAAAGGCAGTACGTTGTTGTTTACTGAAGAGAGGCCATGTTGTAACATTTAAAGATGGCCATAGTTTGACATATTCACAGCTGATCTTGGAGCAGAGCTAATGGACTTGTAGCTTCTGGCCCCTAGTCTCACTTCTTTGTGGACATTTTATAAAAAAAAATACACAACTGAATAGGTACTGTTTGTGCATTATCCACTGCAGAACAAGATAAAGGCAGTGACACAGTCACATAACTTAGCTTTGTGTATGAGTCATATTAGGAGTTAGTAGGAGATGATGGTGTTTTAACCAATAACCTAACATTGTTTTTGCATTGTGCAGTCAAGGAACAGGATACAACATCAAATTTCCGTATCCTTAGCCCATTTGCTTAAACGGGAATTTATTCTCCGTGTGCATCTTTACCTCTGTCCCAAAGCTCTTAACGCAGCTCTGAAACGGCCTGAGGGAGGACAAGATGCTCATGTTTGTTTTAATTAACAACATTTACAGACTTGATATGATTTCTTTGCACTGATATAAGCTTATGAATACTAACACTAAAGTTATATGGTGTTGCTTTGAGCTGTACATCATCATAAATACAGAACAAGCATAAAGCCTCTGCAATTTCATGAAAAACACAAAACTGAGAATTCATTGTGAGTTATTTGTGTAGATATGTCAGCAGGTCCCACAATGACAGACCTGGTTTTAACATACAGTATGTTGGGAAATCTGTAGGTTACCATGACAGTGTAAGCACATGTTTGAAACCTCTAAAACAACAATAGAAAAATACTCTTTAAACTAACAAAGCTAGCACAGCCTGCAGGTTTGAAGGACAGCTGTAGAGCAAAGGTGAGTGGCTATGACCGCTGAGGCCGCCCTACCATTAACCACACAGATGATAAAGAGATGAGAGCTCGAAGGTAAAAAAGTGTGTGGAGGAAGAAAAGTACACAAGATAAATAGCTCAGGTTTGTGTATGCTTTGCTCTTTCCCTGCAGCTGAGCGTGTTCATGATTCGAGAGAAGATATCCAGTGAAATTTATCGTAAAATGAACAACCAATGGATGGAAGTGAACAGAGTACATACATTGCAAACTCCGTTGTGTTCTTATTTCCTGTTCCCGTGTGAATCCTCGTAGATTTCTGGTTTCCGCACAGCGAAGTTGCCCAGAGGACTCTGTGGATAGGACCCAGCACACGGTCTCGTGGCTGTGCTGAAAATCCAACGATAGTGTTCCATTTGCACTGAGAGACCTGAGGGGCTGAAATCCTGTTCCATTTAGACTGGTGATAACAATACGATTTGACCCACCAATGAGGAGCACTGGACGGCTGTCACCAACATCTGAAAGAAAGAGAAAGAGAAAGTATTATTTTTCTAATCTTATTTAGAAGGCTACGTTTTTTATTATCCATTTAATCAATCACAATAATCACAAAAACACCAACATCAAAATGACTTTTCTTGAGTTTGTTTAGCCCTAGTCATTATCATTTATTCACTAAGATTTTTAATCTGTCTTGAATTAAAAAACTCAATTTGTGCTGGTAAAGGTTCATCCAGAAAGTCTCCTCAATGATTCCAACTCGCAAAAGAACTTTTCATATCCTGATTTAAAAAAAAAAACATGTTAGATGTAACTTTTTCTCTGCACACAGATAGTGACTATTAAAAAACGTTTTATTGAGGTCTCAAACATAAAATGATTAAAACAGTTCATTCATTTTGTACAACATTTTGAAATGCTCAAAAGTAAAGTCTAGATGCCAATAGTCCTTACTTGAAGGTATCAGAGCCTTTTCTTGTTTGACAGATGTGACAGCCGTGTGATTACTTTCTGTTGTGGGAGTTTTTGGTTTTTTCCTTTTATAGATAAACCGCTGTTCATAAATATTTTACTGTAAAGTAGAGTAAACCGCGAACGCTCTGCTATAGTGTAAAGAAGAACAGAAACAGGCTCCTTTAAAACAAGCCACTAAAATATCAACATGGCACTGAAAACTGTGCATCGTTCATTAATATAAAAGTATTGGTGAGTACTCAATTATTGGTATTCGATACTCTTTTTGTAAAAAGTGGTAAAGAACATGTTTTTTTTTTTTTTCACACAGCAGATGTAGGTTAAAACCTTAGCTGTCGCACCATCCATTACAAAGAATGAATTTATTATACTAAGGGCCCATTTTCAAATAATTTGTCAGAGTATGAGCTCAGCACAGCAGAGGGTGAGGAAAAAAAATCATTACACACTCTTCTAATGCAGTCCAAAAGATATAGAAACTTCTATTAATGAACAGACACATTTATAAGTTCTGTATGTAGCTCTATATTTAAAGGTTTCAGGCAAAAGTATGAAGAGCTAACAAGTCTAGCTGTGATCCTGAGAGAGTCCTTAACAAACCGTTCTCACTGTGCTTGACTAAAAACATTTCAAAGGTGTAATTAGGTGAGTTTTTGCGCAGTACTTGCTCTTAACTGGTCTTATTTCTCCAGGTTGCTTGATATTTCACTCTCCTGATTCATGTTGACATTTTAACCATGGGGCTGCTGCAAAGTCAAATTTATGTAAAAGGAACAAATAGAATAAATAAATATTTTCCTTTCCGTTTAGTCAAAGAAAAATAAAATGAGATTCCACCAAGATACAGCCCCCAAAAAAGAAAATCAATGCTGGCAAGTTTTAACTTCAATCTTGGACCCAGCATGTTAATATGTTTTCATTTCCTGCTGCTCATCATCTTTTGGCCTTGGAGAGCTCTATCTGAAATTTATATTCATTAGCTTTTTACAACTAATGGTAACCCCATAGTCATCCAGTACCACTATCACTCTCTTCTAAATTAATATTAATGCATGTGAGCATTGGGTTCAGTTAAGTTTATGGGTAATCATATTCAGTTTATTCCTAGTAGGACACCAGTCACATTGATTAAAGGCACTAACAGTGGTGTTCTCCACAGCTAGGTGTGTTGTGCCTCCAGCAATTTCCAACCCATATATGCCACTGTCACAACAGCCCCCAAAAAATATTTTCCACTTTATGGTTCCATGCAAGAAACAAATATATGCTGTGGAAGGTTAAGCTTGTCTTATTTGTAATTGGAAGACCACCAGAACACAATGCCCGCTTTAGTTGATTTTTTTCTAAGTAGGCTGTTTTGTTTATTGGAACATATTTGTTACAAGAATGAGGCATTAACATAAATCAGGGTGACGCTGGGCATTGTCTCTGAACAAAATACTCCAGACTGCTCCCACTTAAAATCTCATGCTCATTAATTTTATCATTATCCGGGGCTGACCATGTCTACCCATTCCCATGTGGTGATAGATGTGGTCACTGCTAAACCACATTAATCTTGGCCTACACGCAGGCGGATGAGAGTGTGGATGACACGCTACAGTTCAGCTCTAGTTGGGAAAAGTATCCCTGTTTATTATTAGTAATGAAACATACATACTATGCAGATTATGTTGTTTTCCAATGCGAGTGTGCCGCTCACCTTGTTTGGCTTTGCATGATCTCCCGTCAGGCTCGAGGATGTATCCTTCTGTGCAGCTGCATCTGTATGACCCGTAGGTGTTTGTGCAGGTTTGGCTGCATGCACCATACATGGCACATTCATCATGATCTTTTGAAAAAAAAAAAGGAAAAAGAGTCATTTGTAACAAATTAGGTGTGCTCAAACATGACCCAAATACATAAAGTATACCTAATGTGGCCTCACTCTGGCACCTCAGGCATAATTACTTTTATAACCAATGAGGCTTTTGGAGCGGCTGCACCTTGTAAAATCTCTCATGTCTTCCCCAAACAGGATCAAACTTAGGAAGCTACTTTGTTAAACCTAGCTGTGTGACATATTTATGAAATTTTATGCTGTTGGTAAAAGGTGTGAGTCTAAATTAGACACTTGCAAAGCTTCCTCTACGGCTGTCATAATTCAAGCTCAAAGCTGATGTGTCGCACAAATGTTTTCTCATTCCCATGCGTAATATAGCAATGTTCAAGGACCCTTCTAAATCTCTATTGATATAGATAAAGCTCTTTAGCGCTCAACGTAAATGCCTTGGGATTACCCTAGACTGGTAAATAACAAAGCTCCTGTTTAACCATGTTCTAGAAATTACACAAAACATATATATTTTTTTACTTTTTAAGTACCTTTTTTGCTCTACAATTTTAGCAAATATATGCTATTTTAGTACTGACCACCAATACAAGGGCAAATGAATAAATAAAAAGAATATGATGCATTGAAACAAACCTTAAGGAGAAGAATGGTCATTGACAAAACGTTTTTTAGTTAGTTAATTTGTTTATTTCGGCCATCTTCAAAAGCTCATAAGGAGACAAATTTATCTGAAACAGGTTTTGGCTGCATTTTGGAAATGTATTATTTTTTATTTCAAACATAATTTTGGCTATTTTAACCCTAACCCTAAAATTTAAAATGTTGACTTTATGAAGGTTATGTGTGTTTTCCAACTGAGCTTGTGGTCAGTAATAACACCTAAGTTCACTCGTTCCAATTCTAATCTGGACATTTGTATTTATTTTGTTATTTTAATAAAATAAATTTAGTTTTATTTATTTATTTATTTATTTATTTGATGACAATTTATTGACAAACCATTTTTTTATGTATTTATTTCTGCTTCCACTGTGTCCAGAATTTTGATCGGAACAAATTAGAGTTGCGTCTTAGGCAAATAAAACAATTTAATTAAATAGACACCTTACAGATGTCATTGATATATAATAAAAATAGCTTTGGTCTAAGGACTGATCCTTGTGGAACCCCACAGGTGACCCTCTGTAGTAGTAACCTGTCGCTGGTGAATTGCACAAACTAAAATCTATTCCTGAGATAGTCAACCAATCTATCTTTGTACAACGCTCTTTCAAGTTTTTTTTTTTTTTAACAGTATTTTGTGATCAATGGTGTCGAATGCTTTCTTCAAGTCTATAAAAATTCCAACTGAGTAATTTAAATTTTCTATTGCAGGGGTTAGTTTTTCAACCAGCTCTATTACAGCCATTTCTGTGGATCGATTTGCTTGGAAGCCATACTGATGATCATTTAATAGTTTATATTTTTAATGAAACAACCTAGTCTTATTTCAAAGAGTTTCTCTAGTATTTTTTAAAAATGAGGGAAAGAAAGAGATTGGGCTATAGTTTGAGAGTGAATTGCTATCTTTCGCCTTGGGATTAGGAACAGACTTGTAGACCAAGGCAGGTGAATTATGAGCTTTATATACCGATACATAATGTGTGTGTGTGTGTGTGTGTGGATGCATGTGTGTTGGCGCTAAAATGTCGTTTAAATGAAGCTCTGGCTGCAGACAGATGGTTTACATATACTCCTGCTTATTCATCTGAAAGAAGTCTGGCCCGGGGCAAACAGCAGAGGTTGTTGAGGGAGAAAAAGGGAAGGAAGTGGGAGGGGGTGATGCTGATCTCTGTGGCAGGTGCCCTCCTGTTTAGAGCAGCTGAAACCTACCTCTGCAGCTTGTCCCGTCCTCGCCGACCTCAAAGCCGTCAGCGCAGAAACAGAAGGTGCCGTTCCTGGTCATGATGCAGCCGTAGCGGCATCGCAGCTCATGGCAGGCTGACAGCAGCTCTGTGGGGGAACAACAAGAAGAAAGAGTGAAAAATATAGGAGAAGAGCAGAAGAAAGCCTAGGTGAAATGGGAAATGACTTTTTGATTTGGGAAATTACATTTGGCTTTCCCTCTTGTTATTGCCTATTCAGTTACTTTCTTATCATTACACACAAGAAGGAAATTTTCAGCTGACCGGCACGCATTTCTATGGAAATGCAATTTAAGGCAAACTGCTGGGAATTAAATAATGAAAGAAGTCTAAACAAAGAAAGTTGGGCTGTGATGAGAAATACACTAAATTTGTTTTAGTTTTTTTTTGATGGCATTAAATGATAAAAAAGATAACCATGTACCTAGTGCTTAAACGGAGAAGAACATAATCAGTACATATTACAGCAGAACGGTGACTGCCACAACCTACAACCTGTGTCTACAGCACAAAAATACATCTCTGCCACTCTGAAAAATACTCCACAATATTTTTTCAGAGTGACACATTACTCTCTCACCATTTAATACAACACATTTGATTTTAAAAATTAAAACTAAGACACATAAAATCTCTGAGTCTCACCACAGCACCACAGCACTAGTCACCAATAACAAAGTAATACAATGCAGTGTTACTTCTTTTACATCTAAACAATGTTGATGAATGCAGTTCAAATGTATTAACAGCCCTGCTTTCTACTTTTATCTCCTGACACGATGATTGACCAAATGAAACCAGGAAGTGCCAACACAGTTATTTCCTATGTATGTTTTAGGGTCCTGCGCTCTATAAAATTAATCTGTACAAAAAGAACAAAGAATGGTTAATTACGGCTTGATGAATATTCAGCAGAATGAATGGCACAACTGAAAGTAACACTCTCAAAACAAAGCCTCAATTGGACTATGATTGACACGGCGACAGAACATTAATTAAAAGCAACCGAAAAGATGACGAGTGATGATGACTGTTCTTTGTATTTCTTCAGAAATAATTTAGCATTCTTACTTGACAGGGGGTATTTACATTTTGTGGCAAGTTTAAAACAATCAAAGCCATAAACTGCTATTTTCTGAATGTGTGGATTTAGATTTTTATCATTGTCTTGTTTTAGATAAAGATGAATATAACAGTATTTTTGAAGAGCTGTACCCATTTTAACAGCCTATAGTTGGCTGTTGCTTTTTGGAAACTAATGTGACAACTGATAACCACAAACAATTTTATATTGGAGTGACAAAAAAAATACTGTAGTGGAAACAAACCTGTCAAACTTTATCTGGTAATATATTTTGATTCTATACGTTTACAAGTAGGTAGAGAAAAACAAATTATTGCATTAGTCGGATTTTAATCGGACTTTTAAACTGCATGTATACACCTTACTCCAATTGGGAAGGGCAGTCATTCGAATTTCTCAAAATCGGAGTAACACACCTAGATAATGCGGTATTTTGTTGGATTACTGCTGCATGTATACGGCCTACTCCGATTAAGGTCAACACAGCGCACTGAGCATGCGCCTGAGCCGGACAGCAGCACAAAGTCACACGTGTAAACAGATGAGAAACACACAAAGAACTGTGTTTAGAGACAAACTCATTTTTAGACCAACAAACACGTACAGTATTCATAGGGTAAGGCTGGGTATCCTGTTTGTCAGTTATTGTGCTCTCTCATGTCGTAAAAAGTTTAGAAGAACAAGCTAGTTCGTCTAAGTTTTTGATGTATTCACTGTGTGTTCTCTCTCTTGTCCATGTTTACACGGACAAGGTGTGAACTCCAGCTTAATCAGGAAAGCATATGTGTACAACGTATATGCTAAATGGGTCGAATTATAGATTAGAACAGTCAGGTGGAAACTGGAAACAGAACTATGGTGGTCAAATGTTTTGCTGGTTTTAAGATAAGGTTTGACCGACATGAGGTTGAGAAGGGAAATAATGGATTTCTTTCTCATTTTCTGAGGTGAAACCAAAGGTGAGAAAGGTCACACAAACAAAGACATATCAAAATGGCAAATGGCCAATAGCCTTTGATCTTCAATTACCAGAGGGAGGCCGTTTTTGATTTAATAATTTATTATTTGAGGTATGTTTTATGATTGAATGCTCTGCGGCCAATAGCATAGAGGTTATTGGAGGTGGGTTGGTAATGGATTCAATTTTAAAAGTTTTGCACTACCACATACAAAAGACATTCACATCATTAAAAAACAAATAAAATCCTTTCGTCATTTAATATAAAGTGACAGAAAACAGACATGTATTATTGTCCTCTCTCTCTCTCTCTTTGTTCATGATAAAGTAGTTCTTTTTGTGAACTTCACGATGTGTGGAAGACATACATCAAATTCAATAAGTCTATAGTGAGTCTAAGATATACATTTATTTGCATTTTTCAAAGAGTATACGTTTATGTACTAGGTATTGTTTAGCCTGGGGCCACATCTGACATTCTTGAGTGAAAATAAAATAAATAAATAAATGTGATTATTTGTGCACATTCAATTTTTAATCATATACATGTGCATCTTCATTGTAATATTCCAAACAGAAGTTTGTTGGCAGATAGCATTTAGCTTTCAGACACAATATTGAAAAGACCTACGTGGATTCATTTGATTAGATTGAACCTTGTGCTACACTCTTCTATGGCTAATGCTACTTCTAGAGCCATGGTGCTCAAATAATGTCTTACTACTCTAGACACTACAGACACAATATATAATAATCACCAGAGAAAGAAGTGACAGTATGATACTCCTGCAATGCCTTGGTTCAGTGAAGTGTCACAAAATTGATGGAACAGTGTAGTGTCTGTGCACTGTATTTTGTTGATGCTAATTAGCCATGTGCTCCTGATCACTTTTTGCATCTTTAACAAGATGTGGCATGTAAATGTACTTAGATCTGGTCTATTGAGACAGAAAGGGATAAAACTAAAAGGTATCCAATCTAAACCTTTGTTGCCATTGAGCAGCAGTGTTGGAAGTAACGACGTTAGAGTATAACGGCGTTACTAACGGCGGTAATTTTTCAGTAACGGAGTAATCTAATTAATTACTTTTCCCATCGTTGTAACGCCGTTATCGTTACTGAGAATGTTAAGTGTTGCGTTACTACAATTTGGTTGAATAAAGCGTGAGGTGTCATTCTTTGGCTACACATCAGCTGCTGCTGGAGAGAGCGGGGGGGGGATGATGACTCTGACTCTGACACTCTGACTTCCACTAAACACAAGACAGCGTCACCGACAATGGCGAGAAGCCGGGGAAATTCAAAGGTGACGTTCTCGAACTGGAAGTACCGGCACTATTTCGTTAATTGAAATTAAAGGCAAGAATGTTTCTGAAACATGCTATGTCCAGGAAAAAAGACTTTATCCACGTCTGCCTCAAGTAATTCAAATCTTTTGAAGCACATCAACACATGCTAACACGACACTTGCTGCTGCTGCTAACCCCAAAGGCAGCTGTGTGAGTTCCAGTGAAGAGACAGAGCTCGATTTTATGTGTCAGCAACAACCACTGGTTTAGTTGTTAGATGAGAGGAGTATTTTAAAATAGATTAATGTATTATTCATTTTCTTTGAGAATGAACAACATGTTAATCTACAGAGAGAGTTGGATTGTGTTTTGTTTATTGTGCAATAATTTACAGGTACAGAGATTTGCACTACTTAATGGCCAGGTCTCCCTTTGTTTCTTTTTACACAAGTTTACATTTGTGTGACTTAATTTTTCCCTTGAATTTTATTTTCAATATTTATTTTTTATATGTTTTTATTTCTATGCCTAGCATATGGCAGACTGCAATCTATTGAGTTCAAATACATACCAAATGTTCTAAAATACTAGATATAGTGTTTTATTCTTCAATCAGTTAATTTAAACATCTTTGATATTTAAGCTGTTGTAGAACGTAAAACCCTTTTAGAACAAAAAAAAAAACTTTAGTAACTTTGCTGAGTAACTGAGTTACTTTTACAATGTGGTAACTGAGTTACTAAGTCAATTACTTTTTGGGAGAAGTAATTTGTAACTGTAACTAATTACTTTTTTGAAGTAAGATGACCAACACTGTTGAGCAGTTTTGAATTTCCATTTTAAGGCAATAGCAAAATAAAAATGATACTGTGAATCAATACACTTTTTGACATTGTGTTATGTTTAAGAACTTGCTGATAAATGAATTTATTTCTAAATCTTGCCAAAAACAGTGCTATACTATGAAGTTGATGTTCAAGACCCAACTAAAGAGCCAGACTGTTTTATAAGTCTGTGAAAGGACACCTTGTGTAAAATAGCCCAGTAAACAACACAGTGATGTGCCACACTGTTTTCTGATCAGCTCTGTTGAGCTTCAAATTGCACTGAAACTGAAAGTGTCCACCACTGTACCCTGGAGAGATTTTCACAAAGTCAGTTTTTTATCTGCGCCAGACTGACCTTAGGTTACCTCCTGGAGACAAAACAATTTCAAAACCACCAAACAAGTCTAAAAGGTTAGAGAGGTTCTCAACATTTCAAAATGTCACTGGTAAATCCAATGAGAAACTCAGCACAAAGAAGACAATGGGACAACACTTAGCACATATTGGCTATATTGTTTTTTATGTTTTATATATATATATATATATATATATATATATATATATATATATATATATATATATATATGTCTAACTTGATTTAACCAACAATCATTTATTCATTAAAACTGTTTCATCTTACATAGTTCAATAATTTAGAGATAACACTTGGCATATAGTGAGAAAAAAACGTAAATGAATTGCAAATCTATAAACTGTATGAGTATATGTTCAGTGACTTAAGTTCTCCAGCATAGTCATAGCTGCATTTAAAAGTGCACACTTTAAATTTGAATGAAGATAACTGGCAGGATAAAAATGGGTTGTTAAAAATGATCCTCACACCCATTGCAGGTAATGTTTGTTTGCCTGGATGGACACATTGTCACTTTGTGCTCTCTTCCTAAAACATTAACATATGAAAAGCACAGCACAAACATACTCGCTGGGCCCCTTTAAACCACCATTCCTTATGCATGATGTGTACGTCAATCAAATCCGAGACAAAACAATAGCAAAATGATGTATTCAGTCGGTCTGTGCATATTTATTCAACACACAACTCTGCGTAAAGATTACATTTAAATCAATACACAGACATTGTGCGTGCAGTAAAATGGTAAATAGCGGAAGTGTGTCAGCCTTGCAGACATTTCATAAGTCAGCCTTTGACGGTGGGGGTCAAAAACTGATGTGGCTTCCATCCAATCCTGTTTACTCATTCTAAGACTTGCGTGTGGACCCCGTGTGCCCTGTGCATTATTATTCATAGCGTGGTACGGTAACTAGCGCGCTTCCCTGTTGTGAAGCAGTATGCAAAATAACTGCACGCTGAGCCGAAGATATTCAAAGCTAATCCTTATATCTGCTCAAAGACACCAGATGATCAGCTTTCCCTCTTGGCAAACAGAGAGCTGCAGGGATTGTACATCTGCCACTGAGCTCGCAAATACACAAAGTAGCCCTGACGCTATACTCAGCAGTTATACAGCATGAACTAGGTATACACTTTGTGGCTTAATAAAAACAATAATAATCTTTATTTGTATAGCACTTTTCTTAACATTGTTACAAGGTGCTTTACATTGCAAGACCTATAACAGACCCTAGAAATTCACATTCAAAAAAACAACAGAAAATAAAACCTTAAAAACTAAAATACTAAACAATAAAAATCAGGCAATATCAAAGGCCTCTGAGCGGAGGGATCTGGTGGGGAAATAGGGTGCAAGCAGGTCGGATAAATAGTGCGGTGCCAAACCATCAGAGATGTAAAGAGTACCTGAAAGCCATACTTGAGTAAAAGTACAGATACCTAACTGTAAAATTACTCTACTACAAGGTACAAGTCACCAACTTAAATACGACCTGAGTAAAAGTCTTAAAGTATCCCATTTTAAACGTACTTAAGTATTTTACTCGTAATGAATGTTGTCTCAAAGATGCACTAGTCCTCAACACAAAGAGATTTTGTAGGTCAGTAAAAAAGAAAGTTTATTTATAAGGTTTTACTTCCTAATATAGAAAAGAAATTGAAAACCTCAATACTTTGACATGGCAGAACAAAAACACAGATTAAACAAGTCTGTCCAAATCAAACTCAAGTGCTCAAAAAATGCATAAGTAAAACATTTTCAAAAAAAGTCAAATCAGAGCTGACTTTGATATAATGTACCTCTCAGTCTCAGAGAGGGGCAATATTTTTATTCAACTTTAACAAAAGGTGGTTCTCAAAGTTCTTGGATTTTATTCTAGCTCTCTTTTTGGACTGAAAATGAGGCCAGCAGTGGCATGCAGTAGATGCAGGTAGGGGAGTGTTGAGCCTTAATGACAACTTTACTAGAGGTGGGAAGGTTTTCAGGACACCCATGTCATCACCAGCACACGTCAGATAGCCATCAAGCACTGCTGGGCCTTGTGCTTGGGATGACTTCAATGACTTGAAGAAATCCTCTTCCTCTGAAGAAGTAGCATCACTTGTAAGCTGAGAGGTCTCCTCCATATTTTTATTTATTAAGTCAAGACCTACAATATAATACACATTTAGTAATGTTTCAGCAACAGTTTAATTCAAAAGCATTTTTAGTGCTTTTAAAATTATAAATCTTATATGTACTAATCCAGTTTAATATATATATATATATATATATATATAATCCAAGGCTATATATATATATATATATATATATATATATATATATATATATATATATATATATATATATATATATATATAAATTAACTGCAAACTACATTCCTCTTCCATCATCTCTGCAGCTTTGTTGGACCGGCCACTCTTATTCCACAAGGCCCAAGCATTTGGAGAAGGATGATCTTGATAACCTTTTGTACATTTCATCCGTTTGAGCAGCATCAAGCATCCACGGTGGAAACCAGGTTCAGAAGATGGCAAGCACAACACTGGTTCTTGGGCAAATGAAATTCAAGATCATCCATTTACATTTATTAATTTAGCTGACGCTTTAATTCAAAGCATTTTTAGTGCTTTTCTAAAATTATAAATCTTATATGTTACTAATCCAGTTTAATATAATATATATATATATATATATATATATATATATATATATATATATACAGTATGAACTGGCAACAGGGAATAGCAGTGACATATTCCGGTTGAAAGACAAGGCCTTTTCTGCTAAACCTACTGAGCTCCTCACATTCATCCCCATTTGAGTGTCAGATTCATCCTCAATCTCTGATGTGGTTGCTGTTGCACTTTCTGCATTGCTGTCATGCATGTTCTCCCCTCCATAGACACGAAATGCTTACAAAAAATTTGATCCGTTGTCTGTTGTTATACAGACAACTTTTTCATGGATCTCAAATTCAGTGTTTATGTCATGTATCGCAGCTGCAAGTACATCAAACGTGTGAGACCCCTTTAACTGTCGACAGGCAAGTGCTGCAGAAGATCGATGTAGATAGTCTGGGTCAATCCAGTGCGCCGTCATACCTATAAAGCTGCGACGTCTTGAACTCCAGCAATCGGTGGTTGTACAGATGTATTCCACCCCTCTCATGGCTTCTATTAAACTTTTCTTCATTTCTCCTGCAGCTTCCTCAATCTTGGCACAGATGGTTGATCGTGACCGTACAATAGAGTAAATTCATCTTTTTCAACCATGCTGAAAGGTTGGAGACCATATACAATGAATCGCAGTACAGCTTTATCAACGGTTGCTTGAGAAATGATTTTGGTATCTCCAATTTTGAGTTGTTTTGTTTGGGGCTCCATATTTTTGCTTAGATTCTTTCGCTTCTGAGAAGTTGAGGTCAATTCTGAGTAGTTATTCAAGTGATTAGGATGTTTTCTCTGAAAAAGGAGCAGTGTTATTTTTTTAACTTAGTAAAATATAAATTCAATGATAAATACAATCACAAATTCACTGCTAAACACACCCGATGCACAATTTATAATCGTTTAGCAGACTTCCCATATTGATCATTCGATTTCAGTGACTACATTCATTCACATTGCACCAAAATTTTAAACTAAAATATATGTTGCAGTGTTTTTGTTTAACAATATTAGTAACTGTATTAACTTTTGGTATTGCTAACAAACACCAAAGTTATGTTAACAAACATTATGCTTACAATACCATTGTGAAGTCAAACATGATCTGTAAAGATTAATTTGGCTAAATTGGCATTAAATAGGCTCTTACCTCAAATGTGTGTCCTCAAATTTTTTTTATTTTTGTGGTTCTGGGCAAACAAAGTAGACACTGCATCCTGTAAGAGTCATTCTGTACACAAATGAAAACATTTCTTTCAAATAAGGCCAGGGATGGTTATCATCAGTGCTGGCACTGCATAAAGTGCTTGCTTCGGCTTCATCAGTGGCTGCAGCCATCGCTAATTTATGCTAATTCACGTTCGCAACGGTGTAACACATGTAGGCTAATAGCATCCAGTACCTTCAATAGCCTACAGATGGCAATATTGCCTCTTACACCCAAGAAATAAGCCACGGCAGACAAAGTTGACGTGACGTGCACAAACACAATGTAGCGAAAAACGGTAAGAGTCAGTTCAAATGTAGTTGAGTAGAGAGTAAAAGTTGCTTTTATTTTTGATACTCAGTACAAGTACAAAGTAGCCAAAAAAATACTTAAGTACAGTAACGAAGTACATTTACTCAAGTACTTCACACCTCTGCAAACCATTAAGTGCTTAAAAGTAAAATTTAAAAATCAATCCAGAATTTAATGGGAAGCCAGTGCAGAGATTTGACGACAGGAGTGATGTGTTCTTGTCTATGTGTGTTTGTGTTTGTGTCATTTTGTATTTAACTGTAAGTGGTGGAGAGAAGTTTGTGTGAGGTAACATAGGTATAGCGAGTGACAGTAGTCAAGTCTCGAGTAAATCAAAGCATAAATAATGGGATAAAAGCGATTTTAGAAAAAAAACCTTAAGATGAAAGAAACAAGTTAAGACCACATTTATTTGACCTTTAAAAGACAAAGTTTTACTTTAAAATCAAATAAAACACCATGGTTTATATTAAACAAATGCAAGCCTCAAAATGAATGATTACAGCTGTGGCTTTTTGGCAGAGAATTATTACCAGAAAGAGATGAAGACACATCTGTTTTTCTGTCTTTTGAGATATATTCAGAACATTCATAACTGCAACAGAGAGAATACAAATGAGCAGTATAGAGTACATGAAGCTATTAATTAAAACACAAATAAACACACACAACCCTATAGTTGGACATAAACGGAATAAAATGTGTAAATAACAATTAAACAAGTAAAATTATTCAAAAAAAAGCAGAATACAGTGATCCCACTTAAAATATTATTTTTGGTGTTTTACTTATTCATACTGATTGTTCCATTTTTTTTTTTATAGAACACAAGATACATTAATAAAAGCATTACAAAATGCAAAAGCTGCAGTATGGTGCCGCTCTAAAGGTTTGTCATTTAGCTGCCTGTAAATGCTTGCTGGAGTAGGAAAGGTCACAGAGTAGTCCAGCCTCAGACCAAAATGATTTGACAGGACCAAGAGCATTCAGTGGATCTATAGCTTCCTAATCACAACAAGGATTGTGCACACTGTAGTGTTGCCAAGAATATATGTCTTGTTACCTTTAGAACAAACGCATCCAGACTAAGCTACCTCTGATTGCAACTGGATAGACGGGCTTTCCAAACTGCTTCAGGATGTACACAGTATAAACATATCGCCAATCAGAAAAACAATGCACTTTATAAAACCATTTTAGGTAAATGATGACTGATCGTGTAGAACTAAGCTTGGTGGAAATTAGCGTTCAACAGGAGGGGTTCAAGACCTTTTTCACTTTGCAAGAGAACGGGGATGGCTGGCCAGGCTAATTAAATTGTACTTATTGAAATAATTTCACTGTGTACAAGAGTTTACACTAACACAACTGAGTGTACGTCAAACTGAATAATCAACAGTTACATTACCACATAAAGGTCACGGCCTCAAAAGTAGAGAACATGCTTTTTTCATGTGCCATTCAGTCTGAAAATCACAGCAGCAAACCTTGTCTAAGTTGCACTATAGCACAGCTTAATTTACCGTAATCAAATGAATCAACGGAGTGATTCTAGCAAATGCACAAAATTAATTCCATCTGTTTTCACATTATGCCGAGTAAAAAAAAAAAAAGGTAGGGGAAATGTAAAATTAGAGCTCATATGAGATGCTGCCGTTGCTGTTTATCAGATTTAGAAAAAAGTAATGATTTGCTCAATTTTCTATCAATGATTGGAAAATTGTAATGTCGATACACAGCTGGTGCAATTTACTATGTCCATTTTTCACTGTGGAGTCCATATTGTATTGCATTTACTTAACAAATACATTCATATTTTTAGTGTGTGAAGCCTAGAGTGTGTCCTGTGTTGCTGACTTTAGTAAATATAAGGAATTTTTCTAAAAACAGTTTCCAGAGATTTACATACTGATTACTTTCTGCTTATTGCTGCAAAAAAGAAGAAAAATAATGCATTACATTGTGTTTTGACACAAAAGACAAATTATAACAAATAATATTTTATATGAAATGTGGTGAAGGGGAGGTTTTAGGGTTCAGATGGTATAATGTTAGCTGGGGTGTTAAATTTGAATTTATTTATTTTCATTTTATTTTTTTCTCTTTAGGACAGCGTACAATGTACATTAAGACAAAGCAGAGATGCTTTTACCAGATTATAGCTTAACAGCTAATTTCCATCTGTAGTCCTATTTTGAACATGTTTTTGGTGGTAGGGGAAACCAGAGCACCTGGAGGAAAGTTACACAGACACAGGAAGAACATGCAAACTCTACACAGAAAGGCCCTTTCTGTCTTTAATCAGTCCAAATGTTAGATAGGAGTGGCTGATAGTTACAAAAGACAATCCAGACCTTTGCCTGAATCTGAAAATATTACAAAACTACTGGAAAAGTGTTCCATAACAGCATAAAGTAACCAGTGTAGACCCTTACTGTCCTATGCAGATTTACAGAATTGTCGTTTATTATTCAGGTATAGGACTTTATTCTGACTCTCTCTACTGCACTAACATTTAATTAATTTGAAAGAAGTCCACGGATAAAATGACAAATGGTTCACAGATGCAAAAAAATATTTCCAAGTGCTTTTAAAGGCAAAAAAATTTCAGTCTAAACTAGCAACAGTAACTTTGGAGGGTGAAACCATGGGTGTGACTTAACAGAGTTAATTGTTGAAGTAGAACATGTATTTTTATTTTCTGATATTGCTTTTCCTGATTTCTGCCTTAGTCACGTATCCGACTGTTACGGCAAAAATCTATTCCCATTACTACGGTTAGTGGTACATAAAATGGTCTGTTGTACTAAAACGAAAGCACTTTAGCAGAAGTTTCTCAGACCTTCCATATTGAGCTACACAGATGGCGGAGTAGGAATGGCGAGTGCAGTAACTGTACCCCTGCCAGTGCAAACATGAAGCTCACCATGGGCAGAAAAAGACTAATCCAAGGCTAACAGTCAGATTGCCCCATCTGGCCTAATTATGGCTTCCCTTTAGGGATTGCATGGCCTTTGTCTCCAAAGAGCCAGTCTTTTCCCAAACCTCTGTTTGCAGTCAAGGCCTTTAATTAATGTGGGACCAAATTAAGATGCAAACCCAACTCACAAGGTACACCCGTGGCTAGCTCAAGGACCCTTAATGAATGGATTTCCGTCATATATTAGCAGCTTAACCCATTCGTCAGCTCTTTGTCTGTGGTTGGTATCCTTTGGGTGGCGAAGAGTGACAAGATTGATTCCACTGCACTGAAACTGGGGCATAAAATCTCCAAGGTTTCCAGAATTTCTTGAGATATATGTAGGGAACATTTGTATAAGGTGTTGCAAGATTTCCCTGACACCATTTATTGACAAGGCTTTAGAAAGTTATCTGAGAGGCTTAAGTGTGTCAGCTTTGATGTGACATAGAGCTGTCCGTGTGGTCTTCAAGTCATAATTTACCCAGGAAATTGGAGAGTAACATCCACAGATACATGCATTTTTGTCAGAAATTGTAAAGCTGTAGCTCAGATGAGGGCTCAAATGTGACAGTAAATGTTGTTAATCCCTCAAAGCACAATTTGCAGAGGGATTTGGATAGCTGGTGCACTGCCAGGCTTTCTGACATGCACTTAAATATTGGAAGAAACATCACGGGTGTGGGTGTCGAAGTCTTCCAGCAAACAATAAAATTTTAATTCCAACCACTCCTGAGGAAGAAAATCTGCTGTAATAGGATTTGATGACACCAGATTGTTTCCTCATATTAGGGAGCGTAATGACATGAGTGACAATATCTTGCCAGACTGTGGAACAACAAAGTAAGACGCATGAAATATTGATTAGCAAGTGTCTGCTGTTGTTGATCTGTTGCATTGTTGTCAACCCAAGCCAGAGTTACCAGGATAAAAAGCCATGGAACTTCTGAAGCGGCTACAAACAAATCTAACACTGACTTTTAAATAAATTGACTTTTCTTGAAAATGACCTTGGAATTTAACAGATGCAACAAAAACAGTATATACCGGAGAAGGCTGCTATTAAAATACAAATACAAAAAACACTGTTTTTTTTTCGGGTGAAGTGACTGCAGTGAAGTAATATAACAGACTTAAATGCACTATGTAATGCCAGAAAAGGGGAAGAGCGATCGCTTTGACTACTTACTGCAAATGTTCCATCCATTAGAGAGGCAAAAATTTAATAAATATGCTAATACGTTACAGTCTCCAAGGCTGGTTGGTCGGCAGCACATTTGCAACCTACTGTGAAAGACTAAAATACTATTGAGTTGTATTCATGGCTAGTCGTTTTGGAAGGAGGGCATCACTTATCACAGGCTCCTTCACCTCAGAGAAAAATGTTTGTTTGTTTGAGTAGTTGTAATGAAAAGCTAATCAAGTGAGATAATTGAATGTTGTTTGGGAGAGCAAGGTGGGAGGAGAGGAGGATGTTGTTCATGTTCATTTTTCAGTTGCTTTATTAAGAAAATAAACAGAAAAAAATGTAAGCATTGTACAGACCTTTTTACAAATAATGTTATACAAAAAAAATACACACTCACCACAGTAGCAGGGGTATTTTGCATTGAATTGAGCACACAACTTAAAAACACTACAATAGACACCCATCCAGATACTACACACCCACCTTTAACTTTTGTTGGCAAAATGCACACATGGCTTATGTTGTTAAAAAGAGTGAGAGGGTCTACATTTCTAGTCAGAGGCAAATACAAAAACTGCTATTGATATGAGGTGAACCAGAAAGACAGTGCTTTCTCACTTGTCAATAATGAGATTTCCTTTTCAAACAATGTGTTCAGATGGAAAATGTAATTCACATCTGCAAATAGCTCAAATTGGTGTGTTCTCCAAAGAGGGCAAACACATTGGCTTTGATAAGTTGTGCTATGACATGAAATCATTGCTGCATAAAAGTCCAGATTAGCCTTAGGTGGCAGAAATGGATTCATATTTTTTAGATTCAAATGTAGGAGATAGGCTGTCAAGGCAAAGTGCTGGGAGAGGCACCTCATCACTGTAACATTCAATACTAGTCAAAGGATTAATTCTGCAGACAATTTCTCATTGGAGTATCTGGGATTGGCTCGGAAACTTTAATCAAATATGCAGTCAGAACTAAGCTCAGGAAGCAGCAGTGACTTCTGAGTCAGACTGCTAATTCAGTTGAAGTAATTTTCACAAAATCACAAACCAACAAAGACAACTATGTATCTAATTCTGAGTAGGTGTGAATTAACATGATGAATTTAAACTCTGACTAAAACCTTTATTCAACAAGACATAAGTGTTGTAATGGGATCAAATATGTGGTGTAACTGTATTGTGACAGCGACAGGAACAAAGTTATATGTAAATCACATTTGCATTGCACATTATTAGGATTGGCAGATATGTTACAATGTATCATTAACTGTTGTGTAATAAAAGTCTAATTATAAATTGGTAAAAATGTTATCATGGTTGTAATATTGGAACCAGGAACTGCTGGACAATAACATGTTTAAGTCCTTAGATGGTGGCAAAAGAAACTCCCCTAAAAAACTGACAGAATTTTTCTATACTTAGTTTCCGATTATTCACTTACACCAAATGCCTGCACATACAGTTAGTATTAACTATAAAACTAAAGGAACAACAAATCTGACAACAACAACTAGTGTGATGAAGTGTGTATAAACTCCACTCATCCCTTCACCACATTTCCCTTTCTTCAGTATACACATGTATCCATAACCTACAATACAGTACTTCTGGTCTAAAAGCTACACATCCTATCCTGGGTTTGTTTGTGTTTGCTTATTAGTTTCCATTTCAGCATCTGTCCCAAAACAGAACAAAGTAACCTTTTTTTATTAAAAGTATTAAAAGATTGACCACAAACAGTGCAGAAAGACCGGGGAACAACATAGTGTAGTGTTTTTATAGTAAACCCTTTGAGTGAGAGCTCACATTGATATAAAACGGAATGGTGAACACAGGAAATAATAATGTGGTACATGTGGCAATGGTCACAGTGTGAGCAGTCAAGCAGCTATAGCGACAGTAAGTGACTGAATTTAAACACAACAATCGAAAGAGGATCTAGGCTGCTATTGTGTTTGGAGCAATGACTGTATAAATATGGACAACTTCCGCCCATTGGTCCCCTATTCATCAATATTTTTCAGATGGCATAAACGGATGTATTAATCAAAAATTCACTTTTCACAAAAATGTATATTACACTGCTCATTTACAGTGTGGCTTGAAAGAAAAACAAAGGCAGAGCTGAGTTAACTGCAGTCAATAAATGTCAACATAAATGCACTGTGATATACAACATTAACTGAATATTTGAATGAGTAATATCATTTGAAAACAGGGCTAGGTAGCTTACACTGGTGCATTTCAGTGAGTATTTATTTAGGCCCAAACCAAACTATTAGAAATGATTCGATCGGGTAAAGTAGGACTGATTCATATTCTAGAAAAAGTGAATGCCATATTAGTCAAATCTTTTAAATGCTAATTAACTCACTAAATGTAACTGAAAGAATGTGTTTGGGTCTTTTCACAAGAAATGTTTTAAGAATTATTTGAATCTGACATTTGTCTTCGCTGATACAGGGAAAAATACAAAGATCCCACAGCACGGTGATGAGTGTTAGATTAGGAAAAAACAAGTTTTTTGAAGGTGAATGAGAGTTTGCTGGTTTCCATCTGGGCACCTTCATATCAAGGCCTCTCGGGACATTTATCATGTATATTCATAAGAGGTGGGTAGAGAAGGAAGAAAAAAATAAGTTTTAAGAAACCCAGCTGGTTGCTTAAAACTTCTTTTAGATGACCTCAATTCATGTGCTCCCTGTGAGTTTGGTCTGTCCGTGTTGGCTTACCGCATAATATGTCTCCCAGCGTGAACTTGTGAAGCAGGGAGTCGATGTCTCTCAAGGAGCCACCATTATGACTTATTTTTTATTGAGAAAAAGTGGATAATGTCAAAGTGCTTTAGAGCATTATCCTTCCGGTGGCTAAACAACCTCTCCTGACCTCACACTGCTGTCTCCCTTCAGCTCTAGTTGCTCTGTCTTGGTTGAACTATTTGTTTTCAGCTTTCACATCCCTCAAGATGATCTCTCACCTGTTGCTATCAGACAATCACACAGCACCTGCCTCTTTTGGTACTATAGGTGAAAATGTATGAGCAGTAAAACCTAGATTCAAAAGGATTGTTCAGAGAGTATACAAAGATGGCAAAACTGGTTTAGAAATAGTGTATTATGGTCTATAATTATTAGTTCTATAGGTCTACATGTAGATTTACCAGTGGGTTTATCATATTTCAGCCTGTCAAAGATATTGGATAATGTATGTAAACTGCAGTTATCTGAAGGTCCTTCTTTATTCACATTCATTGTTTTCTGTTCGACCCAGACATGCTGTGTTTTGTTTGCCCTCTTCCAGTACATTGCCCCAGACATTTTAGACCTGTTCCTGCTGATGCTCTTTTTTCCAGACTGGTCATGCCTGCAGGAGTTTCTCTGTCTGGAGCCCTGGCCCTCCACCTGGCTTCTTTCCCAGCTCCTGTCCCAAAGTCAGTCGTCCATGGCAAGGCTCTAGCTGCTACATTGGCTGTACATGAAATTATTTCTCTACTTTTCTGTTTAGTTATCAGTCTGCAAAGACCCTTTATGTGCCTTACTATGATGTATATCACCATCTCTGTCAGTCTTCTGCCCCATTTATGCTCAATGACACAGCAAAAAGGAGAGCCACTGTCTCCTTTTATCCTCTGGCATCCTGTTCTATAAAAAAGCCAGCTAAATTTTGTTGTACATGTATGAGTACATGCATAGGGTTAAGGTTAGTGTTAGGGGTTTTCAGTTAGGGTTAGGATGACAAAAGGTCCTGTTGATTCATGAGATTTGAATGCATGTACTAACGCATGAGTCATGCATGAATTAATGCATGAATTCATGATAAAATGTGCCCCCTATTCCAAGTGTTACCAAAGGAAAAAACAAAGGTGAAATATGCTACATAAACCTAAAACTTAAAAGCACAGGTCAAATTTGTATAAACAAACACAAATGTGGAGTATTAAAAACACACTATTCTTGTTTTTGTTTTCTGCTACAACACACAAATTATGTTATCCATGACGTTGTCTTATTTTGCTTGAGAACATCTCTGTTACTCCAATTTTGGAATAAAGATGAGAGAACTTCATACCTCGATGCTGGCATCACACCATTTAGGATTAAGTAAAAAAAAGAGAACTATGGTAAAGTGTATTTTAATTTTCCCTCCTATTAACATTTTATTGAGGAAGAGCCCTTTAATACATAGTCTATCAAGGACACACTTCTTTGTGCCCTTCAGAGACACTTCACCTGTGTTGCTGGCATCTAAAGGGAATACACCTTTTCTTGGAGCTCCCTGGTCATCCTACAGTTCAGCTTGGCTCTGGGCATATCCTGAACATGGTCCATATGCCTGAGGTGCCCTACACCAATGCGCTGGCCATCTGCCTATGGCCCTGTGCTCAATCCGTCCACCTGAGGCTCCTCGCTCCCTGGGTCTCTGGAGCACTAGCCATATGCCCGAGGCTTCTCGTTTTTTTAGCTGACTCTCCAGGTCCTGGCTTTTCTCCTTCAGGTCTCACACTCCATCCACTGCCATTTTCAACATACAAGTCATTTGCCAAGATACCTATGCTCTTCTGTCAAAGGGTCACATTTGACCTTTAATGCCTTGACCTCTTTCCTGCTTTGTTAATTTTTTCTTGTTTTGTGTTGATGCTGGTCATCATTACTCATGACAGATTACAGTCACAGTGCAGTTCTGATCATAGGTTTAGGTTTTTAAACCAATATTGTGTTAAAGAGATATACAATATTTATTACCAAGCACTACACACAGAAACCCAATGATTAACTTTCCTCAGATCTTATTTACTTAAAAGGTAGTTATTTTGTATGAGTAAACACTACTACAAAGATGTCTCCTCTATTTCTCCTTCACTTTCCTGTTTTTTTGTAATGCTGTTATTCCATTTTGGCTGAGGTTTTGTGTAGTTATTTCTTGTCTTAAAAAACACAATTATGCAACACCCACAATTAGGTAAATTCAAAAAAAAAAAAACAGAACCCTTTTGCAAGCAGCGGTTGCCTTTAGGAGTTGCACACGGCACAAAATAACAAACTTGATGGCATTTGAATGGATTATCATAATGTGTAATTACCCACTTAAAGGTATGGGTCATAATGCTGTGAGTGCAGAAGACTGTGTACCATATGCACAAAGCAGAGCAAGTTGGATGACTCAGCTGACATGCCAGCAGAGCCTGTCATCATATTGTCGAATTACTGTGAGATGATCATTCTTCAGCCTGTGTTGTAAATGTATGAGAAATGGAAGCATGGTGTTAGGAACATGCAGAGACCAAGTAGAAAAACTCTCACTTTGGCATTTCCATTAAACCTGATGATGATCAATCAAGTATCCAAAGAAGGTCTGCACATTTCTTATCATGATTTATTAATGAAGAATTGAGATGTAGCTCTGCAACATCTCTGAATACTTGCACAACAGTCAGATTACAATATCAGATTGTTGCTACTGAATACATAGCGTACTGTTGTCATGTCTCCCCACTCCGATCAATAGTAATTTAATTTAATCTTTTACACCCAGGTGTTTTTATCAAATACTTTTTGCAGTGTAACTAATTTGAAGAGTAGAAAATCTAATTTGCCAACAAAAAGGAGTGAGAAATTACTTTTCCTGACACCCAACAACCATACAGAGACTCAACATGACTTTAACTGTCTCGGAGGTCAGCACAGGTCAATTCTTCTGTGCGCCAGCAGCTACTGTTGTGCAAAGACTGCTACAATCATGACTTCACTGAAGCCAGGTGTTTACAACAGCTGGGTTAGCTTCTAAGAATGTGAGCAACAACAAAAACGTGTGTACAACACATCACATGGTGCTACTGTCCCACTGAGATTCTTGTCTGCTCTGACAGGAAGGATGGTAGTGAGTCACCTTGGCAACTGGTCTATCCAAAAAGTAGAGCAGGGTAAGCTTTCACACTGATAAACATTGATCTAGGTCAATGACCAAATGGTTAAGGAAAGTGAAGTGTTGAATATTATTATCACTAAACACATATTTATTAGGTTACACCCACTGGGGTTCAGAATAATGTATTATTGAAATCATGTTAAATACCAAAAAAGTAAACAATTTTCCCAGTTATACAGTTAGCAAAATACATTCTAATTTAGTGTGTGAAAGAAATTCCACATTTTAATAATTCAAATAGCATAAGTGTGATGTGATTAACATATCCCTCAGAATACTCATTAATTCATGTATTCTAAATACACTGTGAGGCCACGGGATTCAGTGAAAGAAACATGAGATTCTTACCTCGACAGTGAACCCCTTCATCGTATCCATCTTCACAGTCTTTTGCACCGTTGCAGAGTTTGTTGAAGTGAATACATTTTTTAGTCCCAATGCACTGTATGTGGTTGAGGGGACATCTGATCACCACCTCCTGTGCACCTAACACAGTGAAACAAGAATGTCAGAAAGTGTAGCAGCATTAATAATTCATGTAACCACTCACTCCAGTCCAATTAACGTGTTTGTTTTAGCATATGGGGTTCCACTTAAGCTAGGAGAAAAAAATAAGGTTTACTATATGTGTAATGAATTTACATCTTTCATTGTAATTACCATTATTTTTTTAGCCCACAAATACATTTTCCATTTTTTAAGCCAGCCTTCTCAAAGTGCTGATACTTCAAGACCTCTTTTATAGTAGGCAGCGGTACCTATGCATATGCAAATGTATTTATACTTCACAGCATTGTTTTTTTACACACAACAGATGTTCACCACAATGCTTTGCAGCCACACTGTTGAAGTCTTATAACAAACTGCCCAAGTCTTCTGCCAGCCAGGCAAGCAGCAGAGAGCAGCTGTTTAAGGATTCATGAGGCACATAGGTGACCCTTATTCGTGTGGCAGCCACAAGAGCACATAAAACACAGCTGACCAGTGCATCGGCACAGTAAAAGTGCCACATCCCCACCTGAACTACACTGATATCAATTACCAACGCGCCATTGTAGCCACTTATGGCAAAGATTTACGACCCATGTGATCGGATGTGAAACAATCTTGGAAGTTCTCCTTCCCACATCTCAGAAGACTTGGACCATCTTGACTGGGCAATTACTTATCCACAGCATCCATATCTGCTCCCCAGTGGAAAAGATGTTGCAATTAATGTGGCTATTACAAAGAGGACCGTCAACTGCTGCTGATTTACTGTTGGGATATGTGTGTCTGCATTGGCATAATGGCCCGCATTACGTTTTCCCCCCAAGATATTTTATTGCCATGAAGTGAGAACAGATTTTCTTCTTTAATGAATACTTCTTGGCTATCACTTTAAGCCCCAGTGATTCACACTATTCTTATGCCATATTTAGGTAAGTCAAATCTAAGTGACCTTGTCTCTTAGAGTTCATATTTCATACATGAGCAAACTGGCAGCCTCATCTGCTGGGCTCAAAAATGTGTTTAAAACATCTCTCATTTTCTATTAGCTTATTTCCAAATGACTTTGACAAACGTGTGCCTTTCACACTTTAAATATCTCACAATACTGTACAATATATGACATTGAGGAAATATTTAGACCAGCAAAACTGCTCATATCGATTTGCACAAAATCTCTATTGAAAGGGCAGTTTGAACAGCAATATTTGGCATTTTATGAAAGTCTCTATCAGGCCAATCAGACGGAGCATTAAATCTTAGAGTGGTCCATCCAAATGAGAACATTATTGATACTAGTGACCATTGGAAGTGTGTGATTCTTTTCAAAACATTTACTGCGCCCAAGTGAAATTCAAAATTTCCCAAATTAGTGTTGCAATTACCCTCTTAAGGAACATGGAGAAGTGTAAGGTTTCAAAACATCATCATGGGGCACTGGCTCAAGAGGTAGAACAGGAGGTTGTCCAGTAAGCGGTTCAATTCCCGCTCACCCCAGTTCATACTGTTGTGTCCTTGCAAGATACTTCACACACCTTGCCTCCAGTATCTTTAGCACTGGTGTGTGAATGTGTGTGTTTGATGGTGGTTGGAGCGGCCGTAGGCTGGCACGTCTCTGTCAGTCGGCCCCAGGGCAGCTGTGGCTACAGAAGTAGTTTACCACCACAGTGTGTGACTGTGAAGTGACTGAATAATAGACTCTGTGATGCGCTATATAATCTAATCCATTATTATTTATTATTATTAATATATATGGTGCATATGACCTGAATATGGTTAACAAAATGAATGAATGAATGAATTAAATAATCATCATTCCAATTTTACAAAAAACAAAATAACCACAAACTCTACCTTTATTACTCCTTGTGAAGACTGTACCACACTGTCAGTGAACATTTAACCTGAGCCACAGCATACGTCCATTTGGCAAATGTGCTATTTAACACACAGCTGTAAGGGTCCGTGACAATGTAACAGTGTTGTCAGCCTCTCTCCTTGCCTTTGCGCCACATGGGTTCTAATCTAATGCGATAAGGGGAGGGATGGTGCATGAATATTCAGCGGCTCAAATCTGTCATGCAGGGGACACAGATGGTCTCTCCACAGCTGAGGTGTTAAGAATTCCCATAAATTCCCAAACTACTGTACTAGGTTGGATGATATCTCAAAGTCATACTGTATGGTGCACGCTGTGTCTTGTAATTCATCTTGTGATTCTCAGCGCTCACTCACAAGCGTGTCCGTCTGAAGAGATGGATGTAGTGCTAGGACCGTGGATGTGTGCTTGATCAGTTCATGGTTACTGTGCACGCTGATGATTTTTCCAATAGAAGATATGAGAGCCGATTCTGTATATCCTGGAGGGTTTTGACATCATGACAAATAAGGGATTCTTTGAAGATGAGTGGCCACACAGCATCTTTGTCACAGTTACAAGCACGTACAGAACAATGATACCTACTGTTACTGTATGTGACAGTCTTTACAACAGTTCCATCTTTTTAATTTATCCTACATTTGATATTATTTTCTTTTCTATATTTTTAGTCTTGTTTTCTGGGACACCCTTGCACTGCAGAGACTAAAACTATTAATACTGCCTCACTACAACTGCATTTAAAGTAAAAAATGGGCCCAACAAGACAGCTGAACAAAAAAGATCAGACATTCCCCAGGAGCAAAAGAAGGGAAAGGCAGAGGGTAGGACGATTTTATCTTATCTTATCTTATCTTACAATGACAATAACCTGGTGCAAGATTAAGTCAAATTAGGCTATAATCCAGTTGGGAAATTCATTATCTGCCCCCCATGGGGTCCTGGTAAATATTAGATTAGTGTTTTTTTGTAATTTGCATTAAATTACTCTGTATATTGATTAAATATTCTAAGGTTTGATATCAGAAACAAATTGACTAGTTAAATTGACTATGCTAAACCCCGGAGAGGAGCTGCTGTTTCACTCTCCAGTTGGCACAACTCAAATCTTGTAATGCTTTACAGCTAAATTGTAAAAAAAAATGTCTTCAATAGGAAAGTCTTTTGAGTAATGTGTGCGTTTTGCACATTTTGTAATAAAACTCTTTCACACCTACCCACCCACACAATGATGTTTGCCTCCAGCTGATTAGAATGACTGGTTAAAAACATGTTGAAAATTATCTGATCAAATGAAAAATAACCGGAAAAAAAGAGACGGGCAGAGTGAGTCAGTTCAGAGAAATAAATTGATAGATAAACACAGTCGAGATTGCAGGGGAAAGGTTGGAAACAAATAAATTGCAGCAGGTCCCAGTTGTATTTGGTAACTGATGTAAATATAAATATCCGATTTAAGATGGAAACTGCACTTTTGTAACAACGCTTTGCTAAATAAATAACGTGGAGATATGGAATGGCCAACACTCTTAAATATCAGTTTGAGCACATTCCCCTGATGGGATAAAGATATTACAGCTTGTGTGTTTATTCAGGCAAAGCAACAGACATATAGTTTTCTGCATTTATATTTATTAATGCTTGGTTTGGTAATGACTATAAATTCAAACTTTTTAAAGACATGTTAATGCTGCACATATGCATCAGTGAAGGCACTGTAATATTATTCAAATTGCTTTAAATAATAAGTGTTTAATATATGGTTAAAACTGAAACACATATTTGTCATTTTATTTCACAACCACTAATTTAAGATAACATTCCTATAATATGCTGCCAAAATATGTCAAAAATGCTCAATATGAGAACTTGCATTACCCATTAGATTTAACTTGTGAAAGCTTGCATTTACAGTATGTTATTAGCTCTAAACTGTTTTTTCACGACAGTTCAATAAAAAAACTCACAAATTAACCTCTGCTACCCCCATTAAACTGAGCATAAAAGAGGCAGACCATGTTGAATGAGAAACACTTCAGAGAAGCTAAATATAAACAAAGTTGCAAAAGTTAACAGCAGTGTGCTAACAAGACGCATTTACTGCTGTTTACAAAGCACAAAATCCCACTTGTTTCTCTGAGCGCTTAACACAAAATGCAACATTTCTGAGGCACATATTGTAGTGGATTGTTCATACGAGATTTAAAAATGTGCATAAGCAGGTTTTAATACAAGCAAGTCAAGCCTTTATCATTTATAATAAATCAAACAATCCGTTAACATGACAGACTTCTTACAAGTATTTCAAGTTTATGCATCTGATATGGCCTTGTAAAAGTGGAGCAGCTTGAGTGAAATAATAAATTCCTAATAAAGATAACTCAGCGGGGGGGAGCTCCTTGAACTTCATTGTTTGGGGAATCACTTTACCCCTAAGAAATCATGTGTAGAGGATTTCATTTTCCTAATTTATGGTCAAGATGTTGATCAAAGTAGCATCCTGCGGTGAGTATTATTTATGTGTGTGGACTTCACATAACCATCAATAACATAATGCTCCTTGGTTTTGTGCTTTCACTAGTTTATTTATAAAGGTACATGCCATTACAGATTCCATATAATATGAATCCGATACTAGTTTAGAAAGTTATGGGTATACAGTATTAATGTTTCATGTGTTACAAATAAGAGTGAAAGAGCAATCAAATTTAAACAACCACCTGGCATGGAGCTAAGGAATCAGGTTTTGAGGTGCAGTGTTGGAGGTGGATCCGGCAACAGGTCACGACCAGTATTACAGACCCGAGGAGTTGCTAATTGACATGCTAGCAAGGCACAGGCATGACTTGAATTGAAAAATGTGAGGAGTAGACCACAAGCAGTTGCGGAACCAGCTGAAGGCTAACTGAGGTAGCAGAGAGAGTGCTTTAAATGAGGGCTGCTTTGCAACGATTGGCTTAGACTGCAGGTGAGGAAGCTGTGTCAGGTCGATGAGGGGAGGAGTCTTCCACACTGAATTTATGCTGCTTTATAACAACTCTTGGGATTCTGCTTCTTCAGATCCAATGATATGAATAATCTAATATACCGTATTTTTCGCACCATAAGACGCACTTTTTCTTCACCAAATAGTGGGAGGAAAAGTGCCTGCGTCTTATGGTCAGAATACCATATATTACGGTATTCGGACCATATCTTTTTCCCTCACCCGCTGCCGCTCTGAAACACCACTCATGGTCCGAGTTGCAGAGCGGCAGCGTGTCCCCCGGGACCTTCCGTGTCCCTGGAAACTGCATCATCCCTCCCCCGCCCTGTGTCCAGGCTTCTCAGTAGTCCACTGAGATACTGGCAGAGTGGCAGAACGGCGTCAGATGCTCTTGGAAGAGGCGGTCTGGACGCCGTGGCCTGTATTGTGGCATGCTTGGCTGCTCTTGGGAGAGGCGGGCCCGCATTGCTCCTGACGTTGTTTGTTCCCGCAATCGTTGTGAACCTGTCCAGCTGGGAGTACATTTATCTACGGCCTCGCCTTGGTAGGTAACCACTAGCGAAGCCCGTAGGTGGGCGGAGCACACACTCTTAGAACTGTAGTTACATCAGGTAACTATAATTTTTTTCTGGTTTTATCTGGTCCTGCAGAGTACGAGGTCATATCGACGACTAAAGGTCCAGAAGGTCCCCGTGTCGCCTTGCCTTACCGTAGTGGCAGCAGGTCCTCCCTCACCTTCCTTACGGAAGCCGATGTGTGCAGGAAGGCGCAATGCTGCTGTACTGTGTCACCGCCGTATGCTATTGGAGGATAGCATGTAGTAGGCGGTGTTACAGTACACAGCAGTGCGCATGCCCTTCACTCCAGTCAATAATTCAAATATTATTCTGTTATACTTTATTAAATATTTTATTACACTATTTGGTTCAGAATATTTTTTTCCTATTTTTCTCCTCTAAAAACCAGATGCGTCTTATGGTCGGGTGCGTCTTATGGTGCGAAAAATACGGTACATTGCCCTGCTCCCCCCACTGTTCTATATAGTACTATGTCAAATCATTCAATTTATGTCCCTCATCTCTAAATGTCTTATGTTTCTTCCTCTCTACTCATTTAGTGTGGGCTAACTCAATATTTATGTAAGTTTTGACTTGTGACTTGAAGTAACAAGTAGAAATAAATGTAAAAAGTACTGTCTGGGGACAAGCTGAAATATTCTTCATGTGCATGAAACACAGATAGATTTTTAGGAGTGCGCAGCACATTAATACAATTTCTTTCTGCAGCTACAAATCTGGACAAAGTTTTGAAGGCAGTTGTTGTTTTTGCATCAGAAGAAATCCATAAAATCAATAATTGCACAGACGTTCAAACTTATTTCTCATATTCAATCAACCCCACGAGTCATGTAACTCATCAACAATAGATGAAAATCTGTTGTTCCTATGTGACACCATTATTACCTGGAATATTACCTGGAATATTTTATACCAATGCCAATTTAACTGCACATACAGTATACAACAAAGAGCAATAACTGACAACTGGCTCACATGAAGTCACAGATGAGATGTGACTGCAACAATATAAAGTAGACGAGCCCAGGGAAAATGAAAAAATGTGCATGTGCAGCATTTAGTGATGCTCTGCCGGGCCTGTACTGCAACCATTATCAGCTCCACTTTCACAGCCTTTACACCTTGACTCATGTGTTTCATCAGCACAAATTCTTCTGCTGAGGGAAACACATGCACACTTGGGTCTGAGCCAAAATAACACTGCCAATTAAAATAAAAAGTGTCTTTCTGTTTAGAACCACTGTCCTGCAACACCACTGTCCCGGCTGTTAATTACTTAAGAGCGTGTGTAGTGAGTTATATTACTGTGGGTTTCTTATGATGAGATATGCCTGCAACCCTTTGCTGTGTTAAAGGTTACACTGTTAATAAAACTGAGACTTCCTGCAAGTGTCAAAAAAACGCGGTTTCAGTGCAAACCCTTTAATTGTTAACAAGAGTTTTAATTGAGAAACTTAAGAAAAATAAGTCCAAGGGTTGACATGGCCCTTGCTCCAGCTCTATTTAAAATAAAGGATCAATAATAGAAATAATCAGAATAATAATACTGTGGAGCAGACAAAAGAAAAGAATCTGAGAAAAAAACAGTTTGCAAATCAGCCACATAATTAGTCAGTAGAGAGTTCGGTTTGTGACCAACTATATGCAAATATTCAATCTAATTGTTCTGGGGACAACTTCAAATGAATAAAACATATTGTTTATTGTAGTTAAGCTGCAAGCAATACTCACCAAGAAGAGTGATCCCATATTTTAAGGCTGCATGCAGTGGGCACATTTGTTAACTTTGGGAAAGGAAAGACTTGCAGTGGTGAGGTAAAAAGAAGCATCATTTTATCTTTTAAAATGTCAAATGTTAAGTTTGACACAACAATATAGAATAGTGTAGTTACTAAAATATGACTTGCATTTGCCAGTAACTTTTTTTAATTCTTCCTGCACAACACCGTATTGCGTGTTTTATTTACAAACCAAACACAATTTAGTTTTTTTAAAGACTTGCAGCTCACAAATTCAGTCTAATTCTTCAGCCAACCTGGTTACTATTCACAAACAGAGATTGATCCATGGATGCAAAATAATTTTATACAACTGAACAGAGACAAGACTGAACTAGTCATCTTTGGGCCAGAGAAACAAAGGCTTTTTCTAAAACCTAAAAATCCGGTTAGAAATCTGGGGGTCATTATGGACTCAGACTTGAAATTCCACAGTCACATTAAATCAATTACATCAGCATTTTATCCCCTAAAAACATTTTCAAAGTCAAAGAGATAATGTCTCAACCAGACTTAGAGAAACTTATCCATGCTTTTATCTCCAGCAGGTTAGATTACTGTAACGGCCTGCTCACTGGTCTCTCAAAACGAGGGTTAAGACAGCTGCAGCTTATTCAGAACGGAGCTGCTCGGGTTCTAAATAAAACCAGGAAGTACAACCACATTACGCCAATTTTAAAAATCTCTGCACTGGCTTCTTGTTGCTCAGAGAATAGACTTTAAAACAGCACTGCTGGTTTACAAGTCTCTAAATGGTTTAGCACCAGAAAATGCTAGTTCCTTGGACTCTGAGAACATCTGGGACAGGCCTTCTGCTCGTGCCCAGAGCTAGAACTAAACATGGTGAAGAAGCGTTTAAGTTTCATGCAGCAAAACCTGGAACAGCCTCAACTTTAACAATGTTCAAGGGGAGGTTAAAAACCTTCCTCTTTAGCTCCGCCTACACTACAACCTAAAGTGTTTTTTTCTTTTATCTGCACTCTTCTTTTTAAAATGTTTTTAATTTTTTCTTATGTTTCTTAATATAAATCTTGTAAATTGTCTTTTATTCCTGTAAAGCACTTTGAGTTACCCAGTGTATGAATTGTGCTATATAATATTTATTTATTGCCTTCCTTAACGTGAAAGCAGAAATCTATTTTCACAAGCTAGTGTTAGAAGGTAGTTTATATTCTTTGATTACTATATTAATCTAATTTTGGCAATTAAGGAACACACGTGGTCTTTCATATTTGAATTTAGAGCAGAGATGCATGATTGTAAGTGGACTGTCAAAATTCAATCTAATTGTGAACATACTGTTTTCAGTACATTATGTGTTGCAGTATGTTGTAAAAGCTTCTTGCAAAAGTGGTTCTTGAGATCCATGAAAAAAAACTCTCTAATGGATTCTTCACTTTAAGTGTCACAGCACTGGTGTATGAATGTGTGATTGTGGGGATGTGTTTGGTGGTGGTCTCAGAGGCTGTTGGCGTTATGTGTATTGCAGCCCGCCTCTGCATCAGTCTGCCCCAGGGCAACTGTGGCTACAGAGGTAGATTACCACCTCCACAGTGTGAATAGAAGCATGATGTAAAGCGCTTTGGGTGCCATATAAATGCTATATAAATGCATGCCATTTACCATTTAACCAATTTTAAAGTTGTAAGAAACTATACATAGACCTACATACTACTGCCAATAAATATTGAGATATGACTGAGAAGGCAGTGTGGGCAGGGGCTATATGAACCCACACTCAGATGTACTTGTTATACACGTGTTAGTGAAAAGCTAAAGATGTCAGTGAGAGGGAATCAATCTGTGTGATTCTTATTGAACTGTTCTTACTTCTAACTAATGCATTACATAATCCCCTGCATGCATTGATTTTACATGTATGAAGATGCTCAAGAAGACACACACAATGCAAAATGTTTACAACAACCAGGATTATTGTTGGAGTTATGTGGTAGTAGAGAGCACTAAAGAAGTAATATTTAGACACATTATCATGATACACAGATGAACCGTACAAATGAAAGACATGGGGCATCAATAAATAAGACAAAAACCTATGTTCTTTGGTGAACATTGCCTCAAACTGTGTGGCAGCATATTTTTTTATAATTATTTTTATATTACCTTCAGCAACGGTACAATGCTAATTTTAATATGAACTACCTTAAATCAACCATGAGCATGTTTCTTGTTCAACACATTACACTATTCACATCAATAACAGTCCTTCACTCTCTGTTTTCTGTTGTGCGTCCTCTAGAGAAGCCATGAATAATAAGTGCGTATACTGTATGCTGACAACAGACACACTTGGGTCAAACATTACATGAGGCTGGTGTTGAAATGGGCCTATAAATTATACGTCTGCTTGGATATTGCAGACTTCCTTATTGTTATTCATTGCATTGCTGCTCCATAATCCACACACCATATTTGTTGTCAAAAGCAAACAAATGCTCAAACACAACATTACTGTGAAATATCACTATAAAGTGATTTAAGAGACTGAAAAGAAACAACACAATTTATTCAGATCCTTTAAAAATTAAAATTCTGCTTAGAGAAAAAAGACTACACCTGCTACAGCGACTGAACTTTTACAGAGTTGTCTGTTCACTTTATAAAGAGAAAGGTTAGGTTGTGGATAACACTGCAGAGGCATATTGTCTTTCAATAAATGAGGATGAGCCTTTGGCCTTGAACTCCTTAAATTACACAGATTTTAGCAAAAAGCATGAACTCTGACTTTATTTGTATTTTATTAAACATAATGAGACATTCAATTGGGGCGATAGCAGTGTAAATCAATTGATCATGAGCAAGTAAATTGTTTTTTTGCTGGAAGGTGTCTCTTAATGAGGAGCATAGTTGGAGAACAATGCACAAAGCAAGTGGGAGGACATGTATTTTTTCTGTAAATAACCCCTGGCTCTAACCCAGCTCCCTTGGAATAATCACTGGACTATGACCGCTGTTTATGAAGTGGCTTTGAGCCGACATCAGTTCATTTCTTTAACTAACTGTTAGAGCGGCCAATATTCACGATTAATAAATAAATAAAGGCCAATGTCAGTGATTCATTCTCAGTGAGAGTCTTGTCCAGGTTACAGCGATGTTAAGTGTTAATAATCCCTTTGTGAGTGTCGTGCAGGTATGTGTGTATTACAGGTTTATTTTGTGATTGTGATGCCTTGTTCTTAATGTCGGCAACTTTTGTTTTTTCTGAAGATCCACATTTCAAAATGCCAAATGATTTATGAACCCTTTTCACTTCCTGATTCACATTAGTGTGTATTTGAGAATATTTTCTCTAACTTTAGTTCCTGCTTTTTACAGTTTAATGTTGTTTGCTTGCTCTTTATTGTTAGTTCTACAGTAACTGTTAGATTAGATTTTGTGTGCAAACATATACAAGTATCCACATGTGTGGCAGATATTAATAGATAAATGGTGGTGGTCTGATGGTGGTCAAACAAATCTGTAGAGAAATCCAGTTTTCTCCAAAGAATTAAAAAATGCATTAAATGTACAAAGCCGCAATTTAGCAAATGTAATAAAAAAATACACAGCCCTGTTTTTTCCGATGTTTAATTAGTAACATATTTTGAAGTGAAGACTCCATGCCTCTTGTAACTGTTTGAAATTTCACAGATAGACTTACTCAAGTGTGAAAAAAAGTTCAGCTGTGTCTTAGCCAAAGTAAAGCTCTCCCTAAGCTATAATGACCTTGGAAGGGCTATGAACGCATTCATTAGTTCCCACCTTGACCACTGTAATGCATTTTTTGTTGGAGTGAACCAGTCTTTTCTCTTTGCTCAACCGTTAAACACTCGAAGGCAGACGCGCCTTGCTTTGTCTCGGCAATACGTTAATACATTTTACATGACTGGTTGATAATTGGCACTTCTATGGTTGCCAAACAATTGTGTCCCACTCTTGGGTCTGACCCATGGTTGGAAATGGGCTGATCTAGACTTCAAGATTTTGTCAGGCTGGTTTCAAGACAGCGGCTGTATGGATTATGCTCTTTCTTCCGTTCTCCAGGTGACAAGCTGGCACGCCATCCTTTACATTCGCTCAAGGAAGGAATACAAAAGAGAAGAAAAGGGGCTCAGTGCAGTGGAACCGTTCACAGGGAGGCTGTGAGAGTGCAGACAAAGCGCCAATGTGCTCCTCCCATAGTGCATCACTTCTGACATTAGGGAAACATGATGTGGGTGCTAGATTGTCACCAGGCAACACTTTTCATTTTGTCACTAATGGCTTTGCATAAGGTGGGTGTTTCAATGTACAGAAAAAAGTCACACGAAGGCTTACATTAGCAAAGTCATGACTACATTCAGCCCCACATTTTAACGATAGAGAAAAAGCCAATTAGCGATACTTAAAAGTGTGCCATGCCTTAGAAGAATACATCTCATCTACACAAACACATCATGTCTGTCTGTCTCCCACCTTCTGCAGCTCCAAGTAAAACAGATGGCACGCGCCTGAGGAAAAGTGCTTCTCCAAAGAGGGATAAGAGGAGAAATATTATATTAAGAGTCTTATTTCAAAGTCTGAGGCTGGTACTCAACAGCAGAATAAAACAAGCTGTACTTGTAGCAGGTTAAAAATGTTAAAAATAGCAAAGGACACCATGTTGCATTTGATCACAACTCAAAACCTGGTGCCAGACGCAGGGCAAGGAAACTAAACGGGATATTTAATTAACTTTAGCTCCTCTGACACTCAGTCACACTAAAGCTGTAAAGATAGCGTGATGACAACACAACCTGTGTGCTTTCTAATGCCTTGGGCTGATTGTCTGAAACACAAGACAGCAAAGTGAAAGCAAAGTCATGCAGATTTAATGGGCAAATTTAATGTGTAGACATTCAGAGTAGCTGAGGTTTTCACTGAATTATTCTCACAGAATGCACAGCTGATGTTGCTCCGTTTGTGCTAATGGAGTATTTGGGGTGTTTTATGATGACTCAACAGAAGGTTTATATCGCAGCAGGAAGACAGAGACGAGGAGAAGGGAAAATAAATGTTACATAATGCAAAAAGCCCTGTCCTTCAGCTCAATAACAAGGTGCTACGCTACATTACCCCCTAAACCTACTGGCGCCAACTCTCGGGGGAACCACACACATTTAAGATACATTTATTTCAATATGGGACTCACTAGATAAAATACCCGCAGGACGGTGATAGGCAGCTCCAAAACAGACTGTAGCTCCATCATCACTCACTTGAACACTTCTCCGCAGAGGCTCGACTCGACAGTTTTAAATGTTTCTGATGTAATGTGGGTTTAGCTTACAATGTACTTTAGGATCATTGGTTGAGCTTGTTTTAATGATTCTGACATCTAACATTACATAGTTATTTTGGTTTTGGCCCTATTATAGCCTCAAATCCATTTTATGATTGTATTTTAATCTTTTAAAAGTGTTTTCACTCCGTAAACTGTAATTTTGTCCTAAAAAATGTTATGTTGGAATATGAATTTACAAAAACAATCATGCTGATTGCAGTCTAGAAACGTGGTTGCTTTATTTTGATTTGTTTATAGGGTAATTTATTACTTTGTGCATTGTCTTAAAATGCTCCATCAATGCAATTTATGTTTCATTATTTTCGGTCTGGACAGTTTCAGGCAGGTATTTTCAGCATTATTCTGTTGACCTTTTGATTTGGACAGCTTCAGTGATTTGTGTGCTTCAACTATGAACTAATGCCTTTTTGTTTGTTTGTTTTTAAATTCATTATTTGTGTTCATCTTGCTGTGGCCTACACAATTATACAACTGAAAACATATTCAAACCCACAACACATAATAACATTTAATACTCTTGCATCACAAAGTCGTCCAAGATACAGTATATACTATATTAACACTTATTCTCCTCCATTATAGCAATTTATGATGGTGTTCACCTATATACCGAATATTGTATTGTACTGTATATAAGATTGGAACTTACTTGAAAACTAAGTAGTCTTTCCAGAACAAATGAATATCTTGTAGTATTTTTCCGCCTATTGGATTGGATTGATGTATCCTTTCGTCAGTCAGCTGAGCGAACACGGCATATGTCACGTACTTCTAAACCGATATTCAACAGAAGAAGGACTGTCTGCTTTTTCCACTAATCATAAACAGCTATGCACTGCTGACCCTGTACTTAGAAATCTATATTATACTATACTAACAATACACCTAAACTATAAAGTACCAGATACGGTCCTACTTATCTTAATCTTAGAATATCAAGAATCATAAAACTAAAGAATCTTTGTCGAAAAAACAAAATAGATGTTTGCAGTTGTGTCGGATCATAGGAGTTTTTTTGGTTTCTCTGGTGCAGTGCTTTCAACTTCTCAGTCGGACACTGTTAAGCTTCATAGAGAATGTGAGGACATTAGAGCGGTGCATGGGAAACGTTCCCCCCCTCCCACTAGCAAGGGGAATAAGAGGCAGACCCCCAGAGAGAGGTGTCTTTGAACAGTTCCCCTCCCTGGTGCCTCGGGGACAGCGAGATCAACATCAGTGTTGATTGGGTCGTGGCGAGCCCCAGCCAACACAGCTTCTGTGACCATGTATTTGAAGTCAGCCGCTGACCCCTTTCATTGTCTTTCCCCCGGGAGTGACAATTCAATCAGAGGATTCAGTGGTCTCTGTGTCCACCAGAGTCACAAAGCTCTCCTCATGGCAGCACTACAGAGACGAGCCAAAAGTCCATCAAATCCCTTCCTGAAGGATTCACGGAGGGTTTAAGTTCTAAGACACAGTTTGGATGTGTGCAGCATTAGTTTTGCAAGAGACACTGCCAACACATGACGTGAAGTTTCAAGTTGAATATAAAATAAATATAAAGAACAACTAAAAAAGATTATTCACACTAACTTATGGTTAAGCCCCTCTTGTCATTGCTTCCATGTACTAACACAGCTCTAGAATTTAAACAGCATTAGGATAGACTAATAATGTGATTATCCAAGCTTAAGAAAAACACTCAATTTTTAACCTCAAAAGTTTCTCTGGTTATGCTGCATTCCCTACTGCAGCCTGTAGAGTAGTTTTAATATGTATTCCCTAATCTTCAGCCAGACAAACTGACTGGTCCACAGCTAAGACTACCGTATTTTTCGCACCATAAGACGCACCCGACCATAAGACGCACCTGGTTTTTAGAGGAGAAAAATAGTAAAAAAAAATATTCTGAACCAAATAGTGTAATAAAATATTTAATAAAGTATAACAGAATAATATTTAAATTATATGACTGGAGTGAAGGGCATGCGCACTGCTGTGTACTGTAACACCGCCTACTACATGCTATCCTCCAATAGCATACGGCGGTGACACAGTACAGCAGCATTGCGCCTTCCTGAACACATCGGCTTCCGTAAGGGGGCGCTGCCACTCTGCCAGTATCTCAGTGGACTACTGAGAAGCCTGGACACGGGCGGGGAGGGATGATGCAGTTTCAGGGACACGGAAGGTCCGGGGACTGCTGCCGCTCTGCAACTCGGACCATGAGACGAGTTGCAAAGCGGCAGCGGGTCCTCCCGCTCTGAGCGGCAGCGGGTGAGGGAATACCATAAGATATGGTCCGAATACCGTCATATATGGTATTCTGACCATAAGACGCAGGCACTTTTCCTCCCACTATTTGGTGAAGAAAAAGTGCGTCTTATGGTGCGAAAAATACGGTATATACGTAGTTTCATTGGCATTCATTCATTTCAAGTGTGAACTAGTAGAATGAAATATCACATCATTTCGATGGATTATGCTATGAAAAATGTACAGAAGGAGCTAATCATCTGACATTCCTAGGTCAGTAAGGGTGCAATAAATGTGTTATAGTATTACATTTGAAGCTTTTATATGACAGCTGCCAAAGGTACACAAACCTACCAATAAAACCTACCTGCCTGTTTATGTTCAAGAGAAGAAAGTGGATTATTAAAATAGCACAAAGGTATGTAGGATATCAATATTTACAAAACTTGTGTCTGATTTTGTCACATTTCAAAACAGGATTTTGCCAACAGAGGTATAAATCTGGCCTATGAAATAAATATCTTGTGTAAGTGTATATGTGTGTGTTTTAAAATGCTCAGTATTTTTTGTATTAGCTGCTATTGTATTACATTTGCATTATACGCAGTACCTTTCCAATTGTGTTATTTTACCTTAATGTAACATTAATTTATATTTATTATGGTATGATAAATTTGCGTTTAGCAAATTTTGTATTTTCAACAAAAAAATACGCTTATATATACGCTTGTAGAGGTTTTAATGTGTATCCAAATAATTTTACTACTCATTATAGAAATATTAAAGGTTGGACACTAGTGACAGTGTTTGACTAAATGACACACACTACTGTTACCTTTCTACACATCAATGTGGGAGGGAATTGCACAGAAGACAGTACAAATCCAAAGTAGTGGCATGTACTTTAATATGTATTGTACAAAGGGCAATAATGCAACACAGTTGGAATATGGCTAGGTGTAGTTTTTCTTGAAAGAATGCTATTTTCTAAGCTCCCTGAATAACCCTCGTCAGCTGTCCTGTCCCATGGGGCCTGTGCCTGGGCGGATAAACCCATGGCTCCTCCTAAGTCTCTAGGTATTGCAATCCAAGGCCACCTCCTCTCCCCTCCTCCTCCCAAAAGCCCTGAAGATGCAGTGATTACATCTCCCTGACCGAAGCAGAGCCGCAGAAAGGCCATCAGAGGCACCAACACAAATTCTAACCCATGTTGTGCATTAGCTTTGCTTTTTTCTTCAGATAAGAAATTCTTCTCTTTGATACAAAAAATACAGTATTCACAGTCAACTATCAAATTTTAATCCCCGATGCATATCATCCGTAATAATGCCCTTTTTATTCTGAGGTTATTGCAGCTCCTGCTATTATTTAAGAAGGGAGAATACATTCCAATCCTGTCTCCTATTCACAGGCAAAAGCTGATCTAATTCCCCTTTCTATCAATACGTAATCCATGATAATGAGCTGTGCCCAATTCCTTAGATGAATATGCAGGGTCTTCTTTCTGCAGGCATAGTAAATAAAATGGGGCTCACGTTAATCGAAGTAAAAATTAATTGCCTCCTGGAGATTATGCGACAGGCGGCAGCCATGGAAAGGCTGTATGATATCTATTATAATAGAACATGTTTCACAAAGGGAGAGTGAAAGTTCACATGTGACAGAGAAACCAATCAAAGATGTATCTGCTGAGAATAGCCCACAGGGCGCGCACTGTTCCCAATGTTCCATGCACACGATACGTCTGAATGTGACAGGAACCGGCTGATTTTCCTCTCAACTTAAATTTTATCTATAACAGCACTAAACTGGGGAAGGGAATTGTTTTCTTGGATTTACAAACTTTCTAATGTTCCTCTTGTCATCAGGAACAGATAAGATGAGCATATAATGCACAAATTATGCATATAAAACTAAGCATTTTAAATCGAATAAAATATGAAGTTTAAATTAAACAAAAACAAAAGCCATCTACATATATATTTTCAAAGTAAAGGAATGAGGAAAAAAAATGTTACAATACATAATGGCTATAAATGGTCTGGTTATTTTATGAGTATAAATGAATCACACTGTGGTCTATAATGGGCCTCTGTCTGTCTCTTTTGTCTTCTGCGTCACATGCTGTATGCCTCACACTGATTGGTTCTTGAAGCACTGTGAGACATCTCTGCAGCAAAAGTAAAGAAATGGGTTTATAAATTCTCCTCCATGTAATAAAAGAAATCACTGCTAGATTAAGCTGTGGAAGTTACAAGCTATACATTATACTGTAGCTTTGACTGTAGAACACTTTAATTATTTAATGTGCTTATTAACATACTCATTTTTATATCCAGCTAGAACAACGTAAAGTCCACTTGGAGGGAGATTTTGTAGCTTTCAGCCAATCCCAGCTCATTGGAAGATAAAACTTAGTTTTAGTATAGTAAAAAAAAAAAAGCTTTCTTTACTTAGGAGCAATAAAAAAAGAGAACTAGTCATTTGGACAGATTTGTTTACAAATGTTTGTAAATTCTACACATAAGTAACAAATAAAAAGGATAAAAAAATATTGCTGAAAAGCTATTTCACGCAATCATTCAGCATATAAAGAAAAAGCTGTGTTGACAGTAGTTTGCAACATAAACAATAGCTGCCTGCCATATTTCCAATTTTTTTGGTTCATTTTCCAAGAGTTAAAGAGTTTATTTTCCAAAGTGTACACAACCAATAACAGCTGCACAAATATGCACAGCTGCATTGTACACACCCAGTAAAGTAACAAGCAAACATCATTTTATCAACATCCAACACTACTGAATTCTTCAAAGCTATCTTTTGTGTTGTCGACATATCTTAGAGTTGTGTTGCCCTATCTTCGCACTCTGGGAACCCCCCTTTAACAAGCCATCAGTGTTTTGCATACATACATTAGCAAGCCTGCAAGCAGCTGTGAACATGCCCACAGCTGGTAACTGTAATTATATAATTTTCCACATATGCAACAACTTTTTCTCTCTCTCTCTCTCTCTGAACGAGCGTCACCATCTACCAGTAGCCTGCCTGATATACGACCTTTTGCGCACTAGGACATTAATAAATATTGCACACTGTGGTCAATTTATGCACAGATGCCAGTGCCAAAACTATAAAGACCCAATTATGACCAATAACTCACACTGATGAGGAACATGCATTGAATTTTAATAATACAGTTCATGGTGCCTTTTTTGGCTGTGATGGATTGCTTCGACACTGACAGTCTTATCATGATTTACAAAGACTAATTCAGCTCATGATGATGCTGTGTTCATCCATTAACAAGAGACAGTACACCCACAAGTAAATAATACTCCCAAAAGCACACGTCTTATTTCGGCAAAGGGCGAATGAAGGTTTACATGACTAAAAAGTCGATTCTTCACGACGTAATGCAGCACTTTTATACAGTTGCCCCAGTAACACAATATTTTCAAACTGACTGACAGGAGCCTGGTTTATGACATTTGTGATTTGTTGTGCAGTCGTCCTTGTGGGAGGAAGACAAAGTGAGTCACTATTCAAAGTTGCATTGCAAGATTGAGTGTTTCATCAAAGTAATATTTAGCGCCCCAGCTTTAAAATTGTGTCATATAAAACATCAAATATACTGTGCATATGTTCTATATTGTTTACCTACATTTAGAAAGACTTTCCTCTTTTATCTCCTTGTTTGGTTCTTGTTTTTTGTCAGTGACTACTTGTATTTTATTTTAAGTCCAATCCAACACCCATCTGGTTGCAATTTTAAAAGTAGACTCTGTCCAATGGAGAGACAGATACATTTAGTCTAAAAGAACAGTAAGATTTGCCTCTGCCACTATTTGTAATCGTAAGTTAGAAGTAAGTATAATTTTAGAATCAACCTTGCTCTCACTCAGCCATTTTCCGCCGCTTGCAGAGTCTTGAGAAAAATGGCATATTATCATGGGAGATATTACCTTGTTCTGTTATTTAGTTTGGATCCAAAATAACTCCTGACTTTAGAAAAAGCAAAGTAAAATGTTAAAATATTAAATACAGGGTAACTATTTGTACATTATTCATTACACTGATAATATAGGTGTCTAAACTCCACTTTATTTACACAATTATTCACAAAGTAGTTGCTGCCCTTTCATAAAATCCACTCTAAATGTTGTTAACAGTAAATGTTATGATTTTCCAGAAAGCATCCGTATTGATTACTCGCTGGTAATGGAGTTTCTTTTGAGGACATGTGAAAGTTGTTTTGTTTGCCTTTTGTCTCAATACAGTTTACAGATTGGAGATGTTTTACTGTAGATTTAAGTTAAGAAAATATTAAATATACAGTAGCTCTGTTAAAGTCAAGAGGCAAAAAAAATCCTTCAAAACAAGTCACCAACAAAGAATTTGAAAAACATCTAATTAAATCTGTGTATATGGTTCATAAATATTAGGTACTCGTATTTGTACTCTATATTGGTGTGTACTCAATTGTATACTCATACTTGTTTTGGAGAAAGTGTTCTGGGCTGAGGTAGAAACACTGCCGCAGTGCTCTTTGTTTATTTATCAATAGTTTCCCTCACAACTGTCTCCCGGGATGCTAATGCACCAAACTGTTTTCAGTACAATATATTCTCTTCTCATGTTTGTAGTTTGCTTTGAAGCATGAGTGTAATTCTGCTTCATATCTGTAAAATGTCCAGAGATGACATCCTACATGATGGGAAGTGTGTTCGAATAGTGTCCACCTTCAGGTTCTAAACTCGACAGAAACTACAGGTGAAAGGTCTGTGTTATGGGCAATGGATGGAATGAGTGACTTACAGGTTTTGTCAGTTTCATCAGAGGCGTCGGGACAGTCGGGCTCGCCGTCACAGAGCCATGATTCTGGGATGCAGGTGTCTTTGTTGTGACAGAGAAACTCCCCTACATCACACAAGATGGAGTCTAGATGGGAAAGACAAGAGGGTGGAGAAAAAGCATGTAGCATGAGATGATAATAATGAGCAAGTGGATAACATGTTTCTCTAGAAAACATGCCGTTTTATGAGTAGAATTATCTGGAAATCTTTTTGGAACTATATGTGGTATGGCTCTGATGCGACAATGTTAGCATAACTGAATCATGTCAAGAGAAAATGAATGAAGCAGGGATAAAAAGATGCTTGTTTTAGGAGATTGGAGCGCTGTACTTCTTAATGTGTTGGCTGACAATCAACAGACTTTGTGCCTTTGTCTGTGACATATCTTTTGCAAACTGCAAATCTTTGTCACGAAAGGAGACCATTCATTTATTTTTTTTCTCCAGAAGATTAAAACGGCACAGAACCCAAGCATTGTGATTTTGACAGCTACTCTTCTATAACAATGAAATGACATCCTCTGCGCTTTTTAAACTATTATAAAGCACTTCTTATCTGTTCCCTCCTTGGCGTTGTACTTTCATTTGATTGTAGGATGGGGGAAGTTCAGTGAAAGCCCAGTCAACTAAAAAGTCATCATAGCCTTTGGAAAAGCAAGCATCTGTCAAAGTGTTGACATGCTTCCTGTCGGTAGCTGTCAGAAACTCAGCTCGATCATTCTGCCAAATGACACAAGCTTTTGCTAAAGATTTGGCACCACAATGTGACCTGCTGCTGCTTGTCTTGTGCGCACTAGGGGAAAAAAACGGCCATTTGTTTCTTAGCTGTAACTTCGCTTCCCACTCTTTTACACTCCATCTTTTTTTATACCTGTGTGTTCCTAGGCCATTAGTGGTGGGAGTGGAGAAAGTGGGAGATCAGGTCTGCAACGTTTGAACAGAGGGAGTGATAATTCAACGCGCCGCTGCCTCCTGCACCAGTGCCCTCCAGCAAACTCACTACCCAGGGACAAATTTGAAAAGGTCAAACATCTCATCCATTTTCTCTCTCCTAGTCCCACTGATGCAACAAATCTGAAATCTTACCATTTAAATCAAGGTCTCTTTTGAAAATTTCAAGTGACGGCATTCTTAAACTTGCAAACCAATCATCAAATAAAAAAAATGTATTCAGTGCTGGGCAAAAAAGATAAGTCAAGGTACCCTTATGCATGAAGAATTTCCCAATTATTATGTTTTCTCCAACACAAAAATATGATTCTCCCAAATACAATATTGCAATAAAAACATTGTAATGTATCTAAAAAAAATGCTAAGCCAAGCACACTACTTGGCTGCAAGCATATGGTTTTTAACTGTCATCAAGCAGTGTTATACAGCGGCAACATCATTCTCCTGACAGGAATATTTATTAAGCAATGCACATGAGTTGATGAATGAGCAGAAAAATGTTACCTTTGGTGTGTAAGTATTTTGTAAAGAAGGCATATAAAGTAGGTAACTCATCCATTTTGGCAGACTTCTTGTCAGTGTGGGCCATCAGCTTTTCATTTCATCATTTGCCAAAACATTGAGAGAAGAGTAATAAAATCAAACAATGAAAGCAAAGCTAACCCACACAGCTAACAAACATACGGCAGCGGTAGGGTCAACAGCTTTAATGTTAGCTCTATATGTTTTGGTTTGTTTTTTCCTTCATTCTTTTGCATAAAACTCATGACCTTGCACCAACTATTTTCTGTTCCTGATTGAATGAAGTAGTGAAAGGAAACTAGAAAATGTTTTCTTTAATTGACACAAAAAGATAAATTGGTTATGACTAAAAATAGAACTATTAACCCTTGTTTGATCAAAAATAGTACACTTGTGTCTCCTTTAACATAAGGCTTCTGCAACACTACAAACAACAACAAAAAAAGTTAAAGTAAAGGCAGTGTTTTGCCCCAAAAATATAGAAGAAAGCAAGGCATTCTAAGCACATGCTGAGTTTGAGCTTGGCTAAGGCTTACGTTGCTTCCCGTGCCTTTATAGCTGAATTGATTACCATTGAAATGCAGAGGGCTGGTGACAGATGGGCCATTTCCTCGGCTCGTGATGGAAGCCATGAAAGAAAGTGCCCCTGGACCTTCGCAGCAGCCTGCATACCTATTGATGTTCTTCCTTCCTTTCATGCTACTTCACCTTGAAAGCTGAGGGCCAAATATGAGTCAACCAAATGACCTCTTATGTCAAATCATTGCCCCCTTTAGCTTTTCCAAAAAGCCTCTCCTTGATATGAGGCTGCTCTGTGACTGCAGCTGTCGGGTGACACAAGTAGGGCTCAGCTGTGAGTCTCATTCTTTTCTATAGTAGTATTATTGTAAAATATACGTAAAGGTGTCCGAATACACGGCATTATGTATTTTGTAGATAATTCTAAACAAACAACAAAGCGGCACCTATGGCAGGTTCCGCATCAACAAAAGAGAAAGAAAAAGCAGCCGCCACCTTCAGCGAGCAGAAAAAACTTGTTCTATTACCATAACAGTGGGAAACGCAGTGGCACTCAGCCGGGCACATTATCATGAGCTTCATTCCTGACACCCAACAGCCACCACTGGCACAACACCGGGCCTCATTAAAGCCACTGTGCCTTTGAAAAGTGCCAGAATTTCAAAGGTACAAAGGGATATTTGGAGGCACACCGTCAGCCAAAGAAGATGGTTTGCAAACCCACTAAAGCAAAAGCCGACTGTGCTTTCCTACTGTCTTATAATCAAGTTTGTGCACAAGCACTTGAATTACTAAACACATCCTAGGCTCAAACAACACAACAAACCTCTCAGTCTTGAACGCAACCATATTGCATCCTCTGCTCTGATTTGCACACTTCTATTTAACTCTGTATTACATGAGAGCTTAAGTTTCCATTTATCTTTTTAAACATTATAATATTCAGATGAGGTAAGCTATAAGGTATTACAATCCCCCGAGTTGCATCAGACACAGAGTTCACATTGTGGTACAGTGGATAAGTCGTAAGCCGTAGGCCTTCTCAAACAAAACCTTTGTTAAAATAACAGCAACACACTGCACTGCCACCACGGCTAAGGCAGATCACAGTATATTCCTCCGTCAGGTCTATCTCACACTTGCAGGTTGAGAAGGACTGGCTGCTTAAAAAAGCTATTTGCAGCTCATCCAACACACTGGGCTCTATGTAAAAGCAGTGCATGCTCTCGACAGGCCAGTGATAGTCCATTAGACCCAAACGCACTCAAGCCGCTCAAGGTCAGACTCAACCTTGGCGAGAGAAGAGAGAACATGTCGCTTGAATAAACCTCAAAAGTACAACAATATGTGAGGGTACACAACCAGAACCTTGACTATGACCCATAGTCAGAAAGGACTGTGGGTAAGTATCATTTAATTATAGGCAATAATCACCAAACATACAATTTGGTGAGGCTATTGGTATTAATTTCCATAAGCTCCATTTTGGACCTTGTATATTTTTTAAGAAGCACAGAAAAAAATATTAAAAGAAAAAATAAATACACCCATATATAAGATGGATGTGTTAAAAAAGCATTGCCAAAATACACTGCCCGTCCCAAAAAAAAGTCACCACCTGGATTTAACCAAGCAAGTAGGTAAGAGCCTTCCATTGGATAATTACTGCATGGATGATTATGTCTCAGCTGGAAACAAGTTATTCAGATCCTGTGGTCGTGGAAAATATTTTAGTCTGTTTCAGAAGGGTAAAATTATTGACATGCATCAAGCAAAGAAAACGTCTAAGGAGATTGCTGAAACTACTAAAACTGTGTTAAGAACTGCAGTGTGTTTGCTGTGCATGTTGATATTACAATGATTTTTTTTTCACAATAGCCTGTGGGTTATATACTGTACATAGGCAAAAAAAAATCTGATTTAAACTCCGATCTCATGCGCTCACATTCATTTTTAAGCATAAACACTTGGATGTATGCGCAGCAATCATTAGTCACATTCTCCACCAGATGCAAGAAAGCAATAGAAATATAATACATCGATGATATATTGTGTCACATAAATCACATCTACAATTTAAAATGCATCATACACAAGTGTTTCAAAAGTTATAGAAGATAGTAACCAAGAGTCATATTCACTTTTAAGTTTCTTTTAAGTGCAAGCTCAGAGGGAAGCCCCTCTGTCGGAGTGCACGAGGAGAGTTTAAACCTTCACACTGAGAGAGCAGACTTGGTGTCCAAGCCAGCTGCAGGTCATATGCATTATGGATGAGTGCAGGGCTAGGAGCCAAACTAAGCAGGTTATTAAGTATAACAACAGTATAATATGCTTTATCTCCATATCTTTAATCTGCCAAAAGATGTGTGCTACTGTGATGCATCTCAATGAAACCCCACACCTGCATAATGACTCTTTATTACCAAGGTATCTGTCCAAGTGACATACGGCGCGTGGTATTTAGACTTAAATGCCAGCCACGTCAACTCTAATCAGAATATGAGGAGTAGGGAGAGTACCGTGACTCTGCGCTCTGATGAACGATTACTGAATGTCACAGCACTTTTGGACACGTGCCCACAGTTAGACGTCAATCTTACAACAACCTCCTGGAAAGGATTTTAAAAGAATTCTTAGAAAAAACTAAGCAACAGAGAAAGTAGTAATTGTGTTTGCAGATGTGGAATCAACTTGACTTTGTGAAACTCGTACCCCGGGCCATTCCCTTTGGCAACGCTCTCCAACTCGGCTTTCCAGTGGTGAAACGGGATAGAAATCAATGCTGTAAGTCTTTTGGGCTTTCATTAGATATGGGCTGACCTACCACACACAGAGAGGTCACTTTTATTTTCTCTACAACAGCAGGGGCATGTCAACAAATTATTAAAATGAGCCCCGTATGAAACGTTACAGAAGACAGTGGTGGAACGGCCTCCTGTGCTCAGGCATAAATCGCCCAACTGGTAAACAATGAATCATTCATAAGACTAATCTAGAGATGTTTGCTGCTTACTGGCCTTTTGCTGCCAGCAATAGTGTGCATGCTCAATTATTAGGATTCATTTATAACTATTAGACAACATTGTACATGTCCAACTAATACACTGATTCATATAATAAGAAAAACCTGGCATAATAAATGTCTATTATCTAAAATACTGCATTCTCTATCTGCCCTGACTGTACAAGCCAAGATCAAAAAGATATGTGAGAACTATTAACAACACGTTTAGCCCATGTTTTTTCAATACAAACAATTTCTGATGTTGCATTCAGTGATCATATTCAGTTGGTTTGACTAGCATCTATTGACTCACTCATTTACACACCACTGTCTCTGGAGTCGAATGTGGAGGTCAGTGTCTTGCCCAAGGACACCTTGATAATGTCAATGTCAATTAAATCAATCTGCCAACTTTCAAGTTACTGCACAACTCTTCCCCTGAGCCACTGTCACACCTAACTTTTTAAACTCTGATATAATAGAAGAAGATAAAATCATTCCAAATCCATATTGTTGGCAGTGGTTTCACATTCACAACACCAAAAATGTTCCACTGTGACCTCCTGCTGCATCCTGCGCTGTGTGATTAGCTGTATGTGATGGATAACGTTAGCTAGTCGCCCAAAATTACCCTTGACAGGATTAATTCATGTAACAACCTCTGATGACTCATTTAAAAAAAAGACAGAGAAGGCTAATTTAGTTCATCTAAAAGGGCTCATAAGACATTACAGTAGTGTTTCAGGGAATCAATTTTTAAAAAAACACACTAAAATAAAATCACATGTGGTCAAGCTGCAGCCTTCAGCTCCTTTACTACTTTTATTGCCCAAAACCACCTTGTTTACCCTTCTGGCTGCTATTGAGGCTGGTGTTTTGAAGACTTGTGCCGTTTGTTTGCCTGGATGATATGCACCTCCAAACTCATAAAAACCAGCCACTTGGCAGAAATGTGTACTTGATATAACTGCCAAATATTGAATACCCTCAAGACTGTACAATATCAGTGGAGCTTGCTAAGATATGAGCTACACTGTCATGAGCATCATTGCTTTGAGTGTTTGGTGAACATCGTAATAAATGCAGTGATACACACAACAGCAATATTTCCTGTAACAAAATATTCTTGAAATGTTTATTTGCATTTGAGTGAAAAGGAAGTTGACTGTTTTATAGTATACACAAAACATACCTCGTAAGCACAACATTACTTATCGAGAGGACTTGCTTTACCCTGTTGAGCAAGTGAAATAGATTTAAGGAGCTGTTTGCTTTGTAAAAACCCACAACTTTAAATCTGGAGCAGCATCTAATATACGGTATCTGCTCCTGGTTTTACTTATCACAAGCTGCAACAAAGTACATGAGTCCCCCAGTGGTCCCAGCTGTGTTGGCGAAGAGCACAAGTAATTAAAGAAAAAGGTGGCTGCACATAAAATAAATGGTACTCTGTTTTCTCTTTTTTCCACAGCTACCACGTCTTTACTTTATATCTGCATCTGGTGAACTTCACTGAAGGTTGCCCAATGGACTCTTTTTGCAGGTGTGAAGGCCAAAATAAACCTTTACTTGCCATAAATCCAGATGAGCATATTTGCAAATAATCACCAAAAGCCAAAGGTTGTGGAAACAGTAATTTAAAGCTTGGGCAGGTTTTATTTTAATTGTGCTTCACTGATGTGTTTGGCCTAGATAACGCCACAATACAATTTGCAGAAATTAAGAACATGCATCCCATTGTGTGAAAATAAAACCTCTTAATAGTTCAAGCCTCATCTTTTGATAAATATCATCAATACAAATTGTAATATTCTTCGAAATAATCTTTTTTGGTGCCATGAGCGGTTCACTGTTCGAGTGTGGACATTGGCCTGTGAATACCATTTGCATAAGAATGTGTCATTATGCTGCCAATAATAGAGAAGAGCAACCCCCACCGGCATCCCCTCGGTTGGCCTTCTTTCCGCGGCTCCATCCAAGGTCACCTAATCACCATGTTCCTTCAAAGACCTCTATCGTAACCAGCAGCAGTCTGACGGATTTATGCCTCACTCCATGTCATGATTACCAATCAGGTGGAGTAATGGCTGCTTAAGCAGACAGGGTTTTTTGTCATCACTGAGGGGTGAAGTGCCAGTCAAGGCTTCCACTCAGTTTGTCCAATGCGGCCTGATACTCTGGGGCATGTCAGTGCCTTGGGTGTAGCCTCCAGATTAAACTGCATTATCTAAGTCCAGGGAGAGACGTTATGGTGAGGTATCATATTCCTGACAGCCTCTGTGCAGCCACAGACACAGACTGAGACAAATGTTATCAGCATCTCCACAGACACCATGAGAAACTTTGGATTCATTACCTATAGTAAAAGTCTGAGCACATATTGTGCACAGAAAACAAAACAGAGCATTTCTGTACTCATTAAAGTGCTTCACAGCTGAAATATACATCCCACTGCCCCCATTGGGATGTAAAACCTAAAGCCTTTAAACATTATGGCACACATAGGGGGAGGCTAATTGTAATGCCATCATTCAAAGTCTAATTGGAAGAGTGCAAAAAGGAATGGGGAGTACATTAGTGCAAGATCTATCACATTCTCCACATGGCTATACTCAGCCACAGCACAAGTTATAACAACATTTTGCAACATCCCGTCCTAATTAGCCGCCGCACAAGCCAATTTTAATCAAGTATATGCTGACTTAAGCGCAGTATAGCCTGTGTTTTACATCGTAGTGGACACCGCTCGAATGCCCACAGGCCAATTTCTTTGTGGGTGATTAACATCCACAAAGAGCTGACAAAAAACAAATTGCCATTCAAATCAATTATTTACATTAGGAATATCTGTATTGTCCACACTAACACCCCCCTTGGCCCATACATTACTGAAGGTTATGCCTCTACAATAGCAATCCAACTGGCCTTGTCACGTCACAATCCATCAGCTGTTCAGAAAGAAATGGAGCAATTCTACTTGTGACAAAGTACATATAAATCCTGTTTTCCATCTGTGGAAGAATGAAGACGTTTGTCTTTAAATGTTACACAATAAACTATACAATGTACTGTTTTATTTGGTCTTTAGATTGGCCATATATGGGATACAATGTTAATGAAATAATGTGTAACCTTTTAGCATTAACTACATCACCTTCAAATCAATAAAATAGATAGCTTTAAAGTCATTTTAAGTTTTCCATGACATCTCTTTTATAGAGTGCCTCTGTTACATCGTCTTGTGAAAACTTATATCTCAAATCAATGACAAGATATATATATACAAGACACATAGGAGATACAGTATAACAGTCCCATATGAGTTTGCTGCAGAGCAGTTGCACATAGTGTTAACAACAGAACAGCAATTTATTCATTTTCTACCGCTTTGTCCCGTTAGAGGTCACGGGTGACTGGAGCCTATCCCAGCAGCTTTGGGCCTGAGGCGGTGTGCACCCTGGACAGTGGCCAGTTAGTCGCAGGGCTGACATTTAGAGACAGACATTGACAGAAAACTATTCACTCTCATATTCATTCACTAGGGACACTTTAGAGTTGCCAATTAACCTATACATGTATGTCTTTGGACGGTGGGAGGAAGCCGGAGTACCCGGAGAGAACCCTCACAGAAAGACCGGAGTCGGCCGAGAATGTTTTGAGTCGGCCGGGTTTTGTACTCACAACCTTCTTGCTGTGATCACACAACTTGCAGCCAGATTTGTTGTTTATTTAATTCATCACAATGTAATATTGTAATGTTGTAACAAAGTGTAATTAATTTGGCTTTTATTACTTGACACCTGTAGTAAAAAAAAAGAGTATTGGACAGCATTAATTAAAAGGTTGAAATCAGAATCACTAGTTTGATAAACATTTACCTGTAGCGTTTGTGTATAGTTGTCAGAGCTCTATAGAGTCATATGATTAAGATGGATTTGCCCTTTACTTTTGTTGCCCTAAACCTTTACTCAGCCATGCATTTTACAAGCCTTCACAGCCAGAAGAGAGCATTCCTGCACCAGATTTGCTCCATTTCATTAGAAATGAGGAAACGTGTGTCTCGATGGGCATAACAACATAGAGTAATCTAATTAGCCAGGGTTAGCACTGTTAAAATGTGAGGTGAACCAAGAACCTGAGAAACTGTTGGCTGGTTCATTTTAATGTTAATGTTTTGAATTCAATTGAAATCGACAGGATGTGGTTTTACAAGGATCATTAATGAAACATCACAGCTCCAGCCTACAAGCGTATGAGCACATTTTAATTAATGGTTATATCATTTTTGTTTTGGTCCAATTTTGTTTTTCTAGGAAAATTTCCAACAGTAAATAATAATCAAAGGAGGAAATATATTTTACAACATGAGTGCCTAAAATGATTTAAGCAGCTGATACATATTTAAAAAAAAATACAGTAAAGTCAATGTGGCCCAAGGGTAGCTTGGAAAACAAAAGATGTCCACACAAGTAAAATCAAAAAAGGAGAAGGAAGCATGAAAGAGACTGACTTCATCAGTCTGACAGATTCAAAGAAGTACACATTTTTGTTTCACCATGGCTATTTTTCCCAGTTCAGTTTGAAAAGAGGTGTTACTTTATTGCTCATGTGTGTTGAAGTTTGGCATCTAAAAAAGTTATGAGGATGAAAACATTCACTAAAAGATGAAATAGAAAATAGCTAAATGACTTTATGTTGTGGAAAAAGATAAACTTAGTGATTGAAGTATTTGGTAACTTATTTTTCTATTAACTAATCACTCACTCTTAAGTATTAGTAAAGCATTAATAAATGTAATTAAGAATTAGAATGCTTTTACCTTTACAGATATTGGTTTGGTTTGGTTCCACTCTCAGTGCATGGCAAATGCACACACATGTAATAAAATGGTTGCATCCATGATAATCAGAGTATAACAATTGGAAAACCAATATTTTATTGTTTGTTGCTTTAGGGTAATAAGATAAATACAATTCATTTAATCAGTCTTGAATGAAGAATTATTCTAAATGGTTGTGGTGTTGGGCCATTATTCAGACCCATACATATCAATTATGTATTAACATGCAGCTTATATATGTGGGTGTGCGTGCTTCGCCTCAGGTCCCATAGCTAATGAAAGTAAGGAAATGATAAGCAACACATATTGGTTGTTTAACAAAGCTGAGAACAGAGTGCTTTCCGTGTCTGGGCCTGAAGCTAAGACTAATCTTGCTCCATTAATATGTGCTAAAAGAGAAAATATCTAAATTCCTCTTCGAAGCTATGGGACATGAAGAGCAGGCTCGCCTGCAGATTACTGTGATTTGTGTAATAAGCTTATATGCAAACATGTAGAATCATAAATGAACAAGAACTGAGGCTGTGTCTGAATGCCCTCCCTAGTCCTTAACCCCTCAATCACTAGTATACAGTGTTGCACTATAAAGAGGACTATATAGTGCACTCAATTAATGAATGGTTTCGGAAACAACACAGCTGTTTTTCTGTCCATTAGTCACATGACTCTGGCGTACTTTCGCTGATAATAGACTGACTTCTGTTAAAAAAAAAAACAATACTTAAGTGATATAAGTATTAATGTAAATAAGCTTATATGTTATATTCAATAACTCTTGTTCAATAAACAAAACTGACTGGATTATTGCAGCTCTTTTATGAATCTCTCATTTATCCATCTGTATGATTTAGTGGAAGCTAACGCCAGTGATTAAAGACATGTCACAATCGCACGGCTCTCCTCCGACAATTCGCAAAGCCGTATGGTTTATTTTGACCGTCTAGCGACCATCGCAGCTCACTACTTTTTGGGAAACATTACATTTCAGTCACTAAACATTCGGACACCACTACAAAATGACCTACTCATTATAGTGCACCATACAGTATATGATTCGGACACAGCCATAAACTTATTTTTGAGCATAACTTACAAGGTCAAGGTCTTTAAGCAGAACTAAGCAACAGTTTTATCTTTACACATAGTTCTTACGATGGTTAATTTAACTACAGCGGTGTGTTTGAAGCGCACACTATCCCCCTCTGGTGCAGCTGAGCCAAAAACAGTAGATGCAGGTTGAGTTTCCACCGACCCGACGCCGGTCTCAGGTCATGTTCACGTTGCGCGGGAGTGACAAATGGCTTTACGGTAATTCAATATACACATATCGACCTCCCGCAGTGTGAATTTTTGCTTTTGCTAAGATCATACCAAAAAAGCATACACTTTATTTCATCATCAGTCATGGTGAAACCACCAAAAAGACAGAAAACCTTTTATGTAGAGAGCACTGTAGTCCAGAGCTGCACTAGGAGAATTTACAACTGTGATTCACTAAAGGACGCTGTAGGGGGAGCTTCGCAAACCCTACTTAGTTCTGCTTTAAAGTTAGCATACAATAGCTTTTCTGCACACAAATGCATTTAGTGAAATTATGTTTGCAAGTGTTGTAGTCAAGAGACAAGAAGGCAAATTTCACTCATTTACAATAAGATGGTAGTAAATAAATCTGTTGGGGTCTTGGTTGGTCAAGGCTTTATTTTTGTATAGCCCAATATCACAACAACAGTCGCCTCAAAGGGCTTAACAGACTGCACTAGACAACATCCACTGTCCTTAGACCCTCCATCAGGGTAAGGAAAACTCAAATGAAAACAGCCGGGAAAAATAAGAAACCTCAGGGAGAACCACAGAAGGAGGGATCCACTCTCAGGACGGACAGGCCGTGCAGGAATGTGTCCAGGACAGTTGAAAACAACATAGAAACACAAAACATATTTAAAAACATATAACGAAAAAACATTTATATTGGAACTGTCCAGTGTCCACTCTGTGTGTGAAAGGGTGGATAGGACCGCAGCCAGCATCATGCTGAGATAAAATCCAAAGTCCTCTATGTCCAAGACCAAGACAAGACCAAGTGTTTTTTTTTTTTACAAAGCAAGTCCTTTAACAAGTTGTCTTAATACAGGCCTCTACACTCCAGCCCCACAACACTACTGCTCCTCTGAGACTCACTGCAACATGTTACTGTACTGTGCTTTTTGAAACATTTCTAAAGAGTCTCTAAATCTTAAACATCAATGAAGCAAAAGCTAAGTTTAATAAAGGACCAAATAAAGCGACGGGCCTGAAGGGTCCGTGTGCCCTTTAACTTTGCATAAAGGTCACATTTCGAAATGGAAATTATTTTCCAGTGAGGAACTGCATATATCACAGCTCTAGAGGATAAAACCAAACTCACTACAGGAAATGTGGCCCAGATTAGATTATTGGATATTTTATCTTATATTTAAGTAACTGTCATTAGCTGTCTGCATGTTTGTATTTATCACAAGAATGTTAGTCCAATGTGAAAAAGAAGTCACATTTTACTGCAATAGTGACAAGACCAAATACAATCTCATGTCACTTCAAACTAGACATGAGAAGGTTCAGTTAAAAGGGTGGTTTCAAAACAATTTGATATGGAATGACAAAACAGCATGTTCATTTAACATAACTCTTTCCTTAATAACTAAGATTAGATCAAATGAATCAGTCCGTAACACCAATACAACCAGTGAAAAAAAAATAGTTTAAAAGGAAACTTATGACAATGTATTATTTTACTGTATTTGTCTTTTACTATTGTTTAGTTGTAAGCACAATATTGTGATACCATAATATTTTTCAAGGTTACCATACTCTAAAAACATCATAGTATACCGTCCCATGACTAGTGTGACCAAAGCCTTAGATTCAAACATTTAAAGTTGAAGTCAATGTTTTTTATCTTATTCTGTGTCACTGGTGAGTATTATATCAGTCTAAACTCATTTTGGTTTGAGCCAACACTATTTTACTCTCCGAACACGCAGCCGAGGACCATTTCCTTCTTTTTGCCGTTCATGGAGGCAGGATTTATAGGATCAATGTATTAAATAAATAAACTGTTGAAACCTCACAGCAAAAGCCTCAATACAGCATCAGTCTTTCCTTGATGCAACTAAAATGAAATAGATTGTCTGTATTGAACAAGGCTATAGGCAGTTATGAGTAAAATCCATCAGTGGAGTCGATCGGGGCAGCCTCTTTGGGGCATGAAAGTGAGTCAACAGAGGGAGGATCAGATCTGCTTTATTGCGTGATTAAAATCAATTTGGTGTGTCCAAAAGGTAGAGGGATGGAATGAGCAATGGGAGGTTGTTAAGCAAGCCCTCTCCCTTTCTCTGTCTTCTTCTGCTGAACGAGTACAGTGCAAACGCAGACTACAGTGACAACTCTGAGACGATGATTCATTATATGTGGCAGTGAGAAAAACATAAAAAAGGTCATCAGACGTGGCCCGCCATGCAAAACAGACAGATATGATTAACAGATTAGAACGTCGATTTCAGCGAGCCGTGGTAATGATCACTCCCCTATGAAAACGAATAACCCCTTATATTCGACTCAGTGTGCAAGATCAAATTCATTTAATGCAATGTCATTCTCGTACTGATGCTGTATTGTACTTTCTGAGGCCACTTAAATTAATGAATATGTTCATTGTGATGGCTGGGAATGCTTAATAATTTCCAATGAAAGCAGTGATTTTTCGCACAGACCAGAGTAATTAAGTGTGAAAATAACATTTGTGGCATTATGGCTTTAGATTAACAAGAACAGTGTGTTGCTGCAGCAGAATTTTGCTTCATTACTTGGTATATGACCTTTATCCAACTAATTAACATTGGTGTCAACAAGTTCTGGATTGGGTTTAGAGGCACAGAAAAAAAAAAGATCTAGTAATGTGAACTTGTGGAAAATGTAGAAATACAACTCGTGACCTTTTACAAGCCTTGTTATATATCACAATCAACACTGGTGCACTCAGCAGCAAACAATGTAATAGTGTTAGTGTGCTCTGCTTTTGAAAGCATTCAGAGCAGATCTTGTTAGCACTCTACAAAGTGAAAAACCAAATGTGTGGACTCATATTAATCGAAGAGACACTTCACCTCCAAGTTATTCAAATGAATGAACTATAATTTTTTAGTTTATTATGGAATAAAAACCTTCTAAAACTGCAATGACTTTCAACAACAATGCCTAAGGAGCAATAATGGGATTTTTCACATATCAGTAATGAGTTGTCATGGCAACATAGAGCAAAGATTTGTGGAAGCAGCAGTCTGTTAAATCTGTCTCTGTATGACCAAAGAAGACGGATAATCTATCAACACCTGGATGGAAGATGGAGCTGTGCAGAATATCCACAGATAAAAGATCTCAAACACTGAAGATGGAAAATGATATATGATTGGTATAATTTAACTGAAAATATATATGCTAAATGCAGCTTGATTTTAAATATTATGTGTTGTATGTGGGTTCCTGTTTCAGTTCAATGGACTGAGCGGTAACTCCTGAAGAGGCTTACGTTATGATGTGTGCAAGTTAAATTATGTCAAAATAATCATGTTGATAGGTTGTAATTTACAAAGAAGCAAATAGATCTTCATTTATAGCAAGGTGAGGGGTGGTATTGCATTCTTCACATTTTAAATTTGTCTAGATATGACATATAGTCTAGATATATAACATATCAAGACAAACTTACTAAAATAAAGTAATTTATTACTGTTTTTCCTTAATTTTTGCCAGGCTAAGAATTCCCTGTTGTCGAATCAAAAGATGCCACACTGTTGAAATCAAAATTGTGCAGGGACCAAAGGATGCTTATGTTGGATGCTTCAAAACCCTTTTGATAATCATTCAAACCCAACCCATTGGAAACATGTTTAGTTCTACAATCAACTATAATAAAAGGTCTTTTATGTTCTACCTGTTATCTTGTTATGTTATAGTTCACAATCCTTCTTGCAAAGATCATGGTGATGTTTGAGACCAGGGTGTGCCAAGACTAGAACCAAAAAACAAGATTTTCAGGGACTGAGACAATACCAGTCAATACCAAGACTAGTGTATGACACAAAGAAACAAATATATTTAATTCAAGGCACAGAAAGTCCAATCTCACCACTATTTTTATGTTATCCAATCAAAGTCTTGGTAAGTACTGTTAAATTTAGATTGCTAAAAGTCAAAGACCATCTTAGAATGTGTGTGATCTAAACTGATCTCAGAATCAACTCAAACACAAGCACGATAAAATCTAAAACCTTCTTCTAGCATTGACAAGGTCTCTGATAGTTGCTGGCTTTTACCTTTTTTTTCCATCAAAAGCACTTTGCGTTTTCCGAACTAAAAACAACACATCAACGTTATATCACAATAACAACCAAACATTGCAAGATGTGATGCAACAGTGTGACACTGAGGTAAGAATTCTGCAGGATAAATGAGGAAATATGAACAATTTTCCATACCACAGTAAGACACATTGCAAAGCCTGTCTTCATGAAAAAAATCAAAGCCCTGAGTTGGATAATTGACTGGTTTTATATTTAGAAGACTCTTCAATGCAGTTCTAAAGAAAAAGTAAGGAGAAATTATATACACTGTTAATTTAAAGAGTGTTAAAGTTGTTAACACTGGAGAAGGTCAGGACTGAATCAAAAGATGAGCATTATCACTGCCACGTTAGTAAATATGGTTTCACGTATATGTCTCTGAGATAGAATATTAAGATCCAATAGACAAACTCTTGACATTCAAACTGAATAAAAGTTGTTAAATAATTGTGCCAGGAACCACATGAACCATAAGTGGTAAAACTTAGAGTAATGGTACACAGTTTATTATGAATTCATGCATAAATAAGGGTTTTTGGTTAGGGACGAAAATATGACGAACCAGGTGATTCATGAGATTTTAATGCATGTACTAATGTATGAGGCCTAGTCCACACGGACACGGGTATTTTTATAACCGGAGTTTTTCCTCCTGCGTTTTAAAAAAAAAATCCCATCCACAAACGCTCGCAAAAATCCGCTTATCAAGCGCTGTCAAGAGCATGCCACACCAGCAGGCGGCGATATCACCCTAATCGTAAAGGCATGTTGGCCAATCAGAAGCCTAACAAAGCAGTCAGCGGCGCACTCTGACGTCAAACACAGCGGATAACGGCCGGTTTTACTGTCCACACGACAACGCTGCAACGGCGTTTCTGAAAATCCTCACCCTGGCAAGGGTTTTCAAAAATGTTTGGTTTCAGTGACCTGATACTGCGTTTCCGTGTGGACGAATGGCCGAACCGTGTAAAAAATCATGGTTATAAAAATACCCGTGTCCGTGTGGACTAGGCCTGAGTCATGCATGAATTAATCCAGAATAACAGTAAAACAAAAAAGTACAAATTTAAGTATAAAATGTATTGTATTGTATTTGCACTTCACATTGACCTTGTATTTGTGAAGTTGGGCACATGTTGTAAACATATTTAACTGGTGCTTCTGAAGAGCCCTGGCTTCCAACTGAATTTTTATTAGAATCCAATTAAAAACACAGTCACACATCACAAAGTCTCAGGAAACGGAGCATCTCAAGGCCAGGTTTACTCAAATCTACTAAAATGACTTATTTTACTGTATACAGTTCTCTGGATGGTATGAAAGCAAGACTGATGTGTGAGGTTACAGCTAATGATTAAATTCATAACACCAGTACTTCACATATACATGTTAAAGAGATGTCCACTATTATGCATGTGAAAGATTTAGCCATTTAGTTGCTATTTTAAACTCAATAAATAACAGCAATTCCTAAACTGAAAGAAAGGCTAAAAGCACACTCTGCAAGACAAATGAGAGCAATTGCTGCTCTTGAAAGATGAGAAAAGCTTTCAAGCTATCAAAAATGACAGGTGAGAAAGGATTTTGTACATCGAATGAGTCCTCAACTTATTCTCTCGAGAGGCAAGCAGAAAAATATAAGGGAACAGAAATAATGTTTGCAGAAGTGCTATGACAGTATGTAATTTCCACCCATTTTCAATCTTCAGAATAAAATGTTCAAAGACTCTAACATGTAGCTCCATAGATAAGAATAAAAAAAAATACATTTTAAAGACATCTAAATAATTAGACCCCGCCACATCAAAAACATTGCTTCATTAATGCATTGCCTTGGGTTTGTCATTTATGAGGTTTGAATAAAGTTTGAAAATTTGCCATTTGCTTTTGATGGCTCAAAGTAAAAGTTTATTATTTTACTGTAGATGCACGGAGACGATACAAGATGAGGAGCAAAAATAACACCATGCTAAATGAAAAACATATTCACTCCCTCTTGAGCGACTGAGTCAGTGACCACGTTCACACTTGCCTTATGTCAGGTGTGAACACATTTATCTTCAGTTCTGATTACTCAGGACTTCTGCAGTGGTACCACAAAGTAGGAGTGAAAAAAATGTGTCTTTACTGCCATTTAAGGATCTCCTACTGTAACTAGACATAGAGACAATACTGAACATCTTTTATTTTCAATGACAATATGCTCACTGGCACATTTTGTACAAAAGTAACTCAATGTGCTATACAGAAGTGACACCAAAAAAAGAAAAAGAAAACATGTATATAAAATCAACAAATTAACATTTCTTTGTTAAAGAATTTGATAAAGGATCCAACAGTATCTGTGTTTATACAATATATCACTTCCTATTGGTCTCTTTTCTGACTCAATTTAGAGGATTGAATGAAATAAAAAAGAAGATATAAAAAATGGTCTGATACTAGTAAAGCAACCACGGTCAACAATTTCACTAATATTTACGTATAGCTGGAGGTTAATCCCATTTGGGAACATAAAAGGAAAAGCTTAATGTCTGTCAAACTTTTTTAAAAAAGTAAATAGTACATGAAATGTACAGTGTAACTCTTTTTGAAACACTTTTCTGACATGGTTATAATACCAGTAGAGTCAACTTCTTGTCTTTGTACATATATAAATTATGAGGAGCTGGGAAGTAACACCCAATCTCTTGTGCTGCATACCGAGTTCATAGGTGAATGGAGCGACTAAAGCTGGCCACTTCTGATTGGATCATGAAAAAAGCACCTTCCTGCAAAGTCTGAACAGGCCCTTTGATAAAAAGCTCATTAGGTACAAGATGTTTAAGTCGTGTTTCAGCTCATGCGCTGACAGTCTGAAGGATTTTGGCTCAGAGAGCTGTCTCATTTAAATCTTTGTAGAAGAGCCACAGGTAATGTATTTGCCTGTGTCCAATGTGCACTACAGCCATGAGTCATTTGCCCCGAGGCTGAGGAAACAGGTGTGGTGCCACCAGACTCAGACAACATATGACTTCATTTAATGGATGACTTTCTGCCAGAATAACACTGACTGGAACATTGAACTTTCCAACCTTTCCAAGCTACCACTGAAAAGGCTTGGATTTTAAATATTGAATAACAGCCCCCATCAGAACAACATCAGTTTTAACAACTCAGCACCAGTGTCAAGAGTTTGAGTGCCTTTAGAGCAGTGCTTCTCAAACTTTTTGCCATGCCCCCCCTTTGGATGGAAAAAATATAATCCGATACGTCATGTATGCGCCTGCCAATAGTGTCATTAGACAAGGGAATGGACTTTAATTTTAGAGCGCTCTCTATCACAGACGACACCATATCGATGGCTGCAGGGATTTTAAATTCTTTCTTCAGCAATTGTGTATTCCACTTTATAGGACGCTAACTGTGCCATGTTGTTTATGGTAGCCACCTTTTGTAAAAGTACTTTGCTGCTTGTTATATTCTTCTAATTGCCCTTAACATGTGAGGGATGCAATGTTTCTATGTGCCTTCTTCCTAGTGTTTTTAGACATAACACACACACACACACACAGTAAACCCAATAGCAAGATAAGCATTGTCATTTTTGAGTGACTTTGTCTTTGATGTATGTCTGCTGTTTTTGCCATCTGGATTTGTATTTTTTTGGTTTGCTTATTGTTTTGCACCTGCAGTGTATTTCTCCAGGTTGTAGTCTGTCTGCCCGGAGCATGACGGTATGTTTGGTGTCACACTAAAAGAGTCCATGTTGCGCGCATTTTTTGCAAACCCCCAGCTTACGTCATTGCTCAAGGCCTTTGTTTGTGTAATCAATGTATGAGGAGCTATTAAAACCTTTATAAAAAAGTTGGAGGACTAATAATAAATTTATCAGTTCCAGTAAAAACATTGCCAAAAGTTGACTCCTTAAACTTAAAAGGAGAGATTCAAACCGGTGTGGTTGATATGTCTAGAAAGTCTTGAGCACAGCCAGAGATAACAAACTTTAATGATCTTGTTGGCGCAGACTACGTTACTGTTTAGAGCATTCTTTACTTGATTGTAAAATCGTGAAAGCAAACAAAGACCAAAAAGGCTGAGGTTGTGAAAGAGTGAACAAAAGTTTGGTCAGTTCAGTTCTAACCAACCTCTGCTTCTGTAGCTAATATGATCACTGTTAGCTATTCAAGCGCAAGAAATCAATACTGGCTTCAAACTCAGCCAACTGCTGTTCTTTATTATGCTTTCCTTCTGTCAAAAATCTATTCACTTTGGACATTCTGACACAGTGCCTCATAGGAGTAAAAGTTGGTATCCTGACCTGCATCACCAAGCTTTTAATAAATGCATTTGCTGCAAAAAAAAAACATGCAAGTTTTGTTGTTCCAGAAGGACAGGCAATTTTGGTAAATTCAACAAAATTTGCTACTACACTTATTTGCTTTGCAAGACAAGAAAAATACAGCTCTTGTTGCTGCAGATGACATTAAGTGTTCTGATGGCGGATTAGTCGGTCTCAAACTGGAATTAAACTTCACAGATAAATATACTTGAAGCAAAAAGATTAGCAATACAACAGATCAGACAGACCTGACAAACATATGTATCCAGCCCTGAATGTCAACGAGCTATACTGCTGTTCTGCAATGGGAATGAAGCATGTTTCTAACCAATTAATAAATAGTAACAGGTTAAGGTCCTGCTGTGAGACATGTAGCCAATCAAGCACTGTACACACCCACACGGACAGCATATGGTAGGTTGGCTGATAATCAACTAACTGGACACTTTGCTTACAATAAAAAAAATAAAAACTATGTGCAGTATATTCTGATATATAGAATAAATACATAAATAAATAAATAGATTAAAAAGCAGTACATTTGACCCTTGTGTTATGGACAGAGGACTGTGTGAGAGTGCTGCTCTTACATAATCTAAAGCACAGAATAAGCAGAGCTAGTCACTGGGCACCATAACATTAACAAGGCTGTTAATAGCTGTTTGGGGAATACTGGTGATTTAAGGTTCCCATTACACAGGAGCAACCGGAAAATAATGTAATGGCAACAATTAGCCAGTGGTCATGACAAGTGGAGTTTCTGTTACAGCTAACAAACCGCAGGGTTTATAATGTGTTTCAAAGGCTTGTGTGCCAGTCTTTCCAGCACTATTGACCGCTTGCTAAAGCCATGGTTAGAACTCCCAGAGGATCTCACTGTGACCTGCCGCCCCTTCACACTGAGACCAGATAAAGACAGCTCCAGGGAGGTCCAGAGCCGGACGACAAAGACCCTGATAGGCCAGTCCATGACTCTCTGGAGGGAACATAAGTCCCAGCAGGCCTCAGACGAGGGAGGGGCTGAGAAACGCTGCTAAAAACAGAGAGGCCATGGCTTAGACTTGTGTTGCTATGGCAACCCTTAAGTGGATTAAGCAGTTTGGAGAAGGAGTGTATGGGTAATTATCTATGCTATGTAACATTAATTTCCAGTTGAACTTATAAACATTCAGAGCTTGAAACACAACTGAAGTTGTCCAACAGAGTCAAAAAGGAGACATGTCTGAAACGGGATTGGTCCTGCTCTTAACCACCGGCTCAAGTGTAATGTGTCACTGTGTCATTTTTGTCAGTGGTGTAGATTTCCACTTGAGCAACACCCTTTGAACAAACATGGCCTATTTTCCTTTGGCTGGTGTCACTGACCTCACATGATGAATGCTGTTCTCAAGAGAAACCCAGGAGCTGCTGTTATTGATGTTCTCAATTAATAAGCCCACACTCTGCCAATGCAGCAGTCAGTGAACTGCACAGCATCTACACACAGGCATTGTGTGGGATCTCAAAGACTAAACAGTATCTTAGTATTAAAGCATCAATGTAATGTCCTCTTAATAACATCTACTGTATGTAATATTATCTGCACTATATGATCCTGTAGGTTTTATGGACACAGCCTTGTTCTTTTACCATATTACAATGTGCCAATATAAGAAACCAGAAAAGCAGAAAGCCCCATGCACCAGCAGTGATTAAAACCCAGTTAAGCTAATGCCCTCCACTTGGAGTACACCTATCCTGATAAGATTTGCGTGTTGATTAAAGACTGATGTCAACCAGAGATGTCCCGGTTGGCAGCAGGTCTGTGCCACCTGCTCCGCAAAGCAGCACTCAAAGGGTCTCATGTGGTGGGGAAATGGCCATCCGAAGGTGAGGCTCCTGTGGCCCCTGGCTAGCATGAGTCACCCACTTTTACATCCACTTACCCCAGAAAGCACACAAGTTGAGGCCTCGGGCAAGGTGACTCCAGTTCCCGCTCTTCCACCTGGACATGTTTTCCCAGCTGGCTTCTTAAAACTACATCGCCCTCGTGCAGCACTCACAGGAGGAAAAGCTCAAAGGCAGGGTCACTGTTTTAGTGACAGCCACAAAACCAGAGTATTACTGTTTTGTAAAGTAGTGCATGGCTTTTTTTCTGAACCATTTGTTCAAAGGACAATAACAATGAAAAGGTATATAAAACAACAAACTGTAAATCAGATCAAATGTCTTCTTCTGTATGATGAATATTTGAGTTGTGTATTCAAATACTGTTAAAGCACTATCACATGGTACCCTGCATTTTGAGATTTGAGATCAGTTTGAATTAAACTCTAAATAAGAGTCTTGACAAACAATATAATCATGTGTCCAGCGGCCAAAATCAAGATGAGCTTGTGATGATAAAATAGATAATAATTGTGGCTGTCTTGAGTTATTTCTGCAGTCCCTCCAGCAGTAAGCTTTACGAGCAGACTGCCTAATGGACATTTTTGCTCTGTCTTTTCAGCTCTTGGGCTTTACAAAGTACAAAAACTGCTCTGACTCTTTGACGTTAGCATTTTATTTTAGAGCTATACAAAGTCTGACAGCAAGATTTGCCAACACTAGTCAGAGGTTGGAAAATTATAGTGACCTCCTCTGCATGCTCGACTTTGTATTTTTAAGGCTGGCAAACATGAATGTGCGTGTCCTTATCAGGGTCAGATTTATGAAGTGTTGGTTTACTTTAAGGACCAAGATGAAAGGAGCATTTTGAGCCAGAACATAAAAAGATGAACATCACCAACTTGAAAACAACTCAGAGACAAAGGGTAAACTTCAACTATACAAATACAGTGGTGTATTTCATTCTTTTGGAACTTCTAGTATAGTTCACAACACACTATATAACATCCTCAATTTTTTTTTATTGCACCAATCAGTTTCTAGATGTAAACATTGCTACATTTTGGTAATTTTCACATTTTTATTTCTAGTTCAGTGAGGCATAAATAGTGGAATCTGTCAGGAGCTTATAAGGACTAAGATAAAATATGTCCTTCTTGTGTGTGTAGAACTTACGAGTTAGCTAGTAAGATAAAGCCTCTCACGTTTGTATTTCTTTTGTTTTGCATCATCAGGTGCAGTCCCGTCTTTATCCCGTAATGGAAGGTAGTAGTAGTAGCATCACATTCGACGGCTCAAGCACATGGAACAGTTCATTGTCAATCATGACAAATAATCATGAGCAATATATACACAAAAACACATATAGCATAAGTTAATACTGCATTTATGTTTTTGCAAATTAACCATGTCATTTTTTGGTTTAATACATGTGTTCTATTGTGTACAAAGCTGGTGGGGAATGTACATGATACATAACAATAGAAGCCTTTTAGAATTCCAGGTCACAGGCATAAATGGGATAGAGTCTAACCTGGGGCAATAAATTGGGCACAAGTTTTGATGTGAAAAAATCCTGCCAGTATCAAAGAAAGGAGTAATTGTGCCTTGCACCACTGGAGTTGTGAGCAACCGCAGCATCAGGCACCAGTTGCCTTTTGCTATAGGACATGGTTAGAGCATCTTTTCTTAACACACCAGTAAATTCATTTTAATAGGCTGTGCTGTTTGACTGAGTTGAGGAATAATTAGTATGACTAAAAATAAAACTTGATTCTTAATTCCAAATAAAACTCATTCAACATAAAACATTAAAACATTTGCAAAGATACTTAATAATGTACACATTACAATAAACAGTACTGTTAGAGACCACAGAACAGCAGCAGCTTTTCGTAAGGTCTTGTTGGTCTCACATGATTGTCGATGTTAGCCAAAGCAGTAAGATGCAAAATATTCCTTCTCTCAGTAAGAATGACAGCAGATCAAATTTTCTTTTTGTACCAAGCTCCATATATTTGGCCTTTCAGGGCACATACATCAGGCGTACTCTAAATGTGCAACACAGGCAAGCTTAAGATGAAAGAAAAGCCCTCCAGTCCTAACCAAAAAAATTTAGCTTCAAGGGCAAATTAGCTCTGAGCATCCTCCAAGGGAAGGATGGAAATGAAATGATAGAGGTCTAGAATTAATATATTCTGCATGTTTTAGTTAATCTCTGACTACGCTAGTCCTGAGAGAAAACTCTAAGCACCAGAGCGACAGTAAGAATAACTGTTCTAGTGCCTAACAAAGTAATATGTGCAAATGTTTTTTACTGGCTAAAGGGACCCAAATTCAATGCTAAATGAGTCATTCAGGCAGCTTTATGCAACGTGACTGATGGGTTTGGTGGAGCAGCTCTATCAAATGGGAAGATGAGACTGTGTTGACACAAAATACAAAGCCCAGTTTAATAACCGTCCACATCCACTTCACACAGACTTGATGAATGGTTCTAATCAAGTGATGTCCCTTCAATGGGCCCACACAGACCTCACCTAATAACACACTGACAGCAAATAACACACATGGAATATCTAGTACACAAATCCCTCGCTAGTGCCTTGTTTGGTTTAAAGACTTTGGTGGGTAATTACAATTCTGTTGTTTGTTCAGGGTTTAATTTTATCTTAGACTCAATTCCAACTCTCTGCACAGTAGTGTTGTCAAAAATATTGATATTTCAATAAATATCAATACTGAATTATCTCAAACGATACGATACTCATTTCCCAAAGTATCAATTTTTTTTTTTTTTTACTTGGACTATTGGTTTCTGAATGTATGACAGGCCTTTGAACAAGTGCACAACCTCAAGACATTTTTCTTAATGTAAAATATACCTCATTGTCATGTTCTATCTAGACATGTTATATTTATCTTTAAATAAAAAATAAAAAAATAATATTGTGACAGTTGTTTTCCCTTCGGTATCGAATATCGATATTTTTTGAAGGTATTGTATTGAAGTTAGAAATTCCAGTGTCGTGACAACACTACTGCAAAGCAGGCTCCTAGATTATGTCACTGTATCATTAACACATCCGTCTGAATATGTCACCCGTTCTGTACCTTTGAGATGACTGCCACGTCCCTCGTGAGAAAAAGTCAGCCCATCTGTCTCTGAACATCTGCAGCATCTGTGCAAGCTCATTATTCCAAAACTTGCTCCAATACAGGAATGGGCAGTCCAATGTCGGCACAAAAATGAAAAATCTGAATAGAATATAAAAATTGCTAAATATCACCTTTAATAATTAACCATGCTGAGTACCTCCCACAAAGATTGCTACTAACAGTACTTTAATTACTGTTATCTTAGTCATTACAAGCCACTACTTGGAATGATTAATGTTTGGATTGCAGTTTAGAATGAAATAACACTGTTTACTCAGGTAGCCCAATAATTAGCTACGGAGGATTAGAACAACCTGAAGGTCAGTAGAGCTTACAAGCACGCAGAAAGAGACATGGTAAGAGTAAAAGACGTTTTGTAAACACTCTGTTCCCTTTTGTTCATGCGTACTTCAAAGGTGTTTAATTATTTTTTTTCTCTTAATGATTAGATCTACTGATTAGATGTTTGAGTTACACTTAATTGTACAGATGTATTAGAGCTGGACATCAAAGCAAAAAAACAAACTTAACAGTGATTAACAATATGATTGGACAGAAAAAACACATATCAAGTAGTAAATCAAGATGGAAGTGTTATTATGTAAATAGGAAACTCAAGAACCTATAGTGGGTAGAGAGTGGCCAAGTACTCCTTCTTGTTGAAATTTACAGATAAAGATTCTAGAGTGTAAGAGATGGTCATTCTATAACATGTTTTTTTTTTTGTGAGAAAAACGGGGGAGGAGCAGGAACCGGAAGCTATAGTGTGTCCCAATTCTTCAGTAACGTTCTCAACCACACTTCACTGCGCCCTTTATCCACACAGCTTTAAAACAACAAAATTGTTTATGGAGGCATATTTTATTATATTCCTATCACATATTAGCAACAAAACTACAGAATTGTACACTATGCAACTTTATTACAAAACATTGAACATAGGATCGTCTTTGGGTTTTGAGGTGTACCACAATTTTAAGGTTTCAAGGAATGAAAACAATAACATCCTGTTCTTATATCACTGTCATAGGAGCTGATGAGCTTAACAGAAAATGATGCATTAACAAAACAGTGTCTCTGTTCAAAATAACTTAAACCAATTACACTAATAATATAATATAAAATTGAATGACAGGTTTTGTTAAAGTGTGTGGAAGAAGACTGAGTGGGACTATTCAGATGGTGGCTGTATATTCATGACAAAGGTGGCAAGTGCTTCTGCTGTACTGCAGATTTGAGAAGTACTTTTACTTAAAGCAACACTATTAAACATTACAGATTGTATTGAGACCAAATGTAAGGAGACAACTGTTGCAGCATGCTCTCATGGGACTGTTACCTCTCAATAAATAAGATGTATTTAACCTAAACATTTGCCTATGTTTAATTAACCTGTAAATGAACCACCATGATACTGGGGAACCTTTCCTCAAAGTTATATATCCAGCAGAATCTGTTACAGTAGAATGTCTACCCCACTGTCAGTTACAGAAATCTACAGTTTTCAAATCTTGGTCCCTTAATCATAATGTGTATTGCTTTGGCCAAACCAATAAAGAAAAAAGCTAAGTGGATACTGCTTTATGCAGAATACAACTTCAACAAATTAGCCTGCAATTCAATGGCAATTGCCCATGAGTACTCCATTTAACGCCATAGACCATTTCCAACCCTGACAAGACTAAGGAGTTGTTAGGAAAAAAAAAAGAATGGATAAAACCCCTGCAATTTCTTTTAAAAACATGAGCCAAACCATTTTAGTAATACATTGCAAAATGTATCAGTCTTGCTATGAGATTTTATGTGATGGGGTGCATGTGGGCAGAATGCAGGTCAGCTCGCTGTGTGTAGGCTCACCCCTGATGTGAACGACTCCACCACTCTTTCCGATGTGCATTGCTGAACACACACCCAGCTCTCTGGAGCCTTTTAATGAAGCTCAGTGTCACTTTTTTAGCAGAATCACAATCAAATACAAGCCTTTGTCACTTTTATTTCACTGTGTTCATATAATTGGTCCTATAACAGTAAAACTGTCTTTATGAGTGTCTTTTACCATCACCATCAAGTTATTAAGTATTCTAGTTATGGACTAAGAAATGAGCATTATGACAATAAAAAGTTTCCTTTGTCTAAAACACTGAAAAAGTAAAGTCATAAAAACAAAAAGTTTGCTACAATAGTCCGTGTGCTATCAGGGAATATATGCCATTTAGTAAATCACTTAATGAGCCATACCTAATACTGAGAATTGCCACTGAAAGCCACAAAATGAGACCTTTTTTTTCCTTCTACTCGAGTAATGTGCCTGTAATTTGGTTCAATTCTGCCTCAGGTCTCAGTTGACACATTAAAAATGCACCCCACGTCAAAAGGCATTTGCACAGCCCAGCAGGTCTATAGGAATCAGCAGAGCAGCAATCAATCCCTGCCACAGGCTTCTGTTGTAGAGATAGCCTGTGATGTTTGGACCCAGACAGTAAATGTGCCTTTTCTTTGGAGGATTTTTGTAAAGAAGAAAAATCCCTCAAAGGACAAAGAGCTAATATGAAAATAGATGCCAGAGTAAAAACAATGAAGGCAAAACTAATATTGCCTAAGAGGGTTAAGTACCAGTCATTTTAAGTAGTAAGTATAAAAAATGAGCTTACACATTGTAAAGAAATGGCACTTCACGATCAATTTCAGCTCACATCAATACTGTAATGTTTGAGAATAGGTAGTTCTAGTGCTACATGTTTCCTAATGTCCAGTCTAAATGCACTTGTTTTTGGCATATGCCGTGATTAATGCGCGATAAAATGCGGTCATTGAAAAAGAGGCCTTTCCATTACTGGATTAGATCGTTTCCCTTTATTGAACACTGATGGGGTAGTGAAAGTCACACGGTGGCACCTAAGAAGAATAAAGTTGTCACACCTCCAAGCGAGTCTCCTGGGTGCATTGAAAGCAGTGCGGCGGTGCCTTGAGGGTGTGGCCGCGAGCGAGCCGATTCTCTGAGGCTGCTCTGGGCATTTAGTGTTTTATCTTGTCTCCCAATGCGTATCAGCACTAATCATTACTCCAAAAAGACAAACAAGAAACCTTTGGGGGCTGTTATCACTTAGAATTACTGCATGATCATTCAGATTTTAGTGCATGTAAAGGATGTGAGTTTTTGTATGTGTCATTACATTTTTTAATATCCTTTATTTAACCAGGTAAAACCTGATTGAGGTTAAAAATCTCTTTTCCAAAAGTGACCTGGTCAAGACAACAGCATTACATACAGTTTCTGACAAATACAAGACATTAACAAAAACACAAATAATATTTACAATTAAAAGGTACAAAATCAAAGTCCGTGTGTGCAAGTTCAAAAACAGTTATATTTTCCAAGCTCATTTAGTTCACGCTTCTTTAGAATAGATTTAAATTCTCCTAAAGTCACAAGTTCAGACATAGGTCCTTTTTAGATTTAGGTCCTTTTGCAGTTCATTCCATGCACAGGGGGCAGCGTACTGAAATGCTGCCTTACCCAACTCCGTTCTGACTCTGGGAACCATCATCAGTATGTTCTTTTGAGAACGCAGAGCATACTGTTGTTGGTTTTAACACATGTATGTGCAGAGGTAAGATGGGAGGAGCCCAAAAATACATTTATAGATGAAAGTCAGCAAATGAGACCACCTGCGAACATACAGGGACGGAAACTCAGCTGTAGCATACAATGTACACTGGTGAACACGATTTCCACAACCAGTCATAAAACGTAAAGCACAATGATAAACAGTGTCCAGCTTTTTTAAAAGATGCATTCATAAAAAGGAGATCGCTGTAATCCAACAAAGGTAAAAAAGTTGCAGAAATTAAACGTTTCCTGGTATAAACAGAGAAACACGATTTGTTTCTGAAAAGAAAACTGAGCTTTAGCTTCAGTTACGTTTTGACTTTAAGAAAAGCAGTAATGTAAAGAATAAACCTTTTGACCTCAACACATATGGAGGTTAAACTCAAAAACTGACAATAAATCTAGTCTACTTAGCCAACAAACATTCAAATGGCTATGCAGTGAATTACGGCTAATGTCTGAGGAAGTTCTTTCTTGGTCCACCATTAGGCAGCATTAGACCTGTTTCTGACATTCTTCTTTTAATTGGAAAGAAACGGGACAAGACACCAGAAATAGTATTTACTGTTTGTATCAAAGCAGAAAGACAGTGACACCCATGACTGAACACTCTACAAGGCTTATTTAAATATAGAGCTATTTACCCCAGTACGTTCTCTCTGTATTTATATTTCTAAATTTATAGATAGAGCTATTTTGGAGCTTTATGAAAATTTTAGTGCATGTTGTTTCTGTGGGTACAGCTTTTGGGTTTAAAAGAACATCTTCAGTCATAGAAGCAGAGGACAAACCTAGAACACTGGAGCACATGTCATGTCACAGCTGTTGCTCTGCGATGACAGTGATAGTTTACATCTGAATGTTAATATACTGTCAGATCTGCTTCATTATTGTCATTGTGACTAGGAAACATATTTAAAAAGATCTCTTACATAGAAGGAGCCATCTTTGATAAACCACTTTAGTTTGCTCATGGTCCTGCGCTTCAGCACCATGGACAGCTCTTTGGAAAACCACAACACTTTCTATAAAAAGTTCTCTCTAGTTTTCAAATAATGGCACGATGACTAAGAGAACACGAAGCACATGGCATCATATTTGAAGCAAAAGAGAAAAACATGATAAACTCTTATTCAATTATGAATACATACTACAATCCCTGTGACAAAATGCTAAATATTGTCTTTAGTTTTCAATTGTAATATAGATGATTGCACCAGATTCCATTTAAAAGTCCTCAACAACAAGGCCCAAGCTTAAGTGCTGTGCTACAGATGGAAAGGCGCATTTATTCTAGCTTTCATCAGTGAACATAAACGTCTCAGTAATCTTTTGCGAGAAGGTAAAAGGTAATTAGTCAGTAATAATATCCAATGGTTCAGTGATAAGCAACTCATTTGCCATTTGTTTTTAGCTTCAATTATACTTCCTGCCTGGGTCTGCTAGACACAAGCTAATTCCCCAAAACCTTATCTGAAGAAACTGTTGTTGTTTATGTTCACTTCGATTAGCTTCAATTGTCTACAACAGCGCAGTCATGAAGGACACACACCTCGCTGCTAATTTCAAACCCAGCCACTCACTGCAGATGTGACATTTTGCATTTTACATCTTGCTTCGGGGCCCTTTTTCTTTTAACACTATTTTCCTGGACCAAAGACACACAACACAGCATAAATGCTAATGACTGATTAGTTGAAGGACTATAAAAATGGTCGGTTAATTGCAATTTATTAGCACATTTTAATATCTGAAAAGCCTTGGAATAGTTTGTGATTGCCCATTAGAGTGATTTATCAAATCTACAGGCTCATAGAGAGTCCATCGGGCACTGTATGTGTTTTGATATAATGTAATATAGTTTTGAAATGTGTACTTCCATTAACTGCACAGAAGTGAATAAACTTTGCAGTATCAATCGGATGCTGGAATAAACAGTATTATATATCTTCTATAAAAAGTATACCATGTCTGGAAACTGCATTAAGAATATATTTTTCATGTTGTTAGAGATGCTAAAGAGTCACTTGATAAGTTCCTTTTAAAAGAAAAAAGGTTATGAAATCAGTTGGACTTCATAAATGTCCTCATGCAAGATGTGTTTAAAAAGAAACATAATTGAGCTTCTTTTCCAGTGCTCATACATAGTTTTGACCAATGTTTTCTAGTTAACGCATACTCCAAAGTTTTACGCAGTTTAACTTTAAACAATATTTATGAAGTCATTTAGGTAATTTTACTTATTCCAACACGATTTCCCTTGTCATACATTAAATTGAATTTGCCAACATGGTTTATGGTTCTGTAGATTTTTGTTTTATGTAACACCAGTTCACATAAAGTCGAGTCCGAAGTCCATTTGTAGTGTTTTGTAAAGTATTACAATAAAGCCAAAGACATTATACTACTCACCAACACTCGGATAGACATACAGTAAGTCTATACATTTGACAAAACAACTGAGCATCTCAACAAAATAGATTTTTAGAACACACTAAAATGTAACCCTGAACTTCCTGTATATGACACCTGAACCTTATTGAACAGCTGTCAAAGATCTTGTTTATGAAACCTTACTTGCTATTGAAGTCTTTCTACAATTGCTCTATACAGTCCTTCAAGCTTGCACAATTGCACAGACATGGGTCACCCAAAAAGGTTGCAAACATAGATAACTGTTTTATCAGAAAGCAATTACTTTGAACCTGTAAAGAAAAACTAACTTATACCTCAATGTCAAAAAGGTGTAAACATGGCACTTTTAGTCCAAAGCAGCGAGGCCTTCACTTGGATGTATTTGTGAGAAAAGCGATTAAGGTCAAAACCGTGTCCTTTTTGTTGTAAGGAGGGCGCCTATATTAAGACTATTTATACAGAGTGTGAATCAGAGCTGCATGAACGTGTGGTAAATGTCCTGCATATTGGCCGGAGGGTAAACGGGATGTATCAGGAGGCGGCGCAGGGCGAGAGGGGGGCACAGCAGGTAGCCAGCTCCCCACCGCTTAGCTGCGTGACCTCTGGAAGGTATCCAGCGCTCCCTCAGCAAGACGCAACATGACCTCGTCTTTCACGTCACACGTTCTCCCAAGAAATCATACCAGCAGCCAATTAAAAAGTCATGCATAATTTACCATGTCATTTGGCCGTATAATCAAATTCAATATGATCTGCAGTTAATTCTCGGAAATGTTTCTCCTGCGAGCAAGGGCACAGGAGTGAAAATAGGTATGTAACCTGGTTTTTGTCTGCACACACTTTAAAGTTTCACAGTTGGTTTGGACTCGTGATTAATGCAACCCCTCAAGAAATATGATGGCAACTTTTAAATACATGAACGCTAATGACAAAGCTGAAAAATCTCACAACCCCATTGTGCAAGGCCAGCACAAAAGAAGCATTGCGCTTGTAAAAATGAAAGTAACCTCAACGGGAGAGCTATCCCTGACTATTAAAATTGTGGCCTAAGGGTGAAATCACATTACAGAGGCGGCTAGAGATTCTCTTTCTATTCTACTCTATTCTTAGCGAGCTGAAGGCAAGGCAGGTAAAACACGTCTCCTTCATCCGAGGTGTAAAATGACTCCATCGCTCCTCCAATTAAAAGATAGCAGGGAAATACAGCAAATGTCGAGCTGCGATAGCGTAATTGCACACTACAGACGGCTCAGGTGCAAGGGAGGCTCCTCTGACAAAGCCTGGAGGGAGTGGGATACAGAGGCGAGACAGACGCACAAGGGGACATTAGCGGACATAGACTGATCCAAATCCTCTCTTTTGCTTAACAGCCACAGTTTAATTGTCACTAAGGCTGCCAATCATTCGCTCGACTCATTCGGCCTTGTCCTTGGCATCGGAATAAACCCTGAAGTCTCAATGACTTATTACTTTTTTACCTGAAGGGACATATACACACACGTTTAGAATAAAGCTATTGCTAAACTTCTTCTCATGGGTGTCATAAAGCAACCAGGTCAACAACGTATCTCGTCTTTGCTGATATGGAAGCCCTCTCTAAGTGGGCTGTGTTTATTTGTTTGGGAGAATGGCAATACATGAATATTTAAACAGTTTATTTTATTAATAAATCAAAACTTAAACTTGATAAATGAGTTTGTATGATTACAGATTATTAAATTAAACCGGTCTTAAGCATCAGACTAAGGTTCTTTAGTAACCTTACGTTTAAGAAAGGTTTAATTTAGTTTAACTTTAACACTACTTTATAGCCATTCAATTAATCCAAACTATAGTTGAATGTAATATTGTAGCAATATGTTAGCAGCAGCGGTCAGTAATGGGCTTCAATGGACAAATGTGATCACTTAACAAAGATTTACAAGGTCAGTTTTACCAGTTTCTAAAGTATGCTCACTGTATCATTGGAGAGTATCATTTCTATGTCAAATCAATGGCAGTTGTGAAGACCCAAACGGATACAAAGCAACATATTTTTGCACATCGAAAGAATGGGTTGAAGAAAGGTCACGCAAAAAGCTGAGAAGTTTGACCTACAAGTAGTGAATAAAAGAATGTGGACAAAGATGTTAATCATCAAATATAACGTTTTAAGTATTTTAAGCACTTCCCTGATTAACACAGTCTTTAAACCTCGACAATACAACATGTTACAATGAAGCATTATCAAGGACCATGTGCTTGTGCCAGTCTGAGGAATGTTTAGATCAAATTCTGATGAGCTTTTAATGGAATATTGAGTTGTGATGGTCATTCAAGCCCTTCCAAGTTTAAACCATATGTATGTATCTCTCTTTTAAAGCCAGTGTCTTTTTAATGGTCTCAAATATTAAAGCTATGATTAAGTTGTCAGTACACGACGTCAGCTAAAATGATTTAAAGGAACATTGTCTCGCCGTCTTTGTAGGAAATCTCTGTTGAACAGCACAAAACTGCAGCCGTCTAAAAAAAAAAAGACCCATAATTATGACTATTTTCTCATTTTCAATTATGGACCTTAAATGAAAATTACAACCAAAGAGAAATTTCATCCAAGTTCTAAACTCAAGCACTTGTTTCAGGGAAGTAATTTAATTTTTATCACTCATTTATTACTCCGTCCACGGGTGAGTTCCATCCGAATCCGTCGAGACTGATCTCATGTGATCTTTATCAAAGTGCTTTTAGTGTAATAAAAATTTCTATTCTGGGGCTATAAAGGCACTACTAGTTAGGCTCAATGTGTATATTTAATAAGCTGTGCAAAAAAAAAAAAGCCAAAGAAGTATTAGATCCTCAAAGCGTAAACTAAACTGTGACTCTGTCTGTTTTTTGTATTGCTACAATATAATTGCTCTCACCTTTTGTATGTTTCACTTAATTAGGCACAAAAGGGTAATGGGAAAGAGGGAATCTTGAAGGACAGATAATGAGCACATTTCACCCGTGTTGCCACGGGGACATAATGAATTAAAAATAAAAATGTGCTGCAGTCTTAACTCTAGAAACATTTCCAATGTGCAATAGAGATGGTAGTGTATAGTTACTTTTTACTGTTTCCAGAAATCAGGTTTTTAACACCACAATAAGAATAATAAAGTTTAAGAAAAGGTTTTATGTATCGTATTAAATCTTAATAAATCCAGGCTCTTTATGTATTGAAACTGTCACTTAAGCAATCTCCACATTTAAGAGTTAACTATAGGCTGTGGTCTGTGACCAGTGCACCTGCTTTTAGACACTATTTATGCTGAACAGTGCATATTGTTGGTGCTATTTGTATGACTATGTTTTTGACTGGTTTACCTGGATAAATAAAGGTTAAATAAAAGAAATGTTACAGAAAGGCCTCCAATCTAATGATTTAAAGTATTACTGTATATCATTTGTTACAAGCCTTGCTAACAATAAACAGAACACACTCAATGTTATTATGAATGTTGGTATGTAATTTGTAAAAGATGTGTTTCATTTTAGAGAAAAAAAAACAACCTATTTAGGTGGAATTCAAGGAAGAGAAAGTCAAGTTGGAGTTAAACAGCTTAACTTAATGCTTTAACTTCAACCTTTGTATAGGTGGACTGCATGCATCAGTACTTCCAACACATTTATTTTCCCAATCCAGCTTTATCGTTCTTCTCTTTACTTACCAGTGATCCCATGATGCCATGCCTCCCACACAGTTTTCCCTGATGTACACACGGGTCTAAAACAGCCCCTCTCACACATTATGCACCGTTTGTGTTGGATCAAACACACACATCGCTGGGCCTCTTACTCTGAACAACTATTGCACCTTGGCCGTGCCCTAAAGGAAGACACTTATTGAATCTGTGACTGCTCCAGTGGAGCTGCTCTGTGACCAAAAGTACAAGTGTGCTTTTTATTGGTGACTGTGTGGACGTGTCATGTGGATTTAGTTTAACAAGAGGAGGAGAGGAGAGTAAATCACCACGGCATGTCCAGGGTTTTAATCCAATCTAAATCGACCCATATGGGCAAATATGAGCACAGTCTCACACATGACACTTCACATAGAAACACAATGCACTAAGAGACACAGAATTTGACTTTACTGTAGGCTTACAATAATAACCAACTACTAAAATGTGATTCTAAAGTCTGACTTTTTATTCATAATAAGCCTTCCTCTATGTGCTTCAGATTTGCAAGTTTGGCCCATTAAAATGCTAGTTTCCCAGTGCAGCAGCCTCTGCCATATGCTACAGGGTCTATTAACTGTGCTTATTCTCCAGATAATTCCTGCTTTAGTTTAAAGGCAGTTTAAAACAAGCAGGCCACAACTGTTTGGTGTGTGCTAAAGCAAAAGCACTGTCACTAAAACTGAACTGGCTTATGATCTGTCATAGTGGATAAATTACAATTGTATTGAATGCCTTGAATGTTCTAGTCACATGTTTAATGAAAATGTGGATTTTGATGTAAATAACACAAAATCAAAGATCTGAAATGTAAAGATCCTTTTCAACATAATCCCAATAAAAGTGCAAAGCCTGGGATCCATAGCCTCGATAAATAGTAACAAACATTTGATCTGCAGTACCAACTTCACATGGCTTAGTTTAAAAATCTGCCAAGTTTGTGCAAAATGGGTAAAAAAATGATTAGTACATTTACAAAAATAAAATAACAAATAATAATATAATGCATTACAATAATAATGCACCTACATCCTAGTGTTGGACCAGAAACAGATTCAAGCCTCTGAACTAATCCTTTTGTTCACACTGCAGGTAAAAAGCAACAATAAAACAGCTCTGTTTGTTTGAGATGTATGTTTAAGTAGGTTGCTATGGCTATAATCACATCTACATTAATACTACTACAACTATAGTGCATTACACTATTGTTTCCATACACCTCATTTCCTTCTGGTCTGAGACAGCTGCTTTAAAAAGCAGGCTCATGGTAAGTCCAAAGATCAGCACATACTTTGAGGTTTGAGGGAATGGGGCAGGTTGATCCTGAAATCTTGTTGGACTAGAGGTTGACTCAGCAAAACATTCATAAAGCTCTTTTTTACTTTTAATGTGTTTTTGTTCAGATAAGCAATTCATGCAGTTATTTTCTCTTAGCTAATCAAAAAACCTTCTTCTCGGAGGAAAAAAAGCTTTAAATAAATAAAATAATTGCAGTATAGCTGTGAGATACAGTAAAAGGGATTATGTATTATTCTTAGTTATATTCTGCTATTCAAACCACAAGTGCTGGTCTGTTGGAGTGAAAATGGAAAGTGTTCAGAGAGTGCTTACGGAATCCATTTCTCAGCCACACAAAGACGACACATAGAAAATGGGCTATGTGATGTTAATGTCTGGCGCACCTGATTTTCATTTCCATCAGAGCCACAATCTATCACAGCCACAACTCTGCTAATGATCTCTGACAGATTGACAAGGCCTCTCTTTAGGGAATTCTCATAAAGGGAAAAAAAACGGCACATGTATCGATCAGCGGGGCTCCAAATAGCAACCAGCTGATGAATATTTTATTAGTTTGTACAAAATAAAACATGTGCAGGACAATCTCATTTCCGAGTACTCACTCACAGTTAAATTAAACCGTCTTGTGGTCAAGATTGTAAATGTCCTGAAAGATATATGCAGAGAAACAATGATTGTATTTTTGATTAATGGGACATGATTTTATTATATTGTAAATAATATTGTGTTATTTGCCTTTTTTATTTTTTGTGTTCATCATCTCTTTATTATCCTTGCGTGGAAATTCATTGCTGGCAGCCACCACCAGGGGTCGCCCAGCATGTTTTTTTCAGACTTGTAGTTTGTAAAAGTCGTAGTGAGTAGGGTAGTGCTTTTGTGGAAAGACACCGCTTGATTTGCATTTAGTTGTGTGGTTCTAGTTCACTACACCATTTCCTCTCATGAATGAGGTCGCAAAACGGTAAGTTATACATTGAAAAGTTGAGTTATCTGCTCTTCTGTCGGCTTGAAATCTGTTGATCATATTATTCTCGATCAATGAATATGGCTCACTTGCACGTGACAGATTTTACAAACTGCAACTTTCTTGTCGCCTCAAGTCTGTTTCTAAGCGGTGTGAATCTTTTAGTGTCTAGCAATTTGATTTAATTCCAATTTTTGTATAATATTGATAATTTTATAATTGTATGTATAATTGTAATTGTATTGTATAATTTTTCTGAAAATGGTGTCTATTTTCAACACCAAAGCCTGTAAGGCAGTTCAAAAAAGAGGCCTGACATAATAACACACCTTCAGTGACAGTCACATTTCCATGGGCACAGACAGTCCTAGCTTGAGCAGTAAATATGTAAGATTCCTCCTTCAATACCTGAGCAAAGTCACTTCAAGGTGATACCTGGGAGAATAGGATCCTGAGACCTATTGACTTTGTTCATTATTAATTCAGTTTTGAGCTTACAGCAGCGGCAGCATCATTTCAGAAGCAGAGATGAGAAATTGGAACAGCTGGAGGTCTAATTCGGTGATGTTACTTTTTTTTCTTCTCTGGTCTGCCTGTCAATACTATCCCTGGACAATGGAAGGTTGCTGCCCACATGTCGGGTCAAGTGCAGTGGTGTGGGAATTCCATTTTTTTTTCCACAAGCAGTGTGAAAAGTTGAGTCACTTGAATAAACAGCCTGGGAGTCGATCCAAACTCGTTACCCAGAAGTCCCTGTCTAATTTGCCATTTCTCAAAGACAAGCAACGATCCTGGAAAGCACACAATACAACAGAGCTATAAAATGACAATGGAAACATTATCATCATGCAATTAAATATTTTTTTGCAAAAGATCGCTAAGACATTCTGAGCCAAACCAATATTAAAATCTGGAGCAACAGCTGCTGCCTCAAAAGAAATGCTCCATGTAAAGACACTTGAGATTCTTTTTTAATCTTAACAAATTAGCAACTAAGTAATATTTCACTTAGTTGCTAAATGAATGTAGCGTCTCCTACATTAACATCCATTGCTTCCTCAGCCTATGCTGGCAGTAATAGCTCTCTCCAGTCTAAGGACAGTACTTTTGTAATTGGCTACTTTTTTCTGTCCCTCATTGCTATAGTTGCTGGTAATACAAAGTGAAGCAGCTATGTCTGTAACACAACTTTCCGTTTCTAGTGCTAATCTCTCTGTGGTTTTAGAATAAGTTGGTAATGAGAATCAGGGAGACTAGAACTGGGCATGTATTTAGTCAAATCAATATAAAAATAAAACAAAAGCTTCATAGGCAAGATCCTCGACAACAAAATGATTTCACTATTTATTAGGGTAAATGGATCACCAGGTATCTCACTGCAGCGAGCCCTGGAACCTATGGCCATAATACCCAGCACTCACAGAGCAGAAAGTAAACATTAATGCAATTTCAGCCTGCCGTGATAAGAGAGGAACAGTGCATAATGACTGCCTCGGACAGTCCGTCAACAGATCTATAAAATGTTATTACGGGCTCAGATAAAGCCATGTCGATAAAAGGGGCAGATGTGTTGCTGTAAGTGTATATCAGCTTAGTTGTGTCCTCCTGTTTTAGTGACAGCCTAACCTTTCAGGGAAACATCTGACAGCCGTATTGGCCACAACTATAACCCAGGTTTGCTTTTCTTCTCCTCAAGACAGCAAATCAGTGACGGCCTTTCCATCGAGGATAAACCCGAAAGACTGAGAAAACCTATAAACAGTGTGAATACAAATATAAGTGGCACATGAGTTGGTAATCCGGCTACAGTGAGGGTCAGACCTGTCAGGCTAATTACCCAATGCTATGTTAAGATTTTCCACTGGAGAGGCTTTCAGGAGTTGTCAGTGATATGAAGATTACAGCCTCTGGTGCAAAGATGTCATTTTTGACAACTGGGATGTGATGCTTTTGTCAAAGTACATGTCATACATAAAAACGTAATCTGTTGTGAAAGCCATTGAGGGGTAGAAGATGCGGTGCATTTTATGGTTTAGTTCCAAACATCACATTTGTTTCAATGTAATTAAATTTAAAATTGAGTGTTACATTCATGAATACTGCAACATGTGTTTGGAAACAACAACCAGCTTTTTATAAAGAATGTGTTCCTGATGCAGCACCTTTTATAACAATTCAGATTACACATTCTTAACAGACTGTGCATTCTCAAATTATGAAAGTATGAGTCTCACACAGCTTAAAAAAAGAAATTCTATCCAGGAAGCTCACTGTGGCCCAAAGATTTAGAAAATTCAAATAAAGCTGAACCACACAGAACATATTACATATTCTATAAGGTCAAAATTTTGTTTCCAGTTTTGTATATTTGCATCAAAATAACACGTTCTGCATTTGCATAATATGTTCCTGTTCCAACAAATGTATAGCGCAGACAAACTAAGCACTGCTAAAGGAGAAACACATTCTCTTTACTTACACAATCTTGGGTGTTTAAAAAGATTTAGAAAAGGGGAATACTTTAAGTGCATAATTGCAGGAAGTTGTAGGTGTATAATTTTTTTGTACAATTTTATTACTGTAATTATTAGCATTGAGAAAAAGTTGTGTTTCCAAATTTGCAATGCAGGAAATAAAGGCAGTATTATTTAGCTGGGACCTCCCAAGTAGCTTCTGTTTTGTTTCATTACAAGATAAAGAAGCCCTTTGTGTGTTCAAATAAACTCTGTGAACATTTTAGTGAAAATGCATTTTAACTTCACGGTCAGCCATCTGACATTTTCAAAGTGGCATTAACGGTTTTCCTTGAAAAGAGAAATGTTTTGACCCAAGTGAATTAGTATGTGACAAAATTAGCGCTGGTTTAATTTTATTATGAACCGCTCAGCACGATTTGTTAATGTCATGAAAAATGTCAACAATCTAGACATAAGCTTGTGTCAGAGCACATTCAATCAAAGGTAAATTCCATTCGAGCATCACTATCACCGGGTTGCACGACCTCTGTGCCATCTAAAAAATGATGTGACATGAGCACAATGTAGCCCAAGAGAGGCCCTCCATCACTATACGTCTGCAGATTAATGGTTGAAAATGTCACAGTGAATAAGGTCACGCGCCAAGAGACCTGGCTATGAAGAGACATCTGAGCACTTCCAAGTCTAAGTCGCACTTCCATGGTCCGCTGAGGAGCCAAATGTGTGGCTGTCAACCTCGGGCTCGCCAACACACGTTTATATACAGCCATAAGACCAGTAAAGTGCAGAGTCTGAGATGAGGGAGGACAGAGACAGGCTTGACTCTTACATGGGACATTAGACATGATTACAAGCTATTCCCTAAAATGCCTCTGTCACTATTGCACAGCACTAAAGTCACAAGAGATTCCTCACTGCAGCACACGGCAAAATACAAACCATTTAACTCTGCAGATGCCATTTCAGGACAATGTCAAAGTCAAAAATAGGGCTTAGTCGACATAAAACTAAATCCTTTATGACCAAGAGCTCTATTATTCAACCAATTGTACTACCAATTAATTATAAAGACTGCTACAAATTTAAATGTCCCCCAAACACCCTGATGACTTTTCATGCTTTACTGAGGATTACATGTTCCACTTTGGATGCCATGAGATTTTCCTTGTCCATATCTTTGATTATCCCTTGGCCTTTTCTTGGGATAACTACCTTTACTAAAATATTCTACTTGCAGACAGGATTTTGCACAGTGTCTTAATGGGCTCTCGGAGGGATTTCTATGCCCATTGCCTTATATATTCCTCAAAAGTAGAATGCTCATGAAAGAGCACCACACTCTTTATATTTTCACTCTTTATATTTTCAGCACATTAAAAAAAGTTAGTGTAGTGATTATTTACTCACTGTGTAATGAATCCTAAAATAAAAAAATAAAACATATTTAGAAATATTTGAAGGAAATGACAGTTTACTTATTCATACTTGCTATTGTTGGTATGTGGTAACATACTGTATACTGTCAAACAAACTACAACATGGTATAATTAAAATGATGAACCCCACGCACGCCACAGGCACTCAAACAAACAAGAAACATGAAGAACTTGGCAAGATGCAAACTTGCAGGATTTAATAGGTTCCCAAGAGTGGAAAGAGCCAGAACAAAACGAAATGAACACAGGCAAAACGTGGAACACTGTGTAGATAAAATGCATGTTGTAGTTTGTGGTGCAAGCACATGTCCAGTTTACAGAGAAAAAAGATGAATAAAAGCACATACAGCACTGCTGCCATTATTATTTTGGTTCAATCACTAACTTTATGTCCAATCAGCCACACCCTCCACTGAAAGCGCCATCTAGTGTGTCTCTTAAAAAGGTATTTTAGATTGTTTGGTCTGAAAAAATCATATCCCATTGTGAATAACTTTCAAACTAAAAGAATGTCTGAGATGAAAATAAATTGAGAAGTAAATAAACTGATTTGTCAGACTTTTTTTTAAATTCTATTTTTGTTACATATTGAGGTAACTTATTGTTCCAGTCTGTGTTTGAACTCAATTACACGATAAATAGTTTACAGCATCTATAAAAATAATTATATATGTCCCTAAATCATTCAGCTAATCAAGAAGATCTCAGGTGCAGAGGGGTTAAGTCTATCTGATTCCCAGATGGGGTAACATTTGTGGAAACAGAGCCAATATGGGAACAGTTAACAGTTTTAATAAATACTGAGTCCATGACCTCAGCTGGGGTAAGAAAATAATGGAAAAGATAGAAATAGATAGTGGTATTTGTTCAGCCCTTCTTGTAACAACAGCTTTGAAAGTTTTAACACAAAATCAAAGGGATTTGTGCCTCACTTTGTAACGATTTAAGATAAAAACCCATTACCTTTGCTTCACTTAAATGCAAACCTTTTTACGGCATTTTTTTTACTTGAAGCTCCTTTAGAAGTTAAAGCTGTACCGATTGCCAAGTTGCTAATAAGAAAGTGTGTTTGCAGTGTAGAGTGTTTTTGTTGGCTTGAAAGAGAAGAGATATCAAGGCGACTGATTTAAAAACAAAGAATCACTGTCTAATGTAAAAGTGTGAAAGTCAAGCTGAACTCCTTCACACTGATTAATATGCACTTTGCTTTAAGTCAATGTCGAAGACTCCTCGCCACCTGCTCCTGGCCTTATGGCACACCACCTGGGAAGCTTTAAAACAAGCTCCAATGTCAGCCTCTCAAAAAAGTGCATTATACTGTGGTGATGGACGGAAGAAAGATAAATATTCAGGCTGTAAAAGTGCCCTGCATATTTTAATAAAGCATTTTAATTAAATCATACACTCATCAAAACTCATAAGAGGCAAGCCACACTAAAGGGCTGATTGAGGGGAAATGTCTCATGTCTCGAACAACAATGCTCATGATATTTGATTGGTGCTAATTATGTGTTCTAATCAACCAATATGCATGCAACGGAAAGGCTGAGCATTCTCAAGGCTTGTGCAAAAGCTTTATCAATAGTTCCTCTTTGATTGAATCCCGGCCTGAACAACCTATAACAAATCAACGTTTGCAGACACCCACTAAGCAACACCATAATCATGTTTGGACTGAGAAAATCAAATTCTCAGTCAATTATCTTGGCCTCAATGGAACTGATAATGGTTGCTCTTAAGCAGTAAATTGGCACCGTTTAAATGTAAACACAATGTTTCACACTGAATGTGTTGGCTCGGTGCATCACGTTGCGCACATTTTCTGGTCCAGGGCCACTAATTCAGCTGTGGGGATTGTTGGGGTGTGTGTGTTAGGACGTGGGTGTACAGAGGGGCTTTTGGACTGCATTAACATTATCAGAAAATCCCATCGCAGTTGTGGGGCAGGAAGCCGAATGCTGTGGCAATGCCCCAGCTCGTCTGTCGGCTGGCATCTCCTGGTGCCAGAAATGACTAGCCTAAATCAGAAAGGCTGAGGCACATCACAACCCGTGATGGGATGCCTACCAGTCAGTCACTATAACAGTGGTACGTTGTATGACACCTACACAATCCTAAAATATTGTGCATAACTGTCAGGTTCTGCAAAAAAACATGCTGAACTTTTTCTGAGAAATTTGTGACAACAGGTGCACAGTGAATAAATGCTAAATTCTTTTCTTATAAGTCACTCACATTGACAGTATGCAGGAATTTGGACTGCGAGAAGGTCTGTTTCTGTGAATATAGACCATTATATCTGAAAAATGCTAAGTAAATCCATTTTATTTAACTTATCTGGGACTGCTGAGTTTGGTTCAGCAGCTGACTTGTAAAATCAGCTTAGACTTCCCCCTTCCCAGACAGCCCCAACCCTTCTGGGAAGTACAAAAGTGCCAAGAAAAATACAGCATAGCTTTTTCAGGACTGTTGTACAACTTGCTTCAATAACATACTTGAGGTGCACTTTTTACAGAGCAGTGTAACAAAAACATATCAACAAAACTATGACAAATTGATAAAAATCCACTGGATGAGTGAAATGTCTGCAAGTCTAAATGTAATGTATGAGGGGGAAAAAATTCCAGGACATTTTAATTTCTTTGTTGTTTCCATCTCCTCAATACAACACCATTTCTGCAATAACTCTGGTAAAAAACACATTTCAGCTGGATGCTGCACACGCCTTTAGCTGCACTTACATTTGGATTATAATGAAGCTGTGTCACACATCATGCACTTCTTGTTTCTTTATTAAACAGCCCTCAACTCCAGCATGTACAGCGCTACCACTTTCCAGAACCACTTTCCCGGTATCATTTTCTTGAAACAGTAGATAGCCCAGAGCAAAATACCACCATCTCCAAACTGTCAGTTTTAACTATAAGATGGCTACTGACCCATCTGTCAATATTACAGCCTGAGGACTTGGCAGACGCCCCCTTCATTTCTGGTTACGCTTGATATGATAATCATTATTTCTGTCAGATAACCTATACATGTTGAATAAATGACCTAATTATTGTCAGTGGGAAGTGATCATCGTGAAGGCAGCAAATATATAAAATTACAGTATATCCACAAACTTGTTTACAGCTTATGTAAATACAGAAGGGAAACTATTGCTTATGCTGAACAAAAAAAACTCCCTTTTCAAAGAAATGAGAGAAGTTCAGAGCAGCAGTAGGGTTTTACATGTTGCTGTTTGTTGTTATCACAGCAGCCCATATTGCACCCATCTATGACCATGTTGAATGTGGAAGCTGCCGTCTCCTGCTGCTTTGGGGTGATTGAAATGGTTCACAGTGTTTCACTATTCTTGCTTTGGAACCATTTTTCTCCCCCAACTTCCTCATTTTAGAGACGGATTCCAGCTGTTCCCACGGATCTGTCACTTCCAAGAGTCATTTGGTAAGAACATTTGGCTTCATGGTATATAAGACTTAAACTGAAGCCGCTTGTCACATTTACATACAGTTTATGCAACAATGCACCTCCTAAAACGCCTCATGTAAATGCTCACTGTAAGCCTTTTGATTGTCATGAGCTACATAATAAAATCCATTTTGTGTGTGATCAGTACAAGTTAGAGACACCAGGTGAAGGTCCTTTGCAAAGTAATTCCAGATAATAAACTAAAATACAAAAGGGTATATGTTACCAAGGTGCAAGGTACTTTATACTTGTCTATGTCCTCTTTTCACAAACAGTATGACATATATATATATATATATATATATATATATATATATATATATATATATATATATATATATATATATATATGTCATAAGTACTTCTTCAGGCCATTGGCTCTAAGACGGCTGTAAGACATTCTGTACTCTTGACTTAATTGTTGCCCTAATAAACATGATTCCTATCACTCGACAGATTTGCATAAACCCAAACACCACGTCACACAAAATAAAATCTGTGCTGAAAGTGCTACTTTTAAAAATGTGTGCAGTAGAAAACAGTATTTGTATCTTAAAACTTTGGCGCTCAATTAAAGAATGTTTGTTCATATGGTGTGTAATTTAAAGAATCAGATATTTTAAATGACTTGGTAATGTTTCACCGTTTGTGGCTAGCACTAATAATTCTTTATTTATCATATCCTGTTGTTAAATCACTTGTACTTTACCTGCTTCAGTCTGAAATTTATTGTTTCAATAAATCTGACTAAAAGGATTTTTCTTGGATATATATCTTGTCAATAGTGATGTGCACTTTGTCTCATAACCCAGGGGGTGGTTTGGGGCAGGTAAAGAAATTGTCACTTTCTTTGCGGGGCAGTTGGGTCATTATAAAAAAAAACACTGTTTTGTAATGTTGAAAATGTTTATCATTATTCATTATTTTTCTTATTATTATGACACTGCTGGTTTTCCAAAACTATCTAGATGCTTTGTGCTTTGTTTGTGCTAATTTATGCCGTAAAAAAATGTGTTTGTGCTGTTATGGTTTTTAAGATATTAATGATTATTTTTATAGCTAGACCTAGCCTATATCTGGGTTTAACCGGCCCGGTCTTAGTGCTATTTAACTTTGAGCTTTTCCTATTTCTGTTATTTGTGGGAAAACGTGAAACACAATTTTAAATAGGTAATAAATGTAAAGTATGTATCAGTTTTTATACATTTTTATTTTTGTTTAACTTATTAAAAATAGTGTGTTAGCACTAGCATGTTTTTGTGTTTTGCTTTGGTACTGTAATTGGTACCGAGAACCGTGGATTTTCACTGGTATTGGTACCGAATATTGAAATTTTCCAACAATTCCTTGGGGTTGGAAAAAAAACCCGAACTACGCATTAATATTTCCTGGAGTGAATAAGCATCATTTGTTTGTTCCTGACTGAAAAGGAGGTTGAACTACTCTCCTTTTCAGTCTACAGTGCATTCAAGAAGAAGGAGAATAAAATTGATCCTTACTGCTTATTGAGAGTGAGTTCACTCACCTGTTGCCTGCCTAATAAGTGTCTACATTTCTCACATAAATACCTCTAATAGAGTGCATGATTGCATCACGATATTACATGTGCTCTATTGTCTCACAAGCCCACAGTCAAATCAACCGTTTCAGTGAAGGAACAAAGAGTCAAAGGCCCACATACCTTGTATTTATCCCACTGATACACTCTAACATGTATTTATAGGCAAATAAAAATGTTCAATCTAATTTTCTAGAGTGTAAAACATGCCCGGTATGCGACAGGCATGTACATAGCCTTAGGTGCATGTCATGGACGTTATTGCTCACATTAAATATTCAAAGGAAAAACTATATGGTTGCTTTGTTCACATTGTTTTATCCAAAGCTAATGTACTGAGGCCACTGCCAATATTAGCTCAGTGTAATGTAGTAATAGAATACTTTGAGGACATTACTATGCTTCAAGGGTTTAGCTTATCCATAATTAGAAAGACTCATGCACATTGTGATTACATTCATGTTAGGTGCACTGGTATAAATTACACTTCAGAGCCACTTTGTCCTTTCAGTTCGCTCAGTCAGCAAGCTCTTGTTGGATTATATACATCAGTGCACAGTTTAAGTAAAATTGTAGCAAGAACATGTCTCATTACACAATAAGTCATTATAAAAATTACACACATTGCTTTAGAAATTGATTATTGGAGAACACATTTCCTCTTGACTGAAGAAGAGAGGCATCGTGAGCAACTGGTTTATGTGAGGCTGTGAGGGGACCTATACAGCTATTATTTTGACCTATTTGTTTTTTGTTTTATGGTTACATATTAGACCTTTTATAAATGCCAAGTATATGTTAGATACTACTAATTGTCTGATAACTATTATGCATCATTATAAAGCCATGAACAAATGTCATTTCTAGTATGTTCTATAAACAATATGTATAGGCGTAATAATTAAAAACAATTCTTGTATACCACTGTTTCAAATGTTAATTGCCTTGACACTGTGGCTTGCAGTTGCTCTTTGGTCTACTTAACTTTTCTGTGTGTGTGTGGAAAGACATCAATGTTTAATGCCACAAAAAGGGCAATCCCATTCTCTTATCTTAACAACAGATATAAAAAACAAAGATGAAGAGGCTTGGCTGACGTTCCGGAGGAAGACGAGGAAAGTGCAAAACAGGGATGAGCTTTAAACTGAAAGTGGTGCTCTCCATAAAGTCATTAGGTCAGAGAAGTGTGGAGGATGGTCGACAAGGGGCCTTTAATAATGAAGAGCTGCTGTTCCATAGGGAAACAGTGCCTGCAGCAGCTGTTCACACCAACCCTGCTATGGAAATGAAAGATTTCGAGGTGCACTTGAGGTCCTACCAAGCTTTTGAAAGCATCCAACCAGCTAACACTTTTTGAAATAGTGTGTGTTTGATGTTAACAGCCTTTTAAATTGCTGTCAGAAATAACTCATTTCACATTTCATGTATAAAAGGCAACTTTGTCAAATATGTATTGATTAGTAAAACATACTAATGATCAAAAACATAGCAACAAGCCCATGGCTCACAAGGCTTCAAAACAACAGCGGGCAACCCACAACACTGGGCAGATGGCCTCCAGAGACCACCCAGCTTTTAATGAACCTCTACATTCAGACCTGGGAAGCCTCTTAGATGAGAGAAGTTGCAGCTACACATGCAGCGCATTGTTTATTGTCAAACATCTCGACAGCGGGAATGTGCTTGTGTCACAGTTTGATTGACAGGGACTGACGTTCTGGTGAAACAATAAAACAAGTTTTCATACTTCAGAGAATGTGTAATGGACTTACACCATCAGTGACAATGTCAGTCTTGTGCTCCGTTCCTGGTTGAACCATTTTTTTTTATTTAAAATGTTTTTTTTAACATTAAAACTCTTGATTTATTTAATATTATGTTGCCCTTTTTGAATCAATTGTGTTTCTTTGAGAGACATAATTTCACCATTTCATGTGAAGGTGATACTCCCTACATTGTTTAAAATCCTGTTGCAGCTACTGTATGTCTTGATATGTCAATGTGGCCAAATGTGAGCCATTCAGAGATAACATTGATTCATTTTGAGAACTTAACGGTCCTTAAGAATCTGACATTGGACCGTACAAATCAATTGACATAACATGTATCTCATAATGACTAGATTCTTGGTTAAGAAGAAGCCTTTCTTCAACATTGTCACTGTGATAATCTTTAAAATATTGTCTAATTTTACATTTTGGTCCTTAACAAAATCAGGTTTGTAGGAAACTGTAACTTTTGCCCAGTTTTCAGCCAAATTATTTTTTAAGTGTGCCAACATTTGGATATCTTCGTTCTACAAGATTTTTTTGCTGAAAAGGTCTTGCAAAATGCTGCAACCCCAGAGATAATCCCCATTTCCTGTGTGTGAAGTGTCCCTGAGAGCCCGCTGCTGAAGTCTGACCTACAGTATGTTAACCATGTCAGTAAAGCTTACCATAATGGCAAAGAAATCGAAAAGGGTGCACAGAGAAGAAGCAAGCTGCCTGGAGACGCATCAAAGGCTTTGTGGAGCCAATGCGTCTTGTCCTGACCGCCTCTTACAAATGATGAATGAGATCGCTGTGGTAAATTTGAGTAAGACATGAAAATATTGGTTAGCTGTACAAGAGTGGGGTCAAGGGGGAAGCTTCTAAAAATGAGAACTGTCATATCAAGCTTGCCACAATTGAAGATGACGGCTTTTGAGGAAAGTCTTTAGATCAGATGCTGTATATTTTTAGAATTGATTTTTTATGTGCTGAAGTCACTTTTAAGGAGCTTCAGAGGAAAAGGCTTGACACAGCTGACAAGACGACGTGGTTGTCAACACAGCTAATGGGCTGGGTTCGGAGCAGCATCTCAGGAGAGGTCGCACAGTTGTAGAAGCCACTTGTCAGGTAATTTCTACCTCTGCATAAAAGATTAGGGGAAGAGTCACACAACCAATTACTGTCATTAGAAAGTCTCATGACATTAATGCACCTAGTCACATCTGCTATGACAGGTTTGTAATCACAGAGGTTAATAAAAAGGCAAAATATATAATTGTTCTGTGGTTATGTAGCTAGAGAACATCTAAAACAGTTTAATACTAGTCAGCATCAGCAGGCACAGCTTAGCACTAATGTTATTCACAAAGTGCAGAGGGGTATATAAGCGTATTCTCAACTCAGCTGTCTATCAAACAGGTCATGAACTGGTAACTCCTCATTATGTACTGTTTAATGTCAGAAGAAATAGACAAGAGAAAAATATTTATCATAAGACAAAAGAGTTGTAGTAACACCAGAGGAACTATTAATCTTTTCTCATTCTATTCATTTATTTTTATTTGTTGCTTTTTTGCCTTTATTTAATAGACAGTAGATAGACAGGAAACAAGGTGAGAGTACGGGGACTGACACGGGGCTAAAACTGTCCAACATGTAAATTTAAATAGTAAATAAAAAAATCACTTTAGTAAAATTGTGCGATGCCACTTATTAAAACTTATGCAAAGTACTAAGGTTATTGTTAGTTTCTATTAACACTGTGACACAAAAATGTCTACTCTACCTCTAATAAAAAATATTTACCATCTTTAAAGCAACATCAAATACATAGCCTCATTATTATTAAATAAATGTAGCCTCTAAGCCAAATGACTTAAAGGCTAAATTTTTTTAATTATAATGACATGTTTCATGTTGTAGCCTCTAAGCCTTGGCATGCTCCTGAACTGGCAGTTTTTGTCAGCAGCAGTTCTATTTCTCTTCGACAATGGAGCCAGTTTGCTAACCTTGCGCTGCAACTGGATTCTCGCGAGATTTAGGCATTTCCAAACTTGGATAAATCTATCTTGTATTGTGCCAAGCCAACCGCTTGATTCCAACCAATGGGCTCACCGTCCTCTTCTGACCAATGATGTGGCACGAACCGGAAGAGGCAGGTTTTAATTTGAAAAAAATGCAACAAGCATCCTCTTGTCTTTGTTATCAACATTGCTATGCTGAAAGGCTAATGTCTTTCGCTAACGCTAATAATTTTGGCTCTAAAGAATTTTTTTGAAAGAAAAAAAAATGTTTATGCTCTTTTCCAATTGGCTTTGGTATATTCTACACGCTCTTTTAATCGGCCAACATCCTTGTTTCATTTACCAATTTAGTGTTAGTTAACATTAACTTTTTTTTATTTGCAGAGTCAGTTTTCAAAAACTGTTACTGTTACAGCGGTTTGTTGTTTCTTCACATCTGCCGCACTCTGGTTATGTCAAGTGAATCGTTGCTTCCGACAGAAGCCACATCCCTTTTGGGAGCCTTTCCAGATGGTTCTGTGAAACAGTCATGTGTGTCATGTGAGTCAGGTTACCAGTTTGCACAATCTGCACAGATCACATTGCATCAAACCGGAAACCAAACAAGGACAACATTTGGATTTTCAAAGTTATACAAAAATATACGGACTAAGTTTCTCTATTTAAATATATTTTTATTTACACGATTAAGCATTAATCACACTTCCTGAGCTGCTATAGTGATTGAGGGGTTAGGAACTAGGCATAGATTGTAAATAAAATGGATGTAATCCACCCATTGGTCCCATATTCACCGATAATGTCATTATGACAGGGCAATAAAATGGCGGTTACATCCGGGCTTTTCGGCTTTTACTCCATAGTAAAAAAATTGTTTTCAGATAGCATAAACGGACAGAGATGTCATGTAGTAAAAACTTAGCTCTAGAGATCTTTTGTACAGGCTGTAAACATGATTTGCCATTGGGTTTCTCCTTATCAGTGTTGGTCATCTTACTTCAAAAAGTAATTAGTTACAGTTACAAATTACTTCTCCCAAAAAGTAAATGAGTTAGTAACTAAGTTACCACATTGTAAAAGTAACTCAGTTACTCAGCAAAGTAACTGAAGTTATTTTTTATGTTCTATAAGAGTATTACGTTCTATAACAGGAACTAGGGAGTGGACTTGTACACAGTTTAGATTCAAATAACATTAAGCCATGTGGTCTATCTAGGTACTGCAAAAACTGAGTGTATCAGGTGTCTTTACAGGTTAGTCATTAAATAACTGCCTCCACAGCCTCCCAAAGAGAACAGTGGTTATATTCATGAGATCCCATTTTCCTGCAGCTCTGATTGACTGCTGTTTTTAGCCAGCCTCTACTCTATTGGTGGTTTCTCACTAATGAGGATTAAGTGAGTCTCTAATGATTGGAGCAGATGCGATGTCTCTTCTGAGACATGTATGCTACAGCTGGATAATAAAAGGCTGTCAGTCATTTGCTCCAGGGCCTTGAGAAATCACAGCTGACACTGATCTAACTTTTCTCATCCACAAAAAGGGTTCAACTGATGTCTTACATCAATACATGACATTTCTTAGCATCAAAAGCAAGTCAACAAAAATAAAACACTATACGTTCAGATTCACAGTGATGTCTTCCACCAACGCCTTTAAACATAAGCATCAAACTTCCTGGACATGACACTTCACTTCTGCTCCACTGAGCACCTCCAACAACTGTTTTCTATTTTTGTGGAGATAGTGTTTGTGTGATGGAGTGGGGTGCATGTGGCAGAGGGGTTAGCGCTCCTGCCTCATCGCTAGAAGAGTTCAAACCCTGGCTGACACGAACATCTTCAGCAAACTTTGGCCTCTGCATGTCCTCCCTGTCTTACTGTGGTTGGCTTACTCCCACCGACCAAAGACATGGTCATGTATAGGTTAATTGGCAATTCAAGTGAATCAATGTGAGAGTGAATGGTTGTGTGTCTAGGTCTAAATGTCATCCCTGCGACAGCCATGGTCCAGGGTGTACCCCGCTAGAACTGCTGGGATAGGCTCTAGCCACCCGTGACTCCTAACAGCACTAAGCAGAAGAAAATGAATGAATGTGTGATGAGATCATTCACTAATTAGTTAGAAATATTTGTACTTACCATTTAATACAATATAGCTTTGGCTGACATACCTGAGAGTTAAATATATATTTTATGACAAACAATAGCTTTACTAATGTGGCTGACAGCTAATGGTATTCACATATTAACTGTGTCTCAGCAAAGAACTGCAAAGCAACACTTTTCTAGAACGTTGACGATCACGCATCAATTATTTTTATTTGTGTGTGACCTAAGAAAGCATGTGCATTTTCCATCTCCAAAAGTTTCTGAGGATCACATGAATGCATCATTAGTCTTTAGATGGTTTCCATGGTGACATCTCACTATTTAAAATCTCACAGCAAAGAATCACACATCTGATTAGAAACCACTAAGAACCACTGGCAGGTACCTGGATAAATACTTAAGTTCAATAACAAACAATCAATGCATTGATCTAAAATGAAAAGATTGATTAGAACTAGTACATCATATCAGTTGCCTCCTTTTCAGTAACGCTGCTTCTGCTATGGGCTCAAACGTCAAAACACAGCATGTAAACAAAATGCAAGCAGTGCTGTGGTGAGCAGTGCACAAAGATATACTCTCTGGGGAAAACAGCAGAAGTCTGGAAACATTTAGGGTTTTGGAGAAGAGACAGGTCAACTGACAAGTGCATGCTGTGTGTAAGCAATGCCACAAGAGGAAATACACAAGAAACACCACAAACCTTACAGAACATTTATGCTAGCAGCAAGTGTAAGCAGAACATTGTACACGCAACCACCTAACGTTCTAAGATGGTTCTCATAACATGTAATTGCAGCAGTTTCAAACATTTCTCTTAATTCAAAACACAGACTAATAATCATAATGTGCCTTTTATTTGGGTTAAATCATTAAGTTAGTGGTTTTGTTTAGTCAGTCAGAGCTAATCCTAAAACCTACAACAAAATAATAATCATTAGCAATCATTATTCCCACACTGTCTGAAACCACCTCAACAGAGCTACAGGGATCCACTAACAGCCCACATTTTGTGAAACAGCCATAGATGAACACTGCATGGTGCTAATAGTTTCTAAATACAAAGGGAATATTTTGTAATGAACTATAACAGCATTGTATTTACAGATATACATCCCTCGCTCTAAAACAGATGCAAGGAGCTAAATTAGTATTAGATGTGAGATCAGCGATCTCACAATACTATTTATAAGAAAGTAAGAACATGTGCTCTGGCTTAAATAATTCAACACTTCAGGCACAGAGTAGAAAGACAACAAACAAAAATGTAAATATAAATTACTTTTATCGCTGTAATATTATCAAATGCCCTGCTTTTTCAGTCAACATACTTCTGTGTACGTTGAAAGCAAAAGATATTTATCATGTCAATTCATCAGCATTGATACTTGGGAGTCAAAACTATTAAAGAACCATTAATGTGGATTTTAATAATAGGTAGTCTATCTTAAAACTGATTGATAACTGATAAAAGCAAAACCCACATGTGCTAAAAAGAGCACAAAAAGTACTAAAGCACAACAGCATTACTAAGCTCAGCAACTACTTAGCACCAACTATAAGCATAAACCTAGTCATAAAACAAACAGAAAACAGCATTTACCTGGTAGTTACCATAGGTGTACATCAGACCCCAGACAGAGGTCGACAGATGATTGACAGGCAGCAAGTTAAGATTTGTACCTTATCAAATGTTGTAAATGAAAAGCACAGGGCGTTCCAGGTGAGCAGCAGCGCAAACATCAGAGCATCAGGACAGAGCTGAGTTAAAACGTCAGCTGAACGACTGCACACATGTGATTGGAGGTAATCAGGCAGACAGCTGTATAGCCAATCAGCCCCATTTCAAACAGCGTCTGCCAAATTGAAATGCAGGCTATACAAAAATATAACAAAGACAGCTGATCATCACTGAGGCCATCCTGAAGACAAAGAATACTGAGCAGCTTTAACAGTTTGGAAGAGAAGGCCACATGCAACACAATATTTCCTACTTAAAGTTTTGATCACAGTAAGGAATAGGGAAGCATGAATCTTACTTCAGATGAAAGGATTTTTTTGCAAACATTTGTCAAATCGAAAAGCTTGTTAGTGAGTTATGTAACTAGTTGAGCAAATTTGGAAGCCAATGGTTTTAATTGTACATTCAAAATAGTCTTGCTTGACTAGTGTCCATTTAAACTGTGTGCACACTTCAAGACACTGCCTCCTCTTCTTTCATTTGCTTTTTTAGTGGCTATTCTGTAAAAGCTGGCATCAAACAAAAACTGAACAACACACAAGAACTACAAACCAAATACCTATCTTACAGTGCCTACAGCAACATTAGTTTAAAGAAATGTTTATTGTAAATGTCAAAATGTTTGCATAGATATGATAGTGTGGCTGTTCAGGTCTTCAGATGTGATGCATGTGCAACACAACTAATATTATTCCTCATTTAAGGCAATTGTTGAAACATAACTGTGACCCAGTGCATTCACAGCCATTTAATGCTAGTCTGCCATGACCTTTAGTTGGCGATTTTCTACCATTGATTGGTCACCTCCTACTCCATGAAGTTCAATTTAGCCCTAATTACTGCTGCATAGCTGAGCAGAAAGGCATTAGCAGGATTTAACACTATGAGCACACACTTACTGCTGAAGTACTTTGAAAATAATTGTACCTTTCAACACTCACTAAAAGTGAAAGTTATTATGTCTTATTGCAAACATAAAAGTGTACATTCATTTCCAAACAATGGGATAATCCTCCACTAGAAATCTTTATTATTTGGATTAATTTCAGTGTTGTCCAAAAATATTTACCCAGATTTCTTTTGATTATGGCTTAAAGGTACATTACAGAAGTTTTAATGGGTCAATGTGCATCAGCAACAACCTGAATGAGTCGCAGTTGCCTCTGTAAGCCTGTACAGTAAATGAGAGGGTTTCAGGATTGAAACTCCTGCGCTTTTTCAGCAGACATGACGTTACCTGGTTCTCACTTCCTGATTTGCCGCCATAAGTAAACTAAGCAACGCTAGCGGCAGAATCTTTTTTGGTTGTTATTCGTTCGTGCTTGTACAAGCGTGCGCACAGTGAACATGCACAACACTGGATTACCATTAAATATAAAAATTTTTTGATAGTCAGGATTTTAAGAGGGTATATATATGTAACTAGGCTGAAGCAATACACCAAAGTCTAATGCATAAAATTGAGCACAAAATCCAATGTACATATGGTCAGCACTCTTCAATTATTGACATGTCTAAGGCAAAAAAAGCAATCACAGACATTTACATTTACATTTACATTTATTCATTTAGCAGACGCTTTTATCCAAAGCGACTTACATTGTAATGTACTAATGTAATTACCAGTGTTACAGTCACTGGAGGCAAGGTGGGTTAAGTGTCTTGCCCAAGGACACAACGACAGTATGAACTGTGGGGAGAGTGGGAATCGAACCGCCTACCTTCCGGTTGAAAGACGACCGCTCTACCCACTGAGCTACTGCTGCCCCAGACATGCACTCCAAGAATAACACATTAAATCTCAGTAACTCCAGGCTTCTTCTATTTATTTCTAGGGGTTTCTTCTTGGCAAGAGCTGTTTCACAAAAAAGTGGCCCTTATCAGGCACTGAGCAGTGAGAGATACCTGTGACAGCCGACATGTATGAGGCCCAAGTGCTTAATCTTTAGCTCCCAAGCAGCAAGGCACATCACTAAAGTAAGAAGGGTGTGACTGCACGCATTTCAAATGAGGCCCAAACGAGAACGTAACGGCAGGAAAAGCACATAGCATGAACGAAGGAGCAGCTCTCTAATCGCATCAAAGACTTCTACAAACAAACATGGGTGAACTGTGATTGATGGGAGCACTGTTAATAGGTCCCGATCCAACATAGTGCAAGAAAACAGGGCGAGGGGGGACGGAGATCAATAGTAGCTCGGAAGCATGTTTTGGGATCATACTGAATCAGATGGATGACAGCTGCTGGTGATGTATTTGGCAATCTAATTTTAACACAAAGCATCTCTGGGATAGTGCTACCACACAAATGAACTCAATCCTCGTGGGCCAGCAGCATCACAGCTGTTCAGATTGAATTGTGTACTTGTGTAGGTAAGAACAGTCCTATGCTTTCAAATTAGAGTTTTAAATCCAGGCACAACACAGGAAAAGTGCAGCTAATTATTAATCTTTAGTGGAAATCATGCAGATATTTTAGTCTCAAAACCCTCTCTTAATTCACTGTCATGTTTGGACAGTGCTTGTGAAAAATTATATTGCAAGAATAAAACTGTTAGATATTCTTAATGCGTGTTTTCGAGTTTGGAACAGCTGACAATAAAGCAGCGGAGCCTTTGACATAGCCACTCATAGCTTTGCACACAGGCGTAAAAACGATGCCAGTGCTAATTTCCCTCTCTGTCCTCGCTCTAACTAGATGGACTCCAGTGATGTCTGCCAGGGAAGGCAGCCACAACAAGACAAGGCACAGACGCCCTTTTTACACAAGCTCCTTCACATCCACTGTGTGTGTGTCCTCATTTTATGTTTGCAAATAATATCATATGTAACTCAAGAGGCTCTGTGTGTATGCAAAAGTTGCCTTCGACCAGATGAGTGACCACGAAATGCTCAGAGCTGCATGCCACATATAAACAATAGCTACTAAACTTGCAGGACAGAAAAGACTATTGTTGTTGTAATAATATAGTTCCACGTTAATGCCATATTGCTTTAGTGTGCTCCATAAATATGAATAAAAATAAAAAGTTCCATTGTTATTGTCATTCTTATTATTCTTATTAAGTTTTAATTTCCAGCATTTTTTTAATACACTTAATTTACCCTAACCCTGCAAAATAAACCACCACTGAAATAAATTAAGCCACCTTTGGGGCTAAATAATTGTTCATTCTGAGTCTAATTTCTCTTTTAAGGGCACATTGCGCCATCACCAACTGGCCCTAGGTTTGTCACTGAATGAAGCTTGTTGGGGGACGGATGAATCCCTCCCCTGTTCTGGTTTTCTGGGCCAAGGCTGCATGACAGGGCCCTGAGCCCTCGGACTGTGCCAGGTGGCAGCTGGGAGGGAGAGTCCCCAGCCAGGCTTGAGCAGACCTCATCCTGGTCCCTTGGCCACCACCAGCGCCACACGGGGCTTGACACCAACACTTGCGACCTGCATACTGGTCATGGTCCGCCTGGAATATGAGCCTGCCCGGGCATTTGCTTTTGACAACTATTTATTTGATCCGGCAGTAAAGACAAGTGTGTCTCACCATTAACAAATTTGAAAAACATGGCTACACAATCTCCCTGTAAAAAAAAAACCTGATCATCTTAAATCACAAAGTAGCGCAGCGTTTGAGCAGAGCATCCATCTCCACTGTATTCAGCTAAATTAAATTCTGCTGTGTTCGCTGTGGACACTAGCAGGAAGTACACTCTGCTCACACAGAATGATAAATCCCATCTTTAAGTATTAATCAGTTTGATGCTTGTTGTTGGGGCTGAGCCATGAGCTAAATGCATACAACCTCATGCATTAACCAGACATTGCCCTATCGCCGGTTTAATATTTGGAGCAGAGTATGCCAAGAATTACAACATCTTCTTTAAAATAACAAAGACAAGACTTTTAGGGTGAGCTACATTATTGTCTTATAATATGTGGGTGCTAAACCACATATAATGGGTTTATTGAGGTAACTGCAGGATTAACCTTTCTTTGTCACAAAGCTGATTTACTTTTCATACAGGTAAATCACCATGGTAACTTACATTAAATTGCTAACCTACACGCAGCAGGTAAACTGCTAGAAACAGGTTCTGAGCTGATAACGTATAGAAAGTAATTAATTTGTAACAAAATGTACTCACTGAAATCTTTGGTTTTCTATAATAATTTTGCAGACTTCTTTACTAAACTATTAGAGATTTAGCTCGAAAGAAACAAAAAAAGAATGAGTGATTATGAGATAAGATTTAGTTCATATTCTGGCTGTTAACACATAGACAGTAACTTGCTGCAGTTATAAAAAACATATCTTGCAATTAAAACATCTTTCCAACAACATCTATGAGAATAATGTTTTTTTTTTTTTTTGGAAACGTAATGCGCCTCAGTAATAACCAGCTTGTAACACCACTAGACATCTTTTCTTAGGTTTAATAAAGACACGGGTGAAATATATATATAAATATAAATGTGATGTGACGAACTGACTTCATAGAACAAGGCCCTGGTGGTATCTGAACTTCAAACAATAGTAATATTGAATTTTTACGACATACATGGCAAGTTAAGAAATAAGGAAATTAAATAATCCTTACAACCCAAATAATCTATGAATACCTACCATAAACGGGTCATGTGACAAAAATGAAAGTGTCCCAACGTCAAAGGACAGTGTGTACTAGCCATTAAATTTGAAGCCAATACATCATGAATAGTCTGTCATTTAAGCGTCAATGAGAGGTCCTACCAGTGCATAAAAACCCATTCCCATGGCAACCCATCCGGTCGACGAGGTCCCTGCCACTGCAGCTTTTAGCATTTAGACAATTACTCACGTGTATATGCACTACTGTTAAATTAACAATAAGGCAATCCCTGATGGCTCTGTGTCAAAGGCAAAAGCAGACAGAATTGTGCTGTATGTAGGAGCTACAATATCCACAGAAAAAAGTATGTCCTTAGAGTCCTGCTTCCACCTAACTAGATGTTCAACCTTTCAAGCTGACAGGCAGACTTTTAACCTGGCAAGAGACACTTTGGCCCCTATGAGGTACACTTACACAGATTTGAGTGAAGGTTCACTTTTCACATCCAGCTGCATGCTAACTTTAACTGTGGCAGTCCGACCATGGCTGGGCTCAGTTTGTGCTGTGCATCTTTCTTTCCTAAAGCACATTACAACACTCCTTTCACACATCTCATTTTAGTTTATGACGCATTGTATCTTATCCATCAGTGGCTAATGACTTCATACTATAATCAGCTTGTGAAAGGAGTGCTTTATCCTGCCACTGCCCTTATGAGCTGCATTTTCGTTAGCATAGTTTGCAATAAAACAGTATCTTTAGATCATTAATAATTTATCTGAGCTTTTTTCACTAGCCATTTCAGTTGAGCCGAGCCCACCTCTTAGATGCAACTCCAGCAAGATTGCGCTTCTGTGGAGAAAGACTCAGAGCTTCATTATTCATATTTTTAATAATACAACATTTTGGAAAACCGTTATATAAAGCCATGCCACCCAGATGAGTTGGCAGAGCAGATATATCATAAAGGTTGGAAAAGTAAGTCCTTCTACCAGTAATCAATGCCACCAAGTCAATTTACAACCAGTGGGTATCACAATCTGAGACAATCCATTTCTGACTCAACTGTAAACGTGGGGGTCACAAGAAAGGTGCTCCTATCAAAATCCAATGGCTTCATTCAATATCTACAGGAGTGGTCCTGCCCCATAATTAGGTGAGTGGAGGGTGTTCCAGTGCAGCATCTTTTAGCTTTGGGCCATTCTTCACCTCTGCCCCCGATATAGTTGTGAGCACTCAATGACAGCAACACTTAGCTGACATCACCCGATAAATGTGTCAGCTGTTTTTATGTCTTTTCATAGCTTGTAAAAGACAGAATGCAATCTGGCAAAAACTGCTGCCTAAGCACTTTGCCCAGAAAAAATAGAGAAACCTGTAATGAATAGCATGATGTTTGAAAGTACTTTCGGACAAATGGGAGATGTCTATTGGATTTTGCAGTTTAAAAGAAGTGGTTAGTCATTTACCGCACATCCTGAAGCTGAATCTACCAGCCTTTGAGAAGTTTTGACGACATGTCTAGCTCTTCAGCCAACACAAACGTGTGAAGGAACAGTCATTAAAACCCACCTGAAGTGGAGTTCAAGAAAGATGACTGCCAACAAAAACAGGACCCAGGTTCACTCCACTCAATTTTACACGCACCACTTACAGCACAGCGCTAAATAGAACATCGCCCACTCTCCTTACAACCCCAGGCCTACATTTACATTATTTATTATTATTTTTATCTGGAATCTACATGTGGTTTCTTCAGTCATGAGGTAAAGAAAGAGTAGCCGTCAGATTGTGGGCAACCCTCCGTCCTGGCGTTCACCTACTGCTGAGTTGGACACTTTTGCTGCTGTGTCAGAACAGGATGTGGACAGAAAATCGAGCTACAAAGGAGGCCTCAAAGCGGGCGGTCCTCTTTTCGTGTTAATGATTTCCAGAAGACGGCATAAAACAGCTATAAAAACAGAAATCTGTCCAGCCTCTGAAGGTCAACAGTTTGTCATCCCCGAGCAGTTCTCCTGTTAAAATATACTTGCAGATTTGTTATATAATGAAACTTCCGTGACTGGTGAGTGTCAGTAAAAGGCCTCAAAGCACCATCATTTTTGGCTTTAGTATCGCTAAATGCAAGTGATTAACATAATCTCCATTTGCTCACAATTTATCATGTCCAGCTGTAATTTAGTGACCAATTTCCTGCTTTCAAGCTATCTGTTAAAAGTGTGAGGATACAATGGAGGCATTAAGTAGAAAGAATATTTATTTAACTCGGCAGAGCTAAGAAAGCCTTGTTATAGATAGTCATTGTGTTAACGTCAAGGAATATTAATGCTCAGATCCCTGATCGAGAACATGGTGCCCCTCGGTGTAGCACTGGGAGCCAGGCTTTTATAGAAGGTGATTTAATCAATGTAGGGCATCACTGGTAGTCAATAAAATGGACCACTATCACAAGCTATTAAACAATTGTAATGGTAGAATATCTATTTTCTATTGAGTAATCGCTTTTTTTTATAGGAGTCATTTGTTATTCAGTGCCGTTGAGGATTCTCTTTTAATTCACATTTGTCTGAGTCATAGTAAAGGGTTTAATTTTAGAATATCCAAATTTGGCCTGTAACTTAATGAAATAATCACTCACAGTTATTTATTATATTTTAATTATAGAAAAGCATATCTTGTGAAATATCTGAAGAAATAAGTCAACAAATTAAGGTATTTGAAAACTAAAGCACATAGCTTAGCTGTAAAAAAAAAAAAAGGTATAATTCAAAATTAAAGTGGTTCTCCCAGTGCTTGGGTGGGTTTCCTCCAGGTACTCTGTTTATTCCCCCACCAACATCAAAATATGCAGCTGCTGACAAGGATTTTTCCACAAATATAAATAAGTAAAAAAGTGAAAAAATATAATAAATATAGTGATAAAGATAAATATGTGTCATACAGTCCTGTCTCTCTAAAGTAAGCATCCTGAAGCACCAGTCGGGCATACATCCTGTTCTTACCATGCTGACCAATTTCACAGGCCATCTATTTACAAATAACCCACTTAACACTGCTTTAGAAATCAGAACTATCTCGTGAATATTTGTAGTGATTTTTATAAATAAATGTACTTTATACTTTTTCCACCTGTACAGGTAATACTATAGGTTCAAAGCTGTGGTGAAGGACACGACCATTAAATTGTCTCTTCTTTAACAACTGTTACAACTATCTAATGATCAATTTCAGGGACACAGCTGTAACCAGGGATGTTCAGATATCAATATAGAACTTAGTCCTTGTGGGTTTCAGAGCCCCTTTTACTCGTTCTCATTTGATCTCCTCCAATACTGTGATACAAGTTCTTTACTTGAATTATACTTGTCTGAGCCATTCTTCCTTTTCCTGGAATAATTATTGTAAAAAAAAAATATGCTAAAACCAGCATAAACTACAAATTAAGTTTAAGTCAAGAGGCTCCAAAACTCCTTTTAAACATGAAAAAACAAAGGTTCAGGAGATCTCTAATCTCCAGTTCCCATTGGGATTAAAAGGGTTAAGGTCACATTATTTTGCAAAACAGAAAGACACATTTTTTCTGCTGGTTTATTAACACCAACTATAATGTGTATAATATTACCTGCTAATGAATTTTGCATTATCCACCTCTCAATTGTGTTTTTTTAATATCTCTAATGTTATTAGACACTGTGATGTATGGCCAGATTAATCTAGGACAACAGAAAACAAAATGAAGCTCTTTCTTCAATATTACCAAGGTGGCACATGGAACAAATCAATGTTTGTTCTTTCACACAAACTGCCGCTTTTAATTTGGCTGCAATCCGAGCCCTCAGCCACATCAGAGCCTTTTCATTGAAGGTAACACCTTCAATTTGTAACCAGAATTATAACAAATGTTTCCATAAAGTTAAAGGCAGATTGAAGTAAAATTTTGAAATGTCACAAAAAGAAAAATGTGAAATAGGTGCATTTTCATTAACTTTGAGTGATGTCAGAGACTCAAGGTTTTAAATGGGCTTTGCAGAAGCCTGAGGAAAAATGAATATCGCTTTTCAGGAGTTTTCTGTGAGCTACTCATAAGACACTTGTGCTTTCTTATCATTTTGTTAATGGCATACAGAAACATAAACAACTTGTGCAGGTTTTGAATTAAACAAGGATCATAGAACCAGTGCTTGGACCCTGACATCTCTTCAAGTGTTTGTATTTAGCTGTTTTCTGTTAATAATGTTATTACACCTATGTCTCATATTCTGAGGAGGAATATGCTTCTTGTCATCCTGAGTAAATGTGTGTTTAGCTGACGGAGTTTGACGTTAGCTACACTAACACTAAAAAAAACGTTTATGCACATTAGTTCTTTTTTGAAAAATACACCTCAAGCAAGTAAAAAAAGAAAACTTTGGAGAGGTCTTATAAATGTAACTGTTTACAAAAATAAATGTGAATTATCGCCACAACTTTAGTGACCGATACATTTACACTAATTATGTGACTCTTTTATTAAAGGATAATTTGTAGTGCAAATGATTTTCAGTGCTGTCCTCTTTAGTGCATATACACATTCACACACATACACTGCTGCGATACCATCTCAATCCTCCCTTAATTAACTCCTAAAGGCTGCCTGCCCTGCATTAGCACATGCACCTATCTGTATCCTCCTCTACACTATCATCTTTTTAAATGGGGTTTACATTTCAAACAACCTTGAGTAGTTTAAGAGAGATGATGCTTATCCCGCACCTGGGTCAAGGGTATGGGTATTTTGTATATAATCATAAACACGCATGGCTTCGGTCAGCCTCAACTTTCCAAGCCTGTCTTTTTTTGTCAGATCAGCAGTGTGCTGTGTGCCATGCCGGCCCGGACAGGTCAGTCTACTCAATGTTAGATGGACACTGCTGATAGGGAAAGGAGCACAGTCAGTGGATGCTTTTCCAAGAGACAAAGCTTTTTTCTAGGAACAGTCTAAAAGTGTTTCCAATTCACAAGATACTACAGGCTCAACACTTGGCATTCACCATAACAGCTCGCCTACCACAAAGCAAATTAATTTCAGACTAATTAGGCTAACAACCAGCTCTGGTGTTGGACGAAATTACAAAAAAATAAATGAAAAAAATGCTATTATGATTCTGAGTCAATTTAGAGACAGACACTGAAGCTTATTTATTCCCAGAACAAATGCACTGAGGCATGACAGCATCAGCCTCTTCATTTATTCAAATACACTATGTAGGTCCTAATGATGCTTTCAGACCTCAGTGTCTTTACAATGAACTCTATCCAAATATCGCTCAACATACACAAAAGCAACTTTGATTCCAGTAACATTTATCAAAAGGCGCCGCACTGCCAACACACTTCAAGTATTATTTCAGGTGTGTTATTTCTCTATGTTTTCTCATCTCTACCCCCTCGGAGCAAACAGGGGCATCCTGAGGGAGTTTTGTGATACAAATTTATCTTTTCATTTCATGCACACACAGAGGTAAACAGTGCCTTTTTCTTGCCTGCTGTGAATGCCAAGGCGAACTCTAAAGCCCCCTGTTTTTCATGCTGTGCTGGGTGGGCATTTGGTGACATTTGGGACGGTCTGACACACAACAAGCCAAACAGACATGACACTCATTGGCATGCTGTATACTAGAGAGCTGGAGAACAGTGCCCTTCTTACCACCAATGCATAACAGACAAGTTGTCCTATAATAACATTACTTTTGGAATTTAACTTTAGAGAAAGCTGATTTTAAACTATTATGGCGTCATACTATTTTTAATAACCACAAGTGCAGTTTACTGAAGTTGTTCCATTAGTGTTGCTATTTTACATTTCTAATGACTATACTGTAACCAAATGATTAGCCAGACTGAGCAAACCACGACTCCTGTATCTCACTGTTTAGCCTTTTAGCAAAGACTGCCACCTAAACGCACATTAGGACGCGTAACAGTCAACGTGCTGCTTCCTAATACCTCACACTGTGACCGAGCACAACTAATGCGTCGCGTCTCCATCCGATGTGAGGATGCTGCCACGGCGGAGAGACAAGACTAGCTCGAGGGAACAAACCGAATGGCTTTCACTTACACCTGCTGCACTGATACTATGGCATGAAGAAGCAGCCCCAGCCAAAATCACACGTAGGCTACTAGATGTGTTGTATGCACAAGAATGTTCCTCAAAATGCAAAAAAAAAAAGGCTGGAGTAATGCGGAGAGCAAGTTGTTGTAAAGGTGCCTTATGTGTTTCAATTGGAAAGAATAGGCTTCTAAACGAGAAAGAAAAGATGCTGGCAGCGTGGCGTACACTTGACTCAAACCAATGTTGCTCTGGCAACTTAATTGACGGCGTATTTAATTGGAAAACAGTTGTATCTATCCAGCAACTGGCCACATTTACAACCCCACTAAAACACCATCCACTGCCAAGTTTTTACCGGACTGCGGTTCAGTCTTACCTTTATCCTCGTCCGTCACCGTCGAGGGCTCGACGCACGGAAATAATCCCGAAAATAGGGCTAAAAAGGCGAGTAGGAAAAACTCGGACATGGTTTCGGAGAGCGGGCTAAAGGTAGCCACGATGCTTCTCCTCCTGGTCCGGGTCCAGTCTCCCTACTACTCCGCCGCCACCACCGGCTGGAGTCAAAGCCGCTTCCCGAGCGTCGTTGTTCGGTGACGTCCAGCGGAACCGGTGCGCAGAAGAGTGCAGCGCTGCCGCCGCTACGCGACACATGCACCCCGGTGTTGTGTGAACAGCGGACAGGACGCAGAGAGAGACGGCGGCGGCGCGGAGATGAAAGCAGTCAGAGGAGGCGAGAGGACAGAGGGAAGGCGGGGTGAGCTGAGGAGGATAAAGAATGTTTCCTGTCTTCTTCTCAATGATTAAACGCAGTCAAGGTGGCGCAGCTCGCTTCAAATTGCTCATATTGGTGCGCCGTGTGAATGCAGGCGAGGGGAGTGGGTGTCAGTCTGAGGTTCACGGGCTGCTTCTGGAGAAAGAAAAAAGACCGATGAGAATGCAGTCTCATCGCTCACTATTCTCCTCATACTGTAGCTAGCAAGTTCATAGAGCAACAAAAGCCCACTTGATAAACTAGCAGACTATAAATCTTTGAAAATAGCAAAGTGTGTAAATGTGACAAAAGACAGTGCTGAGGTGGAGACTAATCAAGGACACCCCAAACTGTCAGGACCACAGGAACACTGTAGTCTGGTAATATGTGCGCCCTGAAGTCAAAGGAATAACACAAATGAACGCCTTGTATCCTGAATAGTTATTGTATGGAACTATTTTATTTAGGTGTAATAAAAGCGATTGTGTACTATTTCTTAAAACTTTGCAAATTCAAACAGACCCTAATGCAATCTCAACAGAACCGTCTTTAAGCCCATTGTCACTGTTTGGTAATGCTATGAAATGCTATAAATTATACTGTGTCACTTACAGGCTTATTGACTTACGTATAGAGCCACCTTTAGACTGAAAATGCTATGTTTTCTACCAAAGAACCGCAATTAAGTTGAAAGCATTCCTTGTGATGTATACTCAAATGTATCTGCTCGTGGTTGCTCCTTTTGCCCTCATTTGTTCTGTCTTTGTGTTCACAGAAACCCTTAACAAAGACAAATGGATGATCTAACTGACAGGGCAATGATGAAAAATAAAGTACTGAGAGAAATTATGCCTGCTATTTTAATCTCTTTCAAGAATAGCTCTACAAAATCCACAGGCAACATAAGGCATTGGCCAGATGAACAGTCAGCTCTTATGTTTCCGAGGTTAAAGTTGTGCTGAATTATTCTTGAATGATCATCAAAACATAAACGAATTTATCATTAACAAGATCACATGCCAGGAGTTATTGTTGAAATGGGAAGTCAACCATAGTCTGTTCTCCTCGAGATACTCCTGTTAGTGAATAGATGGCAGAATAATTAGGCTGTGTGTGTGTTTACTGATATGTGTTGTTGTATAAAGACCTGCAGCAGCCTTCTTCTACTCTGGGTTTTTTAATGAGCTGACTCTTGCATTATATGGAAGCAATCTTTAAGCATCCATGAACTTAAGCTTGGTCAGTATTCACTCGTGCTGTGCAGAGTGTGGGAGAACTTCAGAAGAGCAGGGCAAAAGTAGTGTCACACAGAAGAAGATGGAGAAAAAGAGATGGCTTTGAATGAAGCATAAATAAACAGTGAAAAGAATAGTGAGCATGCAGTGTAAATAATGTCTTTGAATGGAATAGAACTTATTATTCAAAATGAACACATTTTATTGTCTATGTATCATTACAATGTACAGTTTCTGTGTCCTAACACCATGTGTGCCTTAGCTGGTGGCTTGTGACCTCCAAAGACCAAGGTGAACAAAAAGTTTTCATTTTATATAAGGCCAATCAGAAACTTTCATAATTTAAGCTTGATTTATTAAGGTCAGTATGACTTCAAATGGCCAAGGTGAACAAAAGGTCTCCAAATTGTTCATACCTGCTGAAAAATACACTTATGCTTTTTCAAAGGTTGGCTCCATTTGGCGTCCTTTTTACAGCACAATCATTCTTTTGGATGAATAAAAGGCCAGAACAGCCAATGTTTTTAACTATTAAACTGTGTGGCAAAAATGTTTTCATTTTTCTCACCCTTTTTTACCCTATTCTGTTGTGGGCAAGTACTACACCTGAGGAATACGTACAGTATGGTATGAATCGTTGTAAAGCCGATGCCCACACACACCCACAGTTGGCATACATATAAGCGGCACAGTGGCAGAGTGGTTAGCGCTCAGCCTCACAGCAAGAAGGTCCTGGGTTCGATTCCCATCCAGGGCAGGGCCTTTCTGTGTGGAGTTTGCATGTTCTCCCTGTGTCTGTGTAGGTTTCCTCCGGGTACTCCGGTTTCCCCTACCACTAAAAACATGTACAACAGTCCCCCCCCAAACACACATGGGGCCAGGACCCCCCTGCAAAAGAGATTTGTAATCTCAGTGGGACTATCCTGGTTAAATAAAGGTTAAATAAAATAAAATAATACAACAATACAACTCTGTAGATCCTACTACATGCTGTCTCCAGATCCGTAGATTATTGACAACATTGAGCAAGGTGACAACGTAACGTATTGCAGATGGGATGGCAAAATGTCTGTATTTCGTGCTGAACAATCTGTCGTGTTTTATTATTAAGTTGTCACAAAGAATGAGAAAGTCTTCAAGGACATTTCATACGGAGCCTCTCTGCAGTGCCAGCGTGGTACTGTTTTCAGCTCACAGAAAAATCGACTATTTCCACTTTCACAAGGCATTTTTTCGGACATGCTGTACTTTTTTTTCCTTTCTAGCCATCATGGTAACTACTCTTTTTTTGGGTTTTGAAAGATTTCTATAGCTCCTCCTGTCCCAATTGTTTGACTGTTCTTTCCTCCTTTACCTGAGGTTAAAAATACTCATTGACATACACACAATTGCTGCATTTTGATTTCAAGGCTTTTTGTTAAATTTGCATGCACCCTGCACAAAAGAGGGCACCTGTCAATAGGAGTAAGGCTCACCCAGGTCGAACAAACTTGGCTACAGTGTTGACATGTCACAGGGAATCAAGAGCCAGTGGCAGTCTTGGCGAGTGAATGGCAGAGTCTGGGGCAGCCTAATAGGCCACTCATGCATTGCTTGTCACTCATGCAAGGTAAAGGTCCTGACATACAGAACCGGATGGGGCCTGTACACCTGTCAGGGGTGCGCTCTGACATGCGGCTACATAGTTACAAGCTATGTGACCCCTGGGTCATACAATTCTAAAAAAGTGATGCACAGCAGGTTGTTTTGTAGCTCTATATATGGCACTGCACATCCTGATGAGCAATGCTACCACTTTAAACCCTGTCATTTCTTGCCCTGATTCAGTGCTACTCTTGCAAAGGATGCCATTACGCTCCCTAAAATTAGCAGCGGCAGTTGACTCGGTTTGACCCTGTCATAGCTGCAGGCTCATTATTAGCCTCATAATGCAGCCGCTGTGGTTTTAGCATCGGCTTATAGCTTCAACATCCTTCCCAGCTGTGCGGACCCCTCACAAGTCAAATGCACTTTTATAATATGCAAGCAAATATCACCATTGAGTCTATAGTCAGGTGTTAGTCAGAAAACAAGAAACTGAACTGAATGGAAGCCTGTCTTGTAGAGCACTCCTCTGCTTTGGCCGTTTAAATGATGAGGATTCACAGGGGCTCCCCAGGGTCTCTGGGCTTGTTAATCAAGCAGTAGGATGACGGGCCATTTGCTACATGAATCACTGCATTCTCCTCACGATGAAAATGAATAGCATTTAAAAACAAAACTCCAACAGCACCTTTTTTGCACTATTCTGTGTGATGTGACAGCAGAGTCTTCTGTGTTTGCATTTGTCAGTGAGGCTTTGACAGATTGATGGCAATGACAACGTAATGACATGTTTCTCAGCTACATATTACTCATTTCCAACAGTCCATAAATGGCTACTGTCAGTGCATAGCTTTGTCATATTGTTTTAAAGTTAAACTCATATACATCTTTGTAGTAAATGGCACTGATGCTATTTCCTGTGTTTGCTTCAAGCAATTTCAACAAAGCAATTTCAAGTTAATTGTCTTTGTCTGAAAATTACAAACAACTATTGCAATCTGTATTTATTCGTGAGTGCATTGCAAGAAACGGCGGTGCTCTTAAGTGTGGATCAGCATGGCACCAGCACCATTTTCAAAATAAAGTAACATCTTTTTTGTCTTCTATTATTCATTTTTGTTGAAATTCATTTTTGAGATTTTGTGCCAACACTCACTTTTGTTACCCACAAGGGAGAATCAAACACAGACACATAGAAAGATGCTCTGCACTGAAGTGTAACTTACTACTGCCATCTAGGGATACATCAGAATCCTTTAAATGCTGCTAGATCTGCACAATGAAACTAAAAAACACCCCCACTTTCATAGGAAAACATTTGACATTGTCATTTTTTAAAAGTACAATTTTTTTAAGTTATAAAAAGGTTGTCAGTGTCTAAACCTTAAATGGTTGAAGTACACTGGCTGTTTCCTTTGCAATATTTTGTGCCAGCATCCAGCAGATAGAAAGGATGGAGGAGTCATAACATAGACACAACAGTTCGCCATGTCTTTCCGCTCACAGCTGGAGCCCACTCCTACTGAATAATGAACTCAATCTCAGCTTGGCCTCAGAAGGGGACCTTGGAGCCGCCCTCAGCTTAGCGTGAAGCTTTGTAGCATGTATGTGCACTCACTCACACAGACATGGCACTCACCACTTTGTAGCATTCTGTTAGAAATGCATCACTGATTGGCAGCTGAGGAGACACAGCCATCCCATAGTCTCAGGGAGTATTTGGGATGAAGGGAAAGAGGTTGGGAGTTTGAGGCATGTGTGGGGGTTCAATAGTGCTTTCCTGCCTCAGCAACCTCTGTACCTCTGAGGAAAAGTGCCCGTGGAATGAGGGAAGAGTGATAGAAAAGGAAAGGGGCGGCGAGCCTGCAGGGATGAGAACGTGAGCAGCGAGATGAAAGAGACAGCTGCTGGATGCCAAGATAATGGCCACGCTTCCTATCGCTGATTGAGATTTAAGAGGTGTGGGTTGGTTGAACTGAAGGGGGTCAGCGGCAGCAGTAACAGCGGTAGTGTGAGTCAGCTGACCTTTCCAAAGCCCACCCCTTTCAGCAGCCACTGCACAGTCCAAATGGACTATGTGTGGTCTGAAATAGTCCAAAATAACATTTTCTCAACTCCTCAACTGGGTGAACAGCTTTTCATGTTATGGATTGACGCAATACAAGGTTTTATTGCCTTTCCCAAGTATAGCAAGACGTTGGTCAATACTGTCACACTGTGTTCACTGTGTCTTGGTTTTGTATAAACTTCTCCTGCCTAAGACATCCACAGTGTCTCCCACAGGTCTAAGAACATCATACAATTCTCCAAGACAAAATGTACTCATACAAAGGTAATAAGTAAGATATCTGCCCTGAAAGTAGTGAAGCCCTTGAGTAGCTAATGCCCACCTCTGCAGATTAGCAAATAAAAGTTTGGCTAGAGAACAAAGTACTAAGTTTAAGTTTAACTGGGCATAATCCCCTTATATAAGATTCACCTACATGTGTACATGATTTACACTTGTGATACCTTTTGTACACTCCCTGCTGTCGACTGATTGGCGTTAAATTTTCAATGTCAAAGTCCATTGAGAATAGAAAAAAGACATCAATTCTGACATCCTGTGTAATTGCCTAAGGCTGTAATAAAATTTATGGGCTGGTGCCTGTTAAATCAAAATACAACATACAACATGAAGAACACTATGCTACAGTGTGACTTCTCTTCATAGAGCATGAATTGACAAACTCACTCTGCGGCTTTGATAGTTCACTCTAGTGCCCTGTGCTTTCTCTTGGTGGGCAGCCATCCTGTGTCTCTAACGCACAGTGACAGATGCTCTTCGCAGGGCTTCTTTTCACAAGCACTGGCAGCGGGCCAGCACATGCACACACCGCCGCACACATAAACGCATCTCGTCGGCAACATCTGAATAGGTAATTATCTGACTTGTAAGAGTAGGGATGTGGCAGCCAGTGCGCTCCACGTGATCTGCCTAAAACTAAAGCCTCTACTCAGCAAAGGAATATTAATTGCCTTTTCCAAGTCGGTAAGAGGGAGAGCGAGCAAGCCGCCTATCAACAAGCAAAGACCAGTAACTTCCAGAAAGGTTAGTGAATAGCAGCATTGTTTGTCCATAATGTGTCTCTGTCAACATTGGTTTTTCAACTACCAGGACAGCAGTGGGAGATAATATGTTTTCCATCAGCAAATGAAAGGATAGGACTGGAGGAAAGTATAAGGGGTTTTTTGGAGGTGCACTGACTGGGAGAGGAACTAATCCATTATACTGCAGGTTTTTATCATGCCTATGTGAAGGGTCAGAAATTGGTTTCCTCTGATCAGTGAGGGAAATCAAATACAATAGTAATCTGGAAATTCCCCTGCGGAGCTCCCAGAGGTACCGACATCAAAACAGACTGGCAGTGAAGAATATTATAAATGTGCCGCAGGAACATTTTTTTTTTCTCCTTTGGCGGGTTCATTGATATGCACAGTGGCTCTAGCCTGATAATTGCCTGCAGAGCACCAGATCAATTTTTTAATTTGCTATCAAAACTCCATGATGTCATGTGTGTGCGACTTATCTGATTTACAATAGACAGAGGAAAGGGGAGAGGAAGAGAAGCAGAAAATGCAGTGCTTATAGTGTAGCTCACAGCTGCCTTTAAAATGGGCACAAATTGGTTTTCATTTTTAAGCAAACATCAGAGTCACGGCAGCTCTGGAGATGAGAATAATGCACAGGCGGAGAGGAGACACTATTTTCTCTCCCAAACAAAACTGAAGCCAGTCAGGTCCCGACATAATATCACGTAGCAGGTAGCTTCAGGCAGTCTTATTGCATATGGCCCTGCACATGGTTTAAGTTCAGGCTTCGGTTATTTTTAGATCTAAGTGAAATAGATATTTTTCAATCTCAAACCGTCTTACACTTTATCTGCATCCATGCAAGTCATGTGTTGCAAGTTGGCTGCGAGGTGCACACAACATAAGTAATGCTTTGAGTATCTGACACTAAAAGATGAATCGAAGCAAGTCCTTTTTAAAGGGAATCTCTTTTCAAAGTGTAGTCAATAATACATTTATGTCCTGATCCTTCCTGTTTGAAATGTGGCTCTGCTGTTGGTCTGTGTCCACCAAATAAAAAGCTTTAACATTCTCAAATCCAGCTTTTGACTTTGATTCTGTATAGATTTTTTTAATTCATTTTGAGGGTGTGTCCTCGGAAAGAAACATGAACATGATGTGTTTCTCCTCCAGCAGTGCTTCATTTGTCTGCTTTGCTCAGTTGTAATAAAAACAAAACTATGCAGCTAATGCAAAGTTATGTTTAAGCTGATTTTACTCAGGTCTCCATTTATTTCAACTGCATTCTTCTTTCACACAATTGCACCTTTCACTGATATGGTAGAAAAGCTATAGCCTAATAAACTTTATTAAGGAACTTTATTATGCACAATTACTAGACAGTCTGTCTCTTAACAATCCAGGACAGAGGTGCACCCTCTCTTAGTGGTCATCCCTGAGGAGAATGCTCTTGTCACTTCTCAAATCTATTGTCCTCAGAGCTGTGACAGAACGTCCCTCCCATGTGACATCCTGCAAATGGTAATTTCCTAACATCAGATCATGTTAGAAGGTAAAAGTAATTGCACACAGCTTGTCCTTGATACATGATGTTATTCAGATGTTGCTGGTTGGTGGAGTTTTTGTGCTGCTAAATCCCAAACTCTTCTTTTTTAAATGTGGTTAATCACCGCTTATACAGACATCACTGTGATATTGCTTGATTTCATTCTACTTTCAAGACTATTAGCTGAAAGTACTTAAACACAGAGCCCTGACCTTAACCACCTTTAACACCTCTCTCTTTTATTACTACATCTGTCTGCCAGCCAGGCCGTATCACTCAGCATTAGTGGTGTCTGAGTGGGAGGAAATCTGCTCAAAGTTTCCACATGATTGTGAAAGCCACTGCACATAAGTACTAGTGGTTGTGGCAGGAGTTTCACTTTTCAAAGAGAAATTACAATATATTAAGCTTTGAATGTCTATAATATTGGTCAGGCTGTGATTTTTGTCTTTTACTTAATGAAACAAGTTTTCAGAGCCGTGGCCTTTAAAGATATATTCTTATCAACCTTAGCTAACGCCAGAAAGTGAACAAAAGTCACAGAGTTGAAAACTTTACTTTGCTATATCTTGAACTTTTAAACTAAAATCTAATTCATGGATAAATGCTTTGATATTCTTACATAGCATACATATAGTCATATCCTCATGGATCTATTTTCACCTACTGGGACATCACTGTCAATTGTAAAACCTGATTTGTGGATATTTAAAAGAACAGAACAAACATTAAATATAAATAAATGAAAAGTGACATAAAGCTATATATTTTATAAAACTAGATTAATTGCTCTGAATTTAAACAAACACCAGTGTAATAGAGTGTTGAGAAAGTCAAAGACCTTTAGCTATGCAATAAACATAATACGTCTTTTTGTGTCCCGTCTTTAATTTATTTCAGTCAAACACATAAAATGAGCAACTACACCATCTGTACCGACAAAGAGTTTCAAATAACAACAGACAACATAAAAAGCCTAGCAGGTAAATTGTATTTACAGTAGCCATATGGATGTTCTTAGAAAGAGTTATGTTTGATTTGATTTTATGTACTTTGTCTGAGGTAAATGAGTAACTGCTTTCCATTAGCGCTTTTGTTAACATTCAAATGCAAAACTAACTACAGAAACTGAGAGACACATGAAAACAGTTTTCAATAGTTTTTGTAAAATAACACATTTTGCATGTGTCTGTCTCTGTGAGCTTAAAATTGGTTGTTTATTTTATCTTGATTTTGACTTACCAAATTTTATCCTCTATATTACCTAGAAATGTGTATTCAAGTGCAATATGGTTTAGAGTTGTCATTAAGTGGTTGAGTCAGGCTCCATCTGTTCTTAAAAATCCATAATCAAGTATAAAATAAAAAATGAAAGAAAGCTTTTCTATTGCTCCAATGCTGGCATTCACAGCTGACTATGTACATGTGTGTTATCTGTAGATGACTGACCACTAGCATTGTGTCATATCTAACTTGGCCATCAAGACCTGCGCTGGCTGTCTCCCGTCTGTCTTCCCTCCCTCCGCTCATTCTGTTGTTTATCTTGCATGAGACATGTTGATAGCGTTTATAGAGGCTGACAGTTTGTGGTTGTGGCTTGCCGCCTCGACTAATAGCCTGTATGATTGATCGCTGGTGAACATTTTTGGAGACTCCTCTTCCTATAGCTCCTCATATTCAGCTTTTTATGCAGAAATATGTCAAGCCAGAGCAAGACTGATGTATCAGATAGCATTGGGGGTATAACCCATTGTCTATTTGCACATCAGTATGCACAGTGCAGTCATTAGAATGAAAGACATAATGTAGATGCCTATCCTTAGTAGAATAGATGGTTTGTCATGAGGCTAAATCTGTAGTTTCTCCCCCCTTCTCTTCCACTCTGTGTTTGACTGAGGCCAAATCAGTCTTGACAAGTGCAGTTGAGACTATACAACTGCTCTTGAAAAAGTCCTGTCATGCTGTGGTCAAAGTTTATACACAACACAACAAAAGAAGTCAGAGAGGCAAGATCAAAGATTACGAGGCACATTCTGTCATTCTGTTAGAATATCCATTTGTGCAGAGCATTTGGACATGTCTCAAGGCTGTGGTGAAGCTTTCAGAATATATTGTGCAAGTGACAGCTCAAAAAATGTATATACAACATTTTACGTTGGCTGACAAGAGAAGAGCAACTAGTGTGTGAGACTACACACTTTAACATATGAAAGCACAATGACCTGTGTTGAAGTTAGTTTCCACCTCACAAGCAAGAAGGTCATGGGACAGTCCAAAGGTATACATGGGTAGGTGAATCTTTCTTTCAGTGTATACCTGTGAGTATTAGCACTGCAATTGAACAAGGTGCACCCACCTCACTCCCTAAGTTACAGGGACAGTCCATGTGACTTGTTAGGATAAATTAACCATCGCAGAAGCAAATAATTTAAGACACTTGTAAAAAGCCTCCATGTGATGTATGTTATTTCTCCATTTAATTTCAGTTTGACATTCCCACAATGGTTATTCTCATCAATATTTGAACGTTAGTAGTTCAGCCTAGTCTTCATTAAGAGCAAAAGGAGGGCTACTGGTTCTCATCCCAAAGGCCTAATAATGTGAGTAGCCTATTTTTTTCTCTATGTAGCCTATAAAATTTCCCTAATATATGTTTAGTTTAGTGTCAAATGGAGCGGACAGAGCCAATGTGGGTGTGTTGTTTACATACAGTACATCACTATTTGTATTAAAGTAGAAAAGCTAAAGGGTCCCTTCAACACCAGAATATGATCAGTGACCTCAACACTGGTGTATTAAGCCTTGGCAATGGTTATGCATCTGTGTAATAGAAAGAAGTGGAGAAACAAAAACTACTTAGAACTACAGATTTTAGATTCTGTTTCAATTTGAGACTCTGTTTACCCCACTTTGTCTTTTCAGTATCATTATTACTCATTTATCTCATCCTCTCCGTTAAAATGATGAACACACCCTCTGCCTGCTCCACCTCCTGTGGTCTGGCCTTGAGATCTGAAGTGAAGACTGACTCGTAACAAATGATCATCCTTCTGGCTGCTCTCTAAAGCCCAAAGACGCTGGCTGTAGCTCCAATTCACATCTAATGAGGGAGACAACATAAAAAAAAATCATCTGTTTTTCACTCAATGCTATGGATTTTTTTGTGCTTTACACTCAAAGTGCTTTACATCAAGCTTTCATTCACACATCAGAGCTACAGACACTGGAGCCAAGGTAGGTTAGGTGTCTTGGGACAGGTGGGGAGAGCGGGAATTGAACCAGCAACCTTCCAGTTATTGAACAACCGTTCTACCACTAAACCACTCGAGGTGTTATTGAGAATGGAGTAAGAAACTATTTTGTCAATTTTTAATGTACCAACAACAGAAATATAACCCTTCCACTGACAATACAAAGTGTTTAAGAAAGGACAGCATTCTAAATAGAGCACAAATTTCAATATCAAAGAAACAGTTCTGCAACTGTACATAGTTTAATATGACACACTGACTAAATAAGTGCAAACTTAGAATGTAATATGTGGGCATATGTCTTAGATGTGAGAAGTACACATACTTACTCAAGGCATCCTATAGAAGTGAGCTGTTTGTTTTGTGTCAAGACCCCTCCTCCAACCCGACACCGGCTGAATCTACTTTCCTACTTTCCTTAGGGTTATAAAGAAGTAAATATGTATATTGGTGGTTAGGTCAGATCCTAGCCTCTAAACTTTGCTGTGAATAATCTACATTTACAATGTAATTTATTCAGTCTAAGCTGACTGGTGGAGAAGCCACATTTAACAGAGGTAGCCCTGCTCAAACTGAGCAGGCAGATCTTTGCAGAATATTTCAAGGTGGTTTACTGAACCATTATATTTTTCTGTGCTATGTACCTGTCCTTAGAAGTCCTGTCTAGAAGCTCATTTCTGTGTTCATTGTAAAGCTGGGCAACATTGTCAAACAAGCTGTCAGACTGAAGTATTTGTCACTTAAATTAGCCTTAAGTGTTTGTGAGTCACAGCCATTCAACTGTGTATAAGACAGGTGAACCCTGCAAACTTTTCACTGCAACATGAGCATCTAGTGATGTACAATATGCCAGAGAAGTGGGTCCCTTATGATTAAGAGCTGCCTCTCTCGGGAGGCGTCTTGTCTCTAGAGACATATCATGTCACTGATGTTTCTAGGCTGAGCTCCGGCCCACCGACAGATGACAGAGAGAGATGCCCCGCTGCTGATCCTTTGTCTAAACCCAGATGGAATGTAGTTTTATTTGTCTGCTGCATGGCTTTATTAGGAGGTGATATTTGACTTCTCAGCGGGTCTTCAGCTCGATACAAAACAGCTGTGCTCCAGTTAAATTCAACAACAAACCCTGGCTCATTGCAGTTCAGGGCTCTCATGGGTCTATAAATAATCCCCACGAGTCCTGGATGTTGTCATTATGTTTCATAAAATCAAGTGATATTTAAACAACCCACTTGGCTGTTGCGATGGATGTTGAGATGTATTTTTAAGAGACATGACTGACTGGGGCACTTCTGTGGGAGGTTCACATCATGTCACTAAAGTCATGTGGAACAGTTAAATTAGTCCAAGTTCTAAGAATATGCAAATTTTCTGGTAAGAGTGATGCCCAGCGAAATCCCAAACTTATAATTATACAACTTTAAACCTGGTTAATACTGATTTAGCTGCAACTACAATACAATACATACAGTATTCTTCTTCTTTTACTAAGAAAGTATTTTTTATGTGGCAGTTCCCCAGCATAACAACATCTAGATTCCTAGAATAAAAAAATCAGTACCTGCCTAAGCCGTACCTGGGTGTTTTCTCACATATATCAGAGCTGTGAGTCATGCAGATGGAGGGTGTATAAAAAAAGTGGTACAATTCAACACCATGCCCAAAGGGATGTTGACGGTTACACTCATTTTTATAAATTTTTCATCACCTCTCGCTTGATTTCATTACAATAATGTTGACAGGTACATTGTGTGGATAACAGGGGCATTCAAGTGCAAAATAAGTATTAAATTCCATCTGTTTGGAAGGATGTGTTAGATCTGGGGTGGCTTTTTTTGAATGGAGCCAAGTCCTTTTTAATTCACAGCTCCTTGGTCACACAATATGAAAATCTTTTTGTGTGAAAATTCTGACTGTTTTTTTTTTCATGTGGCAGACCTTTAAATGAATAATCTTTGAAAAAAATGTTGCATGTGTGATAATTGCTTTAAAACCTTCCGCATAACTGCATGACTTCTAGTCCTTGTGAAAGGGCTGATTTCCAGTTTTTGCATCATTGAGTCCAACAGGCTTTCATATACTCGGTTTGATTATGTATTTTGTTTTACAGAATTGCAGTACAATGTGAATAATAGCAGTACAATGTGACTAACCATTATAATCCAGGTTTTTAGTATATTTTTTATTGATAAGTGGCAAACAAGTTACCGGTAGGTGCAGTAGATTCTCAGAAAACAAACAAGACCCAGCATTCATGATATGCACGCTCGTAAGGCTGAGCAATTGGGCAATTAGTTGAAAGGGATGTGTTCAAAAAATAGCAGTGTGGCATTCAATCACTGAGGTCATCAATTTTATGAAAAAACAGGTGTGAAGGATGAAGCCACCAGCACTTGTTGAATATGCATTTGAAAGCCTGAGGAAAATGGGTCATTTAAGACACAGCCTTAAGAGCGTGCATATCATAAATGCTGGGTATTGTTTGTTTTCTGAGAATCTAGTGCACCTACCGGTAACTTGTTTGTCACATAGCAACAAAAAATATACTAAAAAACTGCATTATTCTGGTTAGTCACATTGTACAGCTATTATTTTGAACAATACTGTAGGTGTCCAGTGTTTGTTTTTGCCAATGTAAACATGTTTTTTCTGAAGCAGGGATAAGCTAGTGCCTAGGTTTGAAGCTACTTGTTACACATTTTAGAACCTGAAAAAGTCCAAAAGAAATTTGGATACTTTGGCAGGTATGCAGACAATGCACGATCTTTCATCAGGCATTGTGTCAGGAGATGTGTCTGTCTTCTGTTTCCCTTTTAGAAAATGTCTAAATTATTCTGGTTGGTATGGTAAACTCCAGCAAGGAAAAATGCCAACAAGGGTAAAAACTACAGTTTCTTAGCATCCAAATTGTAATAATCAAAGAGAAGAAAAAGTGAAAGCAGGCATCAAGGTGACAGGAATCTAGACATAAACATATACACCATTGGCATATCTCCTCTCATTACTCAATATCCATAATTCCAGCCGCAGGTTAGGTTCTAGCAATTTGATTAATTTGGTCATTCCTAAAGCCCGTACTTCCTTTGACCACTTCACCTTCCAGTATGCCGCTTCAAGTGAATTTAAGTAACATTCACTCAAACTCAGCTCATGTATTCTAATCTTTGCTTTTAAAGATTAACTACAAGCAGTTGTCCAGGATCCTTGCACTTGCTTTTAGTTACTTGGGACTTTAATATTTGTTACTATTTATACTGTACATTTTTGTGCTACAATGAATGATGATGTATGAATGTATGAAGGGGTATTTGTTTTAAATGGTAAATGGTAAATGTTGTAGATGTTTTCTCCTCTCTCGCTCTTGTACTGCCGTTTTGTTGTGCTGCTTCTTGAACAGGTTGTCACTGTAAATGACAATTGGTTTTCAAGTGGTAGAGCAGTTGTCCCTTAACCGGAAGGTTGATGGTTCGATTCCCACTCTCCCCCACACTTCATACTGTTGTGTCCTTGGGCAAGACACTTAACCCATCTTACATTAAGCTTCTATTCACCAGTGTTCCAGCTGTAACACTGGTGAATAGAAGCTTAATGTAAGCCTTTGGATAAAAGCGCCAGCTAAATGAATAAGTGTAAATGTAAATAAAATAAATAAAAATACATCATATCCTGGTTTCTGATAGCTGCCAGGCAACTACTAAAAACAAACTTATTACTTGACAAAAATACTTTCAAGTGTTAGGGTTTTCAAAACCACAAACAAATATTCCACAAAACGGCAGCCACTCTCATGCCTAACACAGCTGGTTACTTTTTCAAAAGATCAAGGTTGTTTCCCAATTTACTGGTAGTTTTTAGTGTTTTATTTTTATTTATTTTTTTTCCTTTTTCTAAATAAAGGTTTTTTTTTTTTAGTGCTTTGGTAATTTTGTTAATGCTATTTTGATCATAAATTGTTTGGCTTTTGGCTGTATTGTTTTATTTTATTTTATTTAGAAAAGACATTTATTTTTGTATAGCCCAATATCACAACAACAGTCGCCTCAAAGGGTTTAACAGACTGCACTAGACAACATCCCCTGTCCTTAGACCCTCCATCATCAGGGTAAGGAAAAACTCCAAACAAAAACCCGGCCGGGAAAAAAGAGAAACCTCGTATAAACCTAATATGAGCGGTTTAGTGTGTACCTACAGCTACAACCAGTGTAAACGTGTATCTACAGCTACAACCAGTGTAAACGTGTACCTACAGCTACAACCAGTGTAAACGTGTACCTACAGCTACAACCAGTGTAAACGTGTACCTACAGCTACAACCAGTGTAAATGTGTACCTACAGCTACAACAGGAGAACTTTGAAATCAGCTCTAACATGAATAGGAAGCCAGTGTAATGAAGTCAGGACCGGAGTAATTAATTAAATATTAATTATTCAATTTTTTTTTTAATCGTTTTATCTGGCAACCCAAATACCATCTCCCATGACCCACTTTTGTGAAACCCACCCAGTGTTTAAGAACCACAGTCAAAGACTTGTCAAGTATTGCTAAGCTACAACTGCTAAAGGAAGTCCTCATCCTAAAGTTTTCTCTCCATAAACAGATGCTAGTGCTGCGTTATGGCAGTGACAGCTCTTTACAGTCAAAGGTAATGACATGTATTTTCTCCTTGTTACCCAGATGTTGGCAAATATAAAAATCCATTACCATAGCATTTAATTGCAGCAAGCCTGCTGGGGTTTGTGTTGTTAGTATAATGAAAAATAGACAACCGAGTTATAGTATACAGGGATATGAATAACTGGGTTTGTCTGATTGTTTTTAAACATCATAATATTATATCATGAATACACTCATAATTTGGATAAGGCTTATCATTTATACATACAGAATACTGAGGTTCATATAAACTCACTCATTATCTACTGTGAATACTATGTGCCATAGTATAAAATGTTCACATTCAAGTTGCCATCTCTCAAAGCTAACTAGCTACTTAGCCTTTTTGTCATATGCCTCAATTGGCTTTCCCTCGAGTCTAGCCCTGAGTCTTTTGAATTCTCCTTTAAAGCTTCTAGTGCATTATACAAAACCCCACTCTGACATATGATAAAGAGCTTCCCCTGGCTGCTGTGTACATGCGAATGAAAGGAGAGGTTTAAACATTTCCTACTCTCAGATGAATCACCTGCACATTGTTTCATAATTAATTAGCCCATGAAGAGACTGAACAAAAAAGAAAAGAAAAAAAGAAAGGAAGCAGCATCTTGTGAAACCACTAAGGTAATTAAGAGCTCTCCCTCAACCTGCAACACCGCTGCTTTCTCCAAATAATTGCCTCTTGCACTCAAAGGCGCTCGATGGTCTTGTGTTTGGCTGTTTACACAAGGAAAGGTAAGACTGAGTGGGATATATTTAGACAAGAATTTGATTTCAAAGACTGTTTTGGTGATGTACAGGCAACTTTGGAAAAACACATGATCAAAAGTGTGTAATGAATGCATTCTTCTTTTTGATACATCTGCAGCACCACACTATTCTGTTTCTATTGTTCCTGTCTGCTACTTTCAGAATCTTAGCACAACTAAATTTTAAAAAGCTATTTTCCTATCTGTTGTGACAAAAAATGATGCGGCACATGTCAGACTGACGATGGTTTCTGTTAGATATGAGATGTTTGTGTAATGTAGTGAAGTTTTATGGGTCATTATCTCAAACAAAGATGTCAGGATCCTACTTAAGTGGTATGACTGTTTCCTGATTTCAAACCAGCAACATATAGTATAATATACAGTATATAGTATGTCTGTGTTGCTTTAAACTGAGAGGTTCAGGAGATTGTTCATTCTGACTGCTATAAGACTCTAGCTCCTGTTAGTTTGTGTTGCACTTTATTACTATTGTATATATGTATGTCTATCTATCTATCTATCTATCTATCTATCTATCTATCTATCTATCTATCTATCTATCTATCTATCTATCTATCTATCTATCTATCTATCTATCTATCTATCTATCTATCTATCTATCTATCTATCTATCTATGACCAAGTGTAGGCACACAGAAAGAAATGATTGTGTATGACTTTATTTGGGTGAGTATTTTGGTTGTTCATTGACACAAGTTATAAATAACATCTGCTCAGTGTATTTGTTAATAAATGCAGAACAGGCCCAATATCACAGAGGCTATCTTGTCTAATGTCAAAAATCTTGTATTTGTCAGCAGTCCTGGGAGACTTGTCAGAATGAAATGGTTTTAATGCAAAACAGATGCATCCCTGCTGGTTTGTGGAAAATAGCAGCAGCCATTACCGACGTAGGATTCAGCCGTGGAGCAACGGCAGGCAAGGATCATGGGAGTTACCAAGTTATCATCCCCGCACTGCGTTCTCCGTTTGTATACACAGGAGGCCAACCCGAATAATGGCATAACAGATTTGATCTAAAAATATGAGCTTCAAAGGCAAATTTAATGTGGACAAATGAAATATTGATGGTTCATTCAAACAGCAGTGCCTTTACATTCTCAAGTTTAATCTCATTGGTTGTGAACGGGATATGAACAATGGGTCATTAAAAAGTATGAATGAATTATGGATTTTGTTCTTTTTTTCTTTGTGCTCTATTAATATCAAGGGATTGTGAATAATCAAAGTGTAAGTGATTTAACTTTTAAATCCAAGCAGCAATTAAATTGGCACTAGTTAGGAAAAAAAAAATACTCCAAAAAGACAATACAAATGAATAGGGATATAGTTTCTTCAACAGGATTTAATATTATAAAAAGACAGAATTTAGGAGTGTTTTTGACACAATAAAAAGCAAATTTCATTCTTTTGGAGCAAACTTCAGATAGAGGTCAAGCAAAAGAAGCACTCATATCAAAAGAGCACGTTCTTCATGTCTCAAACTGATCATAAAAGTAAAACATGAAAAGATGTTATTAATCTTTTTTTGTCATCTTTTCTGAAACCTGAGAGGAGGCTTGACTTAGCAGCATGTTTGTTGTTAGATCAATACACAGTTTGTACCTTAGTTAAAACCAACACCAGTCACTGTGCAGCACATTAAAGCTTATGATCTGGACGTCTGCTTTAGCTTTGAATATATACTGTATATATGCACTAATGTGTGTTTAAGCACCTTCCTCCCAAGACCTACCTTAATCCCTGTCTTCTCCTATTAGACCTTCTGCTCTGTAGTGACCCATGCTGTTAATTATCTCTTCCACACTGAAACTAAAGAGGACATTGGCTTTGAAACAGACTCTCAAACAGACAGAGTGCCACTGTGTTCTTTTAATTAAGGCACATTTACCTAATAGCATATTGTTATAAGAATAATATCTAAAAAAACAGGTCTTTATCTATTATGAGAATGCTCAACACCATGATAGCCAATCATATTCTCCCAAAGGAAGTGGGTCTGCTCCTATTCAAAATAAGGAAAGCCACACGGCAACCTTAAAATAATGCCTTTAGAACATCTGGTAACACTTTTCAATGCCTACACACTATGACACAGTATTAAAGAATGAATAAATATTTAATTATGGAATAAATTAATGAATAAACAATTTATAGATGCTATATTAATAGTAATATTTGTTAATATGAGCATAATATTCAATACAAAAACACTCATATTAATTTATTTATTACTTTAATTGACTTGATATTAATGCAGAAGTAATGGTTTGTAAATAATATATGAAGTTTTTACAAATACAAAACTAATACTGTGTAGTTATAAAGTGTTACCAAAAATTCTAATGGAATTAACCATCTGCTTACCCAGCAAATATAAATAAATAAAAACAAAATTGTTTCTGTTTTTAATAGGCTTCTGCTCCAGTAGGGCTCAGTTTGTCCTCTCTGGGCAACTGTAGGAATAAGCACAATTTTCATTTTTCTCTACACAGACAAAGACAAAATGCAAACTATACACAATTAAATTCTATGTTATATTTAATTTAGTAGAATTATACTACAGAATTGCGCACAATGAATATTTAACCAGTAATTGTTTTTCTCCCAACAGAGATTTCTAAAGATGCTCTAAAATGCTTTTACTTATAGTGGAAGGTTAAATGTATATCCCATAATCTGTTCATTAACCCTGAGGCTTATTTTGCTCAGTTTTAAACTTTCATCTAGACATGACTTCCTTTTGTGATTGTATGAATGTGCACTGTATCTAAAATAATAGAATAAATACAAAGCACTTACCAAACTGAGTCATGTGTTGAATTTAAGCGCATGCCATCCTTTGCCATGAACAAGTGAGATTGAACAGTCAAGGTCAACCGCTGGTAACACTCTTAACCTGAGAGTGACCTCGTGGCGGCTTGTTCCACTTGAGAGACTTTGCTGTAGTGGAGGTAATTTATCATGTTGCCTACGTAACCGGCAATTACCCTGCTTCCTTATAGGTATCATGTATCATTGACTCTCGGCAACTATCTGTGGACCCTCAGAAATCCCAGCTGATCCAAACAAACCAAACATAGCCACCACATTAAGAGTCTGACCTCAAATATAGACTTTTTTTTATAGAGAGAGAAATTAAGAACACGTTGGTGAGCATGTAATTTATTCAGTGCCATACCCACTTTCTAATATTTGTTTTGTGCACCTAAAGGCTTCACTATTTTGTGAATAATTCATCGGTCCAAGTCATTAAACTTTAAATATTTTATTAGCTTTATCATCATGAAGCAACAGCCCTCACTTTAAATGTAAGTTTTGAGCTGCTGGAGACATGATAATTACGCGCTGCTGTAAACCGCAACAATTAAACATAATACTGACAGCTTCTTCTCATTTGGTACCATTTCCATTCCTCGTTGCTTCTCTACCTAACATCCTCCATACATCACCTTCACACACACGTCTAAGTGGGGCAGCCTGTGCTTTACTTGCTCAGTGAAATAGACCATCCGCATTCATCATAGTGTTGTAAGCTCTTTGTTTCTCGACACAATTATCCCTAAACAATGGCACTTGCACAAAGATTTTTGTGGCACTGGAGCATTTACCATTTCCATGATGCATAAATGTTTGGCAGTGGACTAGTTCTCACTTTCAGCTGCACTGTTTGTTCAGCTACATTTTTATATTCCATTTTTTTTTAGTTAGGGTTGTTTGGTTTTCAAGTTGTTAAACTATTCCCTAAATGTCAAGCACATTTTTTTATTATTTTGGGAAGTGTTGACTTGTGTTGTTGACAGTGTTTTTAGAAGACACTACATCAGAATTACTGATTAAGTTACTAAAAGATAAATGTTAGCCAACAGTAATTCAAAAACACCTATACTAATATAACTAAATAAAATAAAGTTTATTTAGACAACAATAAAGACAACATTTTAAAGAGTTAGTGACAGGGTCCGAGCAAATAGAAGCATCATTAATTAAAGGTCTTTACTTAAATGAGTCTGCTTCATGTCTCCTGGTATTTGTTTTCTGAAATAATTCAGTGTTTACTGCGATGTTACTGCTTAGTAATGACCTGACCTTCATTTTGTCTGAGGCTCTGGGGCAAATCCTCAGCCAAAAGCAGAGATTATACGCAGTGAAAGAAAATCTACTTGTCTCTTTGGTTCCATCAGAGTCCAGGCACCGTGCTGCCGCTCGGCGGAGCTCCGGAGGGGGATCGTGTCTTTTCCATGCTGCTGTCATGCCTGGCTCTGAGGCACCATTTCCTCCTAGACAGGGATCCAATCCCAAACAGAGAGCAAGTCACCCAAACACTACAACACTGCACACAAGAAATGTGCAAATGTGCATTCACAGAGCAAAGATAGTATTCCTTTTGGACAAGTCGTGACCAGTTTTATTTAGGCTCCAGCTCACATGGTGGCCTCGTGGTGATGTGCTTTTGCATTTCAATCAGGACAGTGAGCATACATGCAACTAAACAAATTGGGTTTAGGATAGTATTAGACATATCCATGCTTTACTTAAGTTAATAAATACTAATAAATTATTTATTATGTGTCACATCAAGATTTGATTTATACATCTCTTAAAAAAGGGAGCATTACCCTCATGCATGGACATTTTGGACCTTTTGGGCAATTTCTTCCTCTTCTTCTGACCACCATTGTGTCTGTGTTATTACAAATCTTTTTCTTGACTAATTTTAGAATTCAAATTTTATTTTTTTCAATAGATCAGTAGAACAATGTGAAACATTTTTACTACCTTGAGTTTTTCAATTGTATAGCCATTACAAAAAATATTACCATTGTAGACCTCTACATGTACATGAAGTGACTACTATTTGCATCATTATAAGTCAATGGAGGAGGCTGGTCTATGCTGTCATGGCAACAGTTTTTTTGGTTTTGTTTTTGAGCTTTGTAGACTGTTTTTGGAAAGTGTTTGTTGGGGGAGTGTGTTAGATGTGGGGCAGTATACCAAAAAATCAGACATTACAATAGCTACACTATAGGCAATTTTTGAAAGTTAGGACAAAATTAAAATTGCCCATAGTGTAGATATTGTAATGTCTACTTCAAAACACACACACACACACACACACACACACACACACACACACACACACACACACACACTCACACACAAACACACATACACACACACACTTATTGAATATTTGATTGTTTTGAGCAGAGCAGAAGTGGATTCAGAGTTTTATACAAAGACACAAAGAGAAAAAATATTAGTTATCAGTAATTTTTTTATATCAGTTTTTTGGGTGGAAGTGTACATTTTTGTCCTTAATGACTCAAAAGGGTAGTAAATTAAAGTGGTGCCTAAGGGTTGAAAAGTTTTTTTGTTAAGTTACAGGTCTTGCAGTGCAGAAAGAAAAGGTAATGACAATAGATTCTTTCACTCAGTTCAGAAGTCAATACAACTTAGTCATCACTGCTTCAGTAATTGGCACTAGTTGTCAGCCATGTGGGGATTTCAGATGCAGATTGTTCAAAAAAAGAAAAATGCAAATTAAGAGATTTTTCTGAAAACCATCTTCAGGCCAGTATCAAATACATAAAAACATGAGGGCACCAACAATCATACATTTGGTATTTTAAATGTAACTACAACTTTAAAGTACTATTTTCCAAGTACCAAGTGTTGAAGCAGCTGCACAAGAGTGTGTTGAGTCATCACAAAAGTTTTACATGTTATTGGACTGATGCAAATAAATAGAGAGCTTTCCTATACTTTTACTATTTTGATCGTGCCATGAGCTATTAATGGAGAAGTTACTCTTGTAGTGTATCATTGCATGTGTTTATCTATAGTGCTGCAAAATAATAGTAAACCCAAATGTCAGTCTCAAACAGCCTTGATCCATAGAGGCTAGACTTTTAAAGGTTTGCAGTGCACCTTTGTCCACCATTGTACTTAAAGCTGCTAGACCAACAAGACTCATATTGTTGATTTATGTGTTAATGAGACACACATATGTATTAAGGCTCAAGCTGTCAACAGAGATCCAAACCTAAACTCAAAAACCAGAACTTTGGCTAAGAAAGCTCCTCATACAATTATACTCCTTGTCACTTACTTCCCCATTGAGAGCCATAGAAAAAGTTGAGAAGAAAAGATGTCTAATAAATCTTCAACTTATTTGCAGCAGGTTGCATCAGGCCATGAGTGGCACCTTAGACTTCTTACATACTGTCATGCCCTGCATTTAATCCAAGAAGTCACCCACCAAAACTAGACAATGCAGCTTGGGGTATATGGTTTTAAAATAAACCGAGCGAGTGGATTTTGGTGGCATTAAAGTCTCAGGGTGACAGCTTAGTCTGGCAGTAAAGGTGTGCAAAGGCTTAAAAACGATAATTAAAATAGAAATTGAAAAATAACTTCCTAATAGCACCTAGCATAGTTCCTAAACAGTGTTGTACTGTGCGAGCAAAAACATATTCAAACAGTGCCATTCACCATGCATCAATTTGACGCAACACCACAGCAATCATCCCTTATTGACATTCAGACAGTTCTGCATTTCCATCGCTAACATCACTAGCTCTGACAGTTCAAGCCTATTTCTGTAACGTTTGCTGTCAACTCATTTACATCTGCGATATTGCCATATTCCTGCCCATTTATTCTCACTGTAAACATGTTGACTAATGTAATCGGCGATTTATGCTGTCATCTTTGATGTCCATGCATGAATGCCGTATAATTAATTATAGTCAATGACAGAAATCACAGTTTAACAACATTCATAATGCAGCTCGCTACTGTTTATAGTGTTTATTTGTCTATGAAAACAACCAAATGTTTAATTGTGTTTAATATATGTCTAATAATTCACCAATTAAAATTATAGTCAATGACAGAAATCACAGTTTAACAATGTTCATTGTTAAATGTGTGTGTGTGTGTGTGTGTGTGTGTGTGTGTGTGTGTGTGTGTGTGTGTGTGTGTGTGTGTGTGTGTGTGTTAATATATGTCTAATAATTCACCAATTGAAACTGAGCAAATAAATAGATACAGAAATTAAATAAAACAGAGACTGTCAATGGCCTTTTGTTCTCAATGGCAAAGCAGCAAGAACTTACCAGAAAAATGCAACTGGCTCATTGTTAAATGTGTGTGTGTGTGTGTGTGTGTGTGTGTGTGTGTGTGTGTGTGTGTGTGTGTGTGTGTGTGTGTGTGTGTGTGTGTGTGTGTGTGTTAAATGCATTGATTTTTTTGACAACTTATGACTAGCAAATAAATAGATACAGAAATTAAATAAAACAGAGAAATGTTTTGGGGTTATTATGTTAAAGACATGTGAATGATACAGAGCAAATGTTGAGACCAGAGAATCAGACCAAGGTAGCTATTTTGAAGACAAAATCTTACATTACACGTCGCCTAAAGCTTCCCTGTTGAGTGGAATTGATTATTTTTTGAAGCTAGAACGTGCATGTTATAAAAACTGAGCATAAACAGCAACATCATACATCTGTCTATATTATCAATGACACAACATGGCTAACACCATTTCCATTTGATTTACAGACACTGTCTAAAACTTAAATTTACCTACATGTTGGTCCTTCATTTGGTCAAGATTTGTTGTTTTCTAAAAATGAAGAATAGACTCAGAAAATTCACATGTGGTTCTGCAACTTGATTATTTTTTAGCTATAATCAAGGTTTTTTTTCCGACTTGACCAATATTACGCCACCTAACCTCACAGTAGCTGCATAAAATGAACTTTTTATGCTCCAAAGCTGTGGATCAAAAAATGACCTTAGATTTCCTGAAACTTATTGAATTCTATTGATGTATTCTCTGATTGTCTTCTACTACTAGAGAAATGCCTTATCCTAAAATCAGTCTGTCACAGCTGGAAGCATAATGGACTACACTGGTAACACACAGTGTGAGCACAAGACCTGTCTTTATTTTCATACAACATCAAGGCCAGGTGTGAAGGTTCTGTCAATAACCCACAGGGCTCCTTTTCATGCTGACACCATGAAGAATGCCCCTCACCTCCCAGATGCAGAGGCTCAGCTTGTATAAACTTCATTCATATCATTCAACATACTATATGTAAAGATGAGAGCAGGGACATTTCATCAAACTGAACCACAGATTGTCAGATCTATCAGACCTAGTGGCACAAATAACCTCCAGAAGCACACAAACCTTCTTGTCACAGATACACGCTTCAGCATGTGTATCTGCACAAAGAAATATGACAACACAGACATATTTTCATGTGACATATACACAGACATATTTTCATGTGACATATTTTCATGTGGTTTTTCATGTGATTTTTAATGTGATTTTGTGAATGAATTATCAGAAGAACAAAGTTATTACCTAATGTGAATTTTAGTTAAATGTCTTAAATGTCTCATGACCTTAAAGGTGCAGTGTGAGTCATTTTGTGGTGACACTGATATTGTAATTCCACACCTGACACAAGTTTTGTAGTGTCAAGGACCGCTTCCAACTGAACTTTGGTACAATTCAATTAAAATGTTAACCTCAAGCAGACTGCAGATGTCAAAACGAGCCCAAACTAAAAAGAATAAATTGGTGATAAAAACGGCACATAACTTTTAGCTTTCCCAAGAACGAAAAAATTTAATAAAATAAAAAAACACACCAAAACAATATTGTCCACCAACACAATTAAATGAGCAGAGAGTAAGCAAATAAGGTAAAATAAGCATTTGAGCTGACAGAACCTTCTTGTGTGTTTCTTGAGGATTGCCTTGTTTTATTGTTAATGACCGGGGTTTTTTTTACAGAAAACTAAATACTAAATAGATTGTTTTCTGTTTTGGTGCAAACTAAGCAGACTACAAACCTGAACAAACAATTAAGACCACTTTTCATAGCTCTCAGTCTCGTCTTGGACTCTTAAGTCTTGGGATTTAAAATCAAGACCTGGCCAAAACTAGTTTACTTATCTGACCTTGTTAAATAAAAAATAAATAAACTTAACTTTTATGTTGTTATATTATTATTTATGTAAGTGTTAGAAGATGAATGGATGGAACCTTTATGCATTGTTTACATTTTATTACTGTAAATCCTGGGATCTCTTGTTCCTTCCAACGACTGTATTTTCTCTTAAAGTCAAATAAAAAAAGTCTTTGTCTTGTCTTGGTCTCAGCTCGCAGGTTTTGTAAATGACTTGTTCATGGTTTGTGTTGCTATGAATGTTTTCCATTTGGTTCAGCTCTGAACTACAATATTCTTATTCTTTATATTTTACACAATGCACCAATTAAACTTAACAAAATGCTAAACTTAAAAGAACTGTAATTCAAGCACACACAAATACTATGAAGATATTTAGCTCACAAACCTTTAATAAACTCCAGTCTTTCTCCTTATAGTGGTCTTCTTTAATTTCCTGTTAAAACAAGGCACCGTGCCTCTGTCTGTCAAGAGCTATCTGCAGAATCTACTGCCCGTGCCCACAAAACAGTCAACCTCCCAGAGCAGTTTTGAAATGGTAAAATGGAGGAATAACAGTATCAGGCGGGCCGACTGTGTCTCTAGACGCACCGAGCAATCTGCCTTCACCAAATCCCTGCAGCACAATTCAATTCCATATCACTGCAGGCCAGGGCACCCAGGACATAATCTGACATCCATAAAAGGTTGGCGGGGTTGCGCATGTCCAGATGCACTTTCAAGGTTAGAACATTCGCTGTTGGCTGTGCATTTTACCCACTATAGAAAATTGGCAAAACATATTAACTTTAAAGTCAACAACTCAAATAAAAATGTATTAAAAATTACTTTCCAAACTGGAGCACTCATGTTTCATTCTTGATTTACAAAACTTTGGCTAGCGTCAGTTCTGACACAACACCATGTATTGATTGTGTTGTAATAATATTTTGGTTGCTCCAATGGTACGGCCCCAAGTGTACAGTTATTACTAATTACTCCAATTCTATTTAAAGCTTATGTGGTTCTTACCTTTAGGGATACTTGGATAAAAAATATTTTCATTTTTACATAAACAATCTACCATTTAATTTGGACAGCAGCGATCAGCTGCTAGCATTAAACAATATTTATAGGGAGCTAAGGTGAAGGTGGTGGGAGGCCATTATATATTCCATATATTAATCTTTTTGAATGAATGAATTCTTTGATGTCATTTCTTTGCACGCTTCCACACACAATTCAATGAAATACTGTTTCTCATCAGTGCACAGCGGTCTATTATAAAACCCAGATAATAAATATTTATATATTTTTTAATTATTATTGTAGCCATACTTCATCAACATAACAGTAACACACTTTTTTCTGGTTGTAAAGATGAAGACACAAGGTTAGTGTGTATTGACCGTGAGCCAGGGCTTCAAAATTGATTCTTGTATTGAACAGTGCCAGATGTACTTATTTACGACCAAGTAAAATAATTTTCAATCCAACTTGGAGGTTTTTTGGTAGACTTAATGAGAGACCTCAGAATAACAAGCTTCACTGTCCATGAATTCTTTCACCAACACATTTTTAAAATGCTGTGACTCTCTGAGTAACAACATTGCACAAAACCGCCTTCATTTCTTGAAAGTACTGTACATAGTGAGGTTTCAAGGTAAAAACAAGGCCAACGGGTTGATTTTTTTCCCCCTGAATTTCTTATAAGCTCCAGTTTCAACAGATTTGGACAGATACAGACTTCATGTTTGTGGCTCTCCGCTTCAGACATGAGTACTGTATATTTCGAGCAGCAGTCAGGGGGAGTCCATAAACACATTTATAGCCATAGAGAGGAATCTTTAAAATGCGGTGCACCTTAAACAGACTCTGCCAAGAAGACTTTAAAACGATTGATGCAAGCGTCGCTTTGTGGCAGAAGTCCTCGCTGAGTGCTAACCAAGGACAGCTTTGTTGTAGTTATTTATGAGCTTACTTGTCATAAACGTATGCATCTCTGCATCTGCTATAAAATGGACAGGTCTATTTTTTTCAAATAGGAACACTGCTCTAGTTGTATTACTTTTATATGAATGGAGAGTCGGGTCATTTGATGATAAACTCCAGATTTGTCAAGTGTAGTGCGCTGTAAACTGCAGGTACATTTTCTTTCTCTTCCTGATTAGAATTGTATTATGGACTTCTGTCTGCCGCCGCTTTAGGTTCAACAAGTAGTATTTTTAAATTAAGGTCAGAGGTAGAGTGCTCAAGAGTGTAAAGAGGACTTGTGTCACCTGGAGTATACAGTATAGTGTTCTGCATAGAAAAGTAGGTTTAAAAAAGGGAACTCATGGATGAAGTGCATGACAAATGGACATGAAAGATTTATTCCGCATTGCAATGTTGTCTGTATCGCTGCCTGTCATTTTTATTAGTGACACAAGCTGAAACTGAAGACAGAAAATTCAACCTATGCTCTACCACAAGAGATTAAGTTAACATTCTACAATTGTATGAGCAATTGCCGACTATAGTATATATCTATTTGGCTGGTGTTACATCCATTGGAAGGTAACAATAAAATGGCTGAAGTATCCGCTGACCAGTGTGTCAACAAAAAGCGTCTGGTAGATAAGTTCTGTATTGTCATCTCACATAAACTGTTGTATAGTATCTGCAAACTGTTAAATCTAAATGTAAGTAATTTTAAGGTTGACAAAGCAATATGTAACGTTTTAAACCTGGAAAAATAATACATTTTGTAAGATTTTAGGAAATATCAGAAAAAGTAATGGAAGATTAATCTCAACTGAAATGTAATGCTAATTGTGATATTGAACCTTATCTTTTATCTTCATTCCTATTAAGCTTTTTGTTATCCCAGATTTCAGATCAGATAAAAAACTGAGGTATTTGACTATTCTTTTTAACTTTCTGCATGACCCAGAACAATCTGATTTCCTTCAATCCAAGGAATCAATGAATCCTAATAACCACCACATTAATGTTTCACAGTCACAGTAATTGAGAAAAAAAAATGATTTTTTTTGCCGTCCTTGTCTCAGACTCAACTCTCCCTCCGCCTTCTCTTTTATTAAAAAAATAAAACCGTACCACTTTTTCTTCACAAAATACTAATATATTACACAAAACTCAAGTTTAGAGTTTAGCGTTAGCTTAGTGTTTGCTTAGCTGTGAGAATGGCCATTATCTTCACCGCGTTAAACATGACGTGATTGAATTGACAGCATTTAAACCACGTTTCACTTTGCCTTCTTTTTCTCGGTTGATGCTTTTCTTTTTTGAGCTGTTTTGAGTAAAAAGACATATTCAGTGTTGAAAAATACACTTTATCAGTAGCTATTAAACTTCCTGGAACGTCATATGACAAACTAAATTAGACCAATGGCACTGTTCCTGTGACATGCGATTGGCTAATGTTTTTTGTCCCTGAGTAACAGGTTCTCATCTATTACAACCTCTTGTAATAAACAGTAGATGGCATCATGAAGACTGTTTTAACCACTTTCCAATTAAATCTACCAAAAGTAATGAAAAATCCTTTTGGTGTCTTAAAAATCCTTTTATGTTGTTAAATGCTCTCCTGATGCTGTACACTGCTGTACAACAATCAAATCCAACAAGATTTTTTTCAACTTTTATTTTTGCACATGTAATATTATAGCTAGTGCAGTTCAAACAATGGATAAACACTGATGAAGCAGAAATTTTATTATATACAATCAATGAGTTTAACACCCTGAGCATAGTTTTCCAATTTGTCCAAATAACTTTCAATGTCAAGCATAGCATTGTCATTTTACTTTTTGTACTGATAATTTAGTTATCAAATTATTGTTAACTTAATAGTCTCTGGTGTTCATGTGGAACTATTTTACATGAACTATGCAGTATTCTTTGGCGTGGTGTTTCTGCCTATACAGAACTTTAAAATGATTCCTCTGTCTGAATAAATTTGCATAATATAAAAGTCTACAGATTGTGTTATGTGAGTTAACCCACATTTAATCCTTAGATCATAAATACACATAGACAATGAAAGCGTATAAAATCCAATAGACTAATAGGTGATTAAATTTGGCTCATTTTAATGCAACCTTAATACAATCCATCTGGGAGTTCTCAAATAATCACACCAAACTAATAAATGAGTTGATTAAAACTGTAAGGACCCTTGCTGTGTTTGACAGTACTTCTGGAAATGCTTTTTGAGAATATTCCGTATATTTCATGCATTAATGTGCTTTCTGGTACTTTACCTGCCAGAGACATCCCCTGAGAGAGCTGCCGAAAGCCCAATAAGATAGGAAGAGTGAGCAAGTATGAGATTAAAAAATGAATATTTTAAAGCCTAAGTGCCCTCAAACTTTCCAGACTGACATTTCCCAATGACCTAACATTTTAAATGATGGCATAATGTCATGGGTGACACAGTGTTAAATTAACACAAGCACTTACATCTGTCAAACTTTCGATTTTAGTTTGTTTTTGACCTCTCTATGTGCAAGGGTGTCTCACTTCAGGATACTCTGAAACATTTTATATTCTCACCAGACTTGTACACCTCTTTAGCCATGTATTCTTTAGCCAGTCTTGTTATTCTTACTCCAGCTATTGGTAGGACTGGAAAAAAACACCACTAGCCAAATGCTGAAAGGCCCAAACTTTCTAGGAATCCATTTTAATTCTTATGGGGATAAAGTTTACAAAACCATTGAAACTTTGGCAAAATCTTTTCTGAATCTAAAATATAAAATAAAAATCAGCTCAACATTTTACAGTGGCTCATGATAGCTTCAAGCTCATTCTGAATATAGACCCGTCTATGTTTATATAACTTTAACATAAGCTGCAAAATAGATAATAAGCACCTGTTTATTTCACATTTAAAATATGATCAATTTAAGACCTTTACACAAAATGCTCATGTCTTGCTTTTACTGACAGTTTATTCCACTTCTGTATCCTCCCTCACTCAGCCTTTGCATGGTTTCTTCTTCTCAGGTGAAACATCTCCCAAGAACCTACCATGTTTTAATAAAGCAAGTTGGAATGGTAGATGGAAGATTTGCAGTTTTTCCTTTAAACACTGCAATAGTTTCAGCACCAAGACCATATTTACATAGTTTTGGGAAGTGAAAGTTTTGGTAAGAAAAATCTGCTTTTTTGATTATTATTATTTTGCAGACTGTCCTCCATATTACAAGATGCTCTGCTATTGCACCTTAACCAAATGTATTTCTTGCTTAAATATAACCACTTTATTATGTTCAACTAAATTGGTAAATGAAACAAGGATGTTTACTAAAAAGAGCATGTAGGATATGCCAAAGCCAGGAGGAATAGAGCACAAACATATTTTCCTTTCTGAAAATCCTTTAGTGTCACATTTTTTAGCATTAGCAAAAGACGTTAGAATTGATGCTAATGTCTTTCAGCGTAGCCATGTTGATAACAAAGAGGAGAAGAGGACGCTTGTTGCATTTGTCAAATTAAAAACCCACCTCTTCTGGTTTGTGCTGCCACATCAATGGTCACAAGAGGCCGGTGAGCCCATGGTTCAACTCAAGCAGGAATCCAGCTGCATCGCAAGGTTAGATTATGACCTGGGTGACAGGGAACCTCAGCCTTTTGTGTGGAGTCATGAGTTCACTCTGGCTTCCTCCCATTGCAAAGAGCTGTTGGTGTATGTTGTCTGTCGGTGTATGTCTGTGTTGGCCCTTTGATTGACCGGCTCTCATCTAGGGCTCCAGCCACCTGCGGGCGGTAACACACGAATGAATGAATGAATGAATGAATGACACTACAAACTGTTCCTACACAAAGCATTAAACATATTAGACCATAGGTGACCAAGATGAAGTCAATGTTATTGGAAGTGCTTATATTCTTCTTATCCACAAATAAGGAAAAATGTTAGCTTCCTATATTTGATTTGATTAGACTGCTAGCATTATCTTGTAAATGCATTTTTTATATTTGCACTTTCAATAACCTTGTAACATAATTAATATTTTTGCAGGTTTTGGGATTCGTATTCTACTTGGATTTGTATTGCTGACACTAGCTGTATCCCACAGTGTCAAAAGTTTCTTTAGTAACTATAAAGCTGATCTATCTGAACTGAACACATTCCAATTTATATTTTTCTGCCATATTGCGTCCTGTCTTCCCCTGCTGTCACTGTCCTGTCCGTCTTGCAGTGCTATCGAGCTGCTCATCCCTGTCGTAATGACCTCCTCCGGGACCTGCAGATGCTGTCTGCAATGCCCCAGCTGTTTGCTGAAGGACTCTCCTCACTTCATGGGAAATAATAAAGAGCGGTGATGGAGCGTGGTGCCCACTGTCCTTTTGTTAAAAGCTGTGATAACAAAGTGCATACGAACATTCACAGTGAGATAAAAAAAGGACTTTCAGGGTGAAGCCTTCTCTGTTGGTGTAAGGATGAGGTCCGATAAAGAACACAAAGTCGGTTTGATAGTAACACTCCTTGGCAGCCACTCATACGCACAGTGAATCATAAATTGAACTGTAATTCTGCTGTTGTGCAGGTATTGTTTGTTGCACTGATTGTGTTTGATGCAAGAATCATGTCTGCAGAAGTGTAGGCAGAGCATGGTGCTGACAGCTGCTCTGTTTAAGACAGAAAAGTATATTATCTGGTTCAATAAACAGTTTGCATGTGCACATATTTTTCTTAAGTCTTTCTCCCACTTCAGCAACCTGACTTTCCAAAAGTGGCAACTCTTGCAAAAAAAAATATACACATTTCCTTGCTCTCACTGCACATCTGTGGCGATTAATATACGCGGAATCATTGAAATCAATTAGAATCACGTCTGGGCTGTCATCTGTCTGACATCTGGCTACCGCTTTGGCTTCAGCTGCGGATCGACTGGTTTCTATTATGTTAATCAAACTGTCTATTTTAGGAGGAGGTTGTGACAGTAGCTCCTTATGCACCTTTGCCATCAGTCTGCGGCTTTGCATTAATCAGTTTAGAAAACAACAATAGCTGCTGGCGAGTGCTGTTGCAGCGGATGTGCTTATTTAAGCCTGTATTTGTCAGGTTTGGGTTGAATCATGGCGAGATGTAACAGGAACGCTGCCATTTTGTTTTCATTTGACATTAACAATGCATAACTACTGCTTGTATGCTATACCAAGCACTCACTGTATACACATTTGTGTGTTCTAAAATAATACTCATATTAGTGTGGGAAGACTTCTCTTTTTGCCATATAGTTATTATTTGCAGCAATTTAGTGCACATTTCTGTGATCCTTATGTAGCCTAATGGTTTGGATATTAAGTTTTGTCCAGCAGTACACCATGCTCAGAAACATTTAAAATGTTGAATGAGCATGCCCAGTTGTCAAGACACAGCACATCTCAACAAAAACAAAGTAGTTAACATAATAGTAAAGCAAACATATGCATTATATAATTGTTAATGTACAAGTTATCCATAGGCAGCTTTTATTTGGAATCAGGTTCATTTTTAATAATTGGGATTTATATGGAAGTATATGGAGTCAAATGATTTACAGTCATTGATTTACTGAATTTGTTTACTGAACTTGTAATCTTTAGGAAAAAATAAAACACAATCTCAATTATTAAACACTCAAACAAAGCTAAGATAAGCCTTTATTGTCTCTAATTTGAGAAATTTATCTTGGACAATCATAGACCAGCATTGATCAGTCAACTCACACACACACCACTCCGAGTCCAATTAAAACACTGTCACAAAAACAAAATACAAAACAAAATTCAATAGAGTTCATACCACACTACTGAAAATTCATTAACATCGATGCACACATTAAATGCATTACTATTACTATGGCCTGCTCTTAGACATACTGCACACATCCAATAAAAAACAATTGACAATAGTTCACATAGACAAAAACAACTCAATAAAAGTAGTTAGCACCAGTAACGCTAACAGCATTGCTTTCAGTTGCAGGTTTGCTCTCACATTAACCACAGCTCCCTTACTTTGTCCATTTACACCTTACATGCACTCAAAAGTCTCATTCAGAACATAAAAAATATACACATAAAACAAGCATGCAGTCTTCTGTGTCCATGTCACAGCCTGGCCACTCCAACGGATGTTACGCCACAAAGATGACACAAAACAATGCAGAAAGAAAAAAGAAAAGAAACGCAAAAGTTCTGTTTTATGTATCTACATTATTAAACTGTTTCTGCTATAAATCTGTAGAGTGTAGAGGATTTTTGAAAACCTAAATCCTTGCCAGCAGCTATTCATATTTTCTAAAGTGATTAATGCAAAGCCTCAGAAGGATGGCAAAGGTGCACATGGGGCTACTGTCACAACCTCCTTCTGAAAAATAGACCGTTTGATTAACAAGCCAGATGTCTTTTAAGATCTATATATCTTCAAAATATTCATGTATTTATCATTCAGTTCACGCACATTGTTATTAATATTATAATTAATAATAATTAATATTACCTAGAATGCTGGAACAGGAAGTACCCAGGTGTGTTATTGTCCTGGGTTCTTCTGCACCAGCCTATCACTGAGGAAAAGCACAAAAGAACCAACCATGTTAATATTCCATGTCTTTAATTGGTGGGCTGAAACATAAAGGCCCAGCATCATTAGCTCGTATGCTCAGGGGCTACGAGCGCACATGAGTTCACTATGCAGGCTTTTATGAGCTGCACTTTAATGACTCCAGCTTGTTAACACACCTGTAAAGAATGCAGTAACCGGTAACATAGCAACCAACTGTCCAATCAAAATGTGTAGACTAAGGCTATGTTCACACACTGGAATGACTCAGCATGTTTTATTTTATGTTCTGATTTGTTTTAGGTATATAAAATGAAGAGAAAACTGTATGTGCACACAACCATTTGCACAGCCATTGTCTAAAGTCACATAGAAACAACCAATTTCTCTGAAGTCTACATCACATTCAGAAAGATCTGATTAGCCTACATGTGGTTTGGCCAACAGACATGTCTTCTATACAAAGCCACTGTGAACATTGCCTTAAGCTCCCCATTTATAACAATTATTTAACATCTTCAACTCACACTGGGTAACTTTTTACAATAAATATCTAGGCTTGAACCACTACAATATCTACCCTCATTCAACTAGTTACCTTCCAACAATAACCCCTTTTTTATGAGTTTTTTTTTTCACCTTGTCCTTTGTATGCTTTGCTCATTACTTTGACATGTGTGGTTAGGAGCTATATTAAATGTCAAATTAGAAGCTGGTTGGCTTTTTTAACAGAATGCCTCTGTCTTGCTGTCCCGCTAGTGGAGTATAAATGTGACAACAGGCATGACTGAAACAAAAAGCATCAGAGAAAGAGGTATAAAACTAGCCTGGCCAGCCAACCTAATTCTTTTTCTATTCTTCACAGAACATTCATCTGGTCTTTGTGAATATGAGTTTGATTTCCAGGGAGCAGTACCAACGGGCACAGGAGTAACTGGCTGCCTCATGACACCAACACACTACAACAAATCAGAGAAAAGCAGCATGTAACATGGGCAAGTGACAACCATCCAAACTAAGCTCCTGTATGATACCATTGCATAAAGACCATCATAATTTAGATAAATAGTTAAGATTGAGAAAAGAGACAAGTAAATTGGTATGGCTGACTAGATTAGCTATTAACACTTGATGACCATCTAAGATATATAATGAGATATGACAGTTACAAGTGTTTGCAGCACTGAAGTAGCAGTTTTAGAAGTCCTCAAATTAAATCAGTGTTCGTGGTAAAGGTGCTACTCTTTGTACAAACTCTGTTTCTCTCATAAAACTCTTACACTTATAATCCAGACATACATCTTTTGTTCTTACAACTAAACAAAAATTAATATTCAGGGAAGGAAGAGAAAAGGAGCCCCTGAAGGCCTCATAAAAGGCTGCATTAAGCTTCTCTAATTAAACGCACACTCTGCTTGTGAGCACTGAGCGTGATTGGGACGTAATGGAGCCTCTCCAGGTCCTCCATGGGCTCTGGATTGGTCCCTTGTATAAGGCTCTTTCTGCTGGAGCACCGCAGGCTGCAACAATCAATAAAGAGAAACTTCATGAATAGGGAATGTCTTCTCCATTATAAACAGTTACTATTTCCAACAGCCTGGTCATGGTAGAGGGACTTGATTTAAATGCATTGAATGCTGAATGGCACTCGAGCTTACAGTGAAGCTGGTAAAGGTAATCTGTAATCCTTTGTAATGGCCTGAATAAAAGAGCAAGCTGATTAAATGAATCTCACAAACATCCCGGCGCATAAAATAACTATCATTATTCATCCCCAAGCAAAGTAAACAATTTTTCAGAGTGGCGTATCACATTATGTTCCCTGCATTTCCTCGAACGCAGCTTGTTTTCCTTCACCTTCTGTGCCATTATGTTCCTGGGCGGGAGGAATCAGCCCAAATTATAAATAAAGTGTCATGTATATAAGATACTACTTTCAACAGGAAGGTCATATTTTAGACACAAAATTGCTTTCATATGTTTACTGTAGATACTGCATCTGTTCTGACCTGTATGAAGTCTTTAATCTCAACTGACCCTAACCTTAGACACCTCCCTGTTTTATCCTATAAGACGCCATTTTATTTTATTTCAAATGGGTTTAAATCTTCTTGAAGATTATTTTTTGGGACTCAAATGGTATGATTAATAATTTTTTATGTTGAATTTAGGGTGAATTGACCAAGTCCAGCTCATGGAAGTCAGGATGAGCTTTGGAGTCACATGTTTTTGTGGCATTAAAAAAAAAAGGTAATTGGTCATTCTATTTGAGTAAAATGTATATACTGTATGTGCATGACATATGGTGTTTACATGTGTTCAGACATGGCAACAAGTTAAAATGCCACTGCATTACCTTTAGCTAGTAGCACCACGTAACTTTAAATTCCACAAATATACATTCTTGTATTGCTTTAATGGTTCTTAGACTCACAATTGGTAGAATCATGCCTATTTCACTGACACAGTACCTTCAGCTGGACAGAAAACTACTATAAATGCCACTGGGATGAGCAGACCTCTCCTGAGTGACACGCTAAGGGAGCAGAAATAGGCCAATACACAAAACCCTAGCAGAGTGAATAGTTTGGATAGTTTCCTCTCAAAAACAAACCCAGTCAGTCATCTAGTGGCTTAAAGTTACGCAGTGCCGCTTTAAGAGAGAAATTATGTGTAAAAGATTAAAATAGAGGAAACTGCACATATGATGACAATGACACATTTTCAGAAGCAAGCTAAAATCTGAAATTTACGGCAGAATAAGTAAGATTTTATTTACATGTGTAATATGTAAATACACTTCTCAGAATCTAATAAATATAATAAATAAATTGGGATAAAAATGTAGCCCATTACACTAATTAGTATGGTAAGTAGAGTGAAGGACATGAGAGGAAAACATTAAAAAACCTGACCAGTACCACACAGAAATGAGAGACAGCGCAGGTAAAAGACAGTTTTAATAATGTAGTGTAGCAGATGGGGAGAACTTATCTGGTCCTATAACAGCATCTGTTCAAGTTATTTGTTTTCCCTTTATCTAACTTCATGGGATCTGCCACTCTTTTTGTTCATAAACTTGCATTTGTACCACATTGCCATGTTTTTGTTCCACAAGAAGCGGCAAAACTTTGCTCTCGAGAAAGGTGAGGTATATTCCATTCATCCATTTGACTGTAATAAAACTAAATGTGTTTTACACTGCGGAACGCTGCTGATGCCTTTTCACTGGAATACATGTGCATACTTTTCTGTTGCTGTGGCTTAATATTTTCCATTATAAAGTATCTCCCAGCCTATGCATAAATATTAGCCCTCTATGCAACACAATCTCACTAGTAAAGCTTTCAACTTCAAAGAGATTGCAATGTAGATTCAACTAAACTCTGCTCTCAAGTTCAGTATTTTACATTCATACTGGCATTTATTATATTCCTACTTTTGCAGTCCAGACCAGGGTGCTACTGGACACCAAGTTGATTTAGAGGAAATAAAGCAAAGGGGAACCTTGATGCCGAATTGTATTAAACACATGATGGCAGAGAAGAAAAGAACTGGTTTGCACTTGGCAATAAATAACGGCCTAATGGAGAAATGGAGCGCATGTGTTAACACGACCCAGCAGTGTCATTATTATCAATACACCTTTTGAAAGAAGGTTTAAGTCTACATACACTTCACCTCTGCCTTGACAAACACAAAGCGGAGACATCCAATGAGAGAATAAAGTACGTATGTCTGTGTGAATATGGTAGCTTTCAAAACAAGGACAAGGTGCTCTGTGAAGGTTCTCAGTCATCCAGGACATCTTGAAGAAAAGGTTAAAGAAAGGCATCTGGACTTGGTTTTCAAGGTGAAAACGTTTTGTCTCTAATTCCAAGAGACTTTGTCTTTTCTGAAGTCAACTGGTAGAGCTAAGCTTTTATCTCTAGAGGGAGGGGTTTGACCTGAAACTGACTCTGATTGGACCAGGCAGTTCTAATAATCCATACACCTGAAAATTAAATAGTGTTTCAATGTAAGGACACAAAAGGTTTTCAATTGTATTCTGATTCTCTACATATTGTCTGCCAACATACTTTTCTGCCTCTCAAAGACAATCTCTTTATTTTTGCTGTTGCTTATTGCTCATCAGGCAAAACTGGATTTCTTTTTGAACCCTGATGCATTACGTCAAATTATGAATTCTCACTTAGGAATGTCTTATAAGTGTGGCACCAGACTTGCACCTAATTAGAGCAGAATAATTGGTTTGAGAAGTTATTCAGGTATTGATGTCCTATTTGCTCAGGCTTATTTATGAACTGTGCTTATTTATGTGAAGAGACAATCATAGCACGCTGTAATCAAAACAAAGCAAGTCAGGCAATCAAACTTTTCTGCTCAATTAGCCTTGGAGTAAGAAAGTAGGTAAGTCAAAGGCTGTACTTTTTTTTCCAGAGAGTTTTATTTGCTCTGACAACGCTCTTTGCCTTGTGTCATTTAGCACTTATTCATCCTTGATGAGTAATATTAGTACTGACGCTCACTAGATCAGTAATAGGACATAGAAAAATCCCACAATGACCTTTTAGCAAATTGTCTTTAGGTGAAGTAATGACCAGCCTTGGCCAGCCAGAGATCTTTTCACAAAAGATGTATGTCAATCACACATGCCATATGCCTACATATCCAGAACTATATATAACATTGGCCAATCAGATGTGAGTATGGGAGAACAGCATTAACTCTGCACTGATTTAAAATATGGAGGAGTCTAAAGACATAAATGTTGCCAGATTCAAGAAATGGCATTAGCATAAATCTGTACTTTTAGTGCCTGTAGGTGTAAAAAAGCTTCTGGACTTCTGGAATGATTTGTAAGCATATCCTCTTAGACGAGGTTGGGACATAAACCAAAGCTTTACATTGAGAGTAGAATTCATATTATTTGCCTTTTAGTCCTAAGGTGGATGAGACAAGAATGTTTTAGTTTAAGAGATAGAAGTGATTATACCTGATATATGTTATGTTATTTGCTTTTTGAGGTTGCGTTAGAAATTAAGGTTTTAGTATAAAGTCAACTGCTGCTTGATAATATATAACAAGTAGGATGATAGCAGATGCAGTACGCCCTTCCAATTGTTCAAATACTGACAAACCCAAACCTAGTTGCCAAAGTAAGTAAAGATAAAGGGAGAATAAGCACTGAATGATTGAACACTGACCTTGCAAAAATAGTATGACAAAAACATTACTTTTCACAACAATAAAAGAGGATTTAAAAGGTAGAAACTGTTACATTGTTAAAATGCTTTTTTAAAGTGCAGTTACCTTTAGTAAAGCTCGACAAGGCAAACTACTGTTGTAGGCGGCAGGGTTTCTTTAGCAGAGATCCATTTCACATTAATACAATTTGCAAATATTGTGAGGCAGTCACAAAGCCAACATCATGTCAGTTCATTAAGAGTTGATTAAAATGGCACTCAATCACACTCGCTGTCATCACATGGTGCAACGTCTCATGTACTAATTATCTTCACACTGTTCTCTACTCCAGTCCATATACTCCACATACTTTCAGTCCATCCACTTTCTAAACTGTAATGTACCAAAATGTGTTTGATGTTATAGTGGTGTCTTCTGTTAATGAGCCACATTTACCACAAACCTTATGTTGATTGACCTTAAGAGTCAAAGGAAGTGGTAAGTTTGAGAAACTTTGCTTAGTTTGAAAAACTCTGCTTAGAAAAGTATGTTTAGAATTTGGTTTTAAATAATTGCACAAAATTAAAACAAAATATAAATATAAATCTTGCAAACCAAGGTCAGTATTTTAGCCTTCATTATTCTTTTCCTGTTTATTAAAATAAGTAGTATGGTATTAGTATGGTTTCTGTGAATTAATGTTGGATTTTTAATGCAAAAATGCCAAACAGTACACATCAAACTGCTTCAAAAATAATCTGGATAGACATTCAAACCAATCAGAGAAACAAAGCATCTCATAAAGCCCGCCCGTTTTTCAGAACGGTTCTGATTGGACAAGAGGATTTCTATGAATGAAACAGGTAAGACTGACAAGACTAGATGTATTACTTATTATTGAAAACTACTGTATGTGATACTTATTTTTTTTTTTTTTTTTGGTGACTGGTCATTCATTCATTCATTTTCTACCGCTTTGTCCTGTTAGGGCGGGTGACTGGAGCCTATCCCAGCAGCTTTGGGCCTGAGGCGGGGTACACCCTGGACAGTGGCCAGTTAGTCGCAGGGCTGACATTTAGAGACAGACACTGACATTCACTCTCACATTCATTCACTAGGGACACTTTAGATTTGCCGATTAACCTATACATGCATGTCTTTGGACGGTGGGAGGAAGCCGGAGTACCCGGAGAGAACCCACGGTAACACATGGAGGACATGCTGACTCCTCACAGAAAGACCGGAGTCGACCGAGAATGTCTGAGTCGGCCGGGTTTTGAACTCACGACCTTCTTGCTGAGAGGCAGGAGTGCTAACCACTCCTGAGTGACTGGTCATTCTCATGAACAAATTTATTCTCATGTGTGTTCTCATGTTAAATAAACAGATGCAGAATGCAGAAAGGGCATGTGTGTTTGTATGGTGCTGCAGAGGCATGTTTTCACAAACTGCTGACATTAATGAACATTGTGTCATTGTAATTAAACATCCATTTTAAAATGCACACATATTTACAAGCTACGCCGGTTGTTTAATGTTGGACATCATAGGTCACCACTGTGCTGCTCATTATGGTGCTTTGTTACTTTATTAAAGCTCTGTAAATGACATGGGGAATAAAGGTTTACCATATATTTTCCCTTTGATTAATGGCTGGTTTATTTCTGTCCTTTGAATAGAAAACGTTGGTCTTGATGACTACTCAGAAATAGAAGACATTTCTTAATAGTTCAGTTTTATGCCACCTTTAATTCACACGCTTAAAAATACCATCTTCTTCTTTTGAACCAGTGTTTCACAGACTTTTTACAGGACTCATATTTGAAAAAGCCAAACACTTCCTAAATAGGTTTAGTCTTTTTAGTGTTCTTCCTTTAATTCAGATTTTTTTGCAATTTTGTTGATTTGTGTCATGGTTTTGTTCCCTTTTGGTGCCCTTTAGATAAATCTTGTCGTAGTACCATTTCATTTACATTTACATTTAGTCATTTAGCTGACACTTTTATCCAAAGCGACTTACATTAATGTTCCATTCACCAGTGTTACAGCTGGAACACCACTGGAGGCAAGGTGGGTTAAGTGTCTTGCCCAAGGACACAACGACAGTATAAACTGTGGGGTGAGCGGCAATCGATTCTCCTACTTTCCGGTTGAAGAACGGCCGCTCTACCACTGAGCCACTGTGCCCGCACATACTTTCTTGATCATGACCTTTCTTAATGGAGCATTTTTTTTTTTTTTTGTTAAATGTTTATGGCCTACCCATTTTATTTTTATTTTTTGTAAATTTTGAACTGACCCAAATTATATTTTTGGTGACCCATTTCTGGACCCAGACCCTGAGTTTGGGAACCACTTTTCTAAAGACTTTAAATAAAACTCCCGCCACACATTGTCAATAAACTAAAAAAAACAGCCCAACCTTTTAAATTTTTATATTGCCCACATTCTTCCAGCTTTAATTGCTCAAGGACATAACTAACATCTCCATTTATTTTCTTGCCTTACGCACTCCAAATTTAAAGCAATTAAATAAAAGCCAGACATAATGAGTTAATACAGCGTTATAATAGTGTTACACTTATTTTTATCCTTTTCTGACGTTAAGAGATCTCCAAAAAGGTTAGATCAGACAGCTGCATCGATCCACACTGGGAAAACTCATTTGCAACTAATTAAGCTCATAGCATCGACAATATAGATGTTCCACAGACAGTCAAACACCACAAACAGGAGTATAAGTAAATCAACACTACGCAACACTGATCAATAAAAAGCCATGAAAACCTATTAGAATCATGACAAATGGCTGAAAATAGACACAATTAGAAATGTTATTTAAAGCAGCACTGTAACCAGCCAGCAGAGGCCGCAGATCCCATTACACTGTATAATGGTGATACTAATAATTAAAAAAATCAAAAATAATAATATATTGTTAATCCTGTTTGGCCTGCGATTGAGACAGTTTTTTTTTATTTTGGCTACTTCTCCATTTGAGTTTGTTTTCGAGAGTTTTGGTGTATTTTGTACAAATGCAACTCTGCTAGGGTCCAGTGTATTGACCAATTTATGCTCCCTCTGTTGGTGCACTGTAAAGCATGTCTGTGCGTCCCAGCGACAGAAATGACATTTATCTTGGAGGTTTCTGTCAAGCTGTGGGTACTGTGTCAGTGTTTCTACTGTTATGTCTAAGAACATACATTTTTGGGCTTTAAAGTGCGGTGCTACTGGCTAAAAGGGCTGCTTTAAACAAATACTCATTCAGACGAACATTTCAGCGAACATTTACAGTGTACGCTTCGCGGTGAGCTGATGACGCGAACACCGTAAATCTAGAGCTAAAAACCTCATACTCTATACGTAATTGGCTCATTTGTTTGTTAGCTACGTCAAGCTAATTAAACATTATCCCCTGCTCATCTCTCCGCTCCTCAGGACAGTCACCAAACTATTCATAAGATGAGCGAACATTGACAACACAGTCAACAGTGAACAGTTTAATGTTATCCATTTCTTTAATTTTTCTTCAATTTTATGTTATTGTACAAAGAGTCTGCATACACCTGCACTACCACAGATACATAACAATGTCTGTGTAGTCACTTATGTATTAATATGCTCATGCATAATAAAAAAAAATGCATAATATGATCCTACATTAGCGCATTACGTTTTTCTTCTGTTCTCTTTTTGGCCATACATTATTTAAATGTTTTTCTTATCTAGTAACAAATACAATAGCTGGGTTTTCCACACAAAGTACTGGAGCAAGGCATGTTACTTTTTAGTGGAACTTGTACGTAAATGTCTTTAGTTTTTGCTTCTTGTTTGTTTGTCTCCATTGTTTATTGTTGCAGTGAATATGAAATGTTCCGTCTAGTCCCTAAAGATCTGGGTGTGTCTTTAATGTGGAAGTGTAACTCTAAATCCTGCTGCTAATCCATCTTAATCCCACATCCTGATCAATACTTTGCAGTGGGTTGTCTCTATGCAAATGTTCTACCATTTTACAATAATCTTTTAATACGGTTTCAGCCTCTGCCTAGTGTTCTCTGTCTGTCTGTGAGTTTAAGTGAGCTATAAACTTTCATATTAACACATTAGTATGTGCACAACAGAGTATGTGGGATTAGATCTAAATAGTGTCAATTTTATTCTAATCATTCCCGCTAAGAATGAAAGGGTGCCCTCATTTTCCCGCAGCTGTCAAATTCAAAACCTCAGGTGCACTAACAGGAAGCAGCTCTAAATTACACCATCAAAAACATCAGAAAATGATCCATATGTATATTTTTCTGACACGCACCCACTCTCTTGTCATGCAGCAGGAGCAACTCTGTAATTAGAGATGAAATATTTTTGTGCCGCAGATGGTAGAGGAAATATACATTCATTTTACTGGAATAATACAATTGTATCATAACAAGATTGATTTTGGATTGAAAATGAACCAAGGTGGCCGCGGGTCCTTAAAAAGTCTTAAAAAGTCTTAAATTACATTTCCTGAAAATAAGGCCTTAAAAAGTATTATTTTGTCTTATTTTCAGATTTGATGGGTCTTAAATATTTTTTCTCATGTCACCGCGAAAATGCAGTCAATCTGTTCAGCCAAATATATTTCTTCCCGGTAGTCTCAGTGCTAAAAGCTGTTTATAGTTAGTTCGAACGTTTAATAATAACGGAGCATACTGCTCAGCTAAATTTGATTACGTTAGCGAGTGTAGCCTATACAGCAACGGTTGATATAGTAGGTAGCTAATATTGCTAGCAACATGGGGAAATGCAAGTTCAATAACAAATGGCTTGAAAAGAACGAGTATTCTTGGTTAAGGTCAGTACCTGGAAATGCTTACGAAGCATACTGTGTTGTGTGTCTGAAAAATTTTCAACTTGGGACAATGGGGATCAGAGCGGTAGAATCGCATGTGCAAAGCTAGTTTCTGCTCCACAATTTCCTTCACTATAGCAACGATGTCAACGCTACAACGCTGGATGTTACATGTGGAAATCCACAGCCAACAATCCCACCTGACATCCGTGCAATTTGTGGCTCACGCCAACACTCCGGGCAGAGGTGATTTGGGTGCTGAGAACTGTGACAAGCCACCATTCATACAGGTCTAATGACGGAATTGAATTAGTCTTCAAAGCTATGTTTCCAGATTCGACGCTAGTACAGTCATTTACCTGTGGAAAAGACAAGACCAGATACGTGGCTAAATTTGGATTGGCGCCGTATATAAAAAAAGAGCTAATTGCCGAAGTCAAAATGCGGTGCCTTTGTAATTATGTTTGATGAGACACTGAACCAGACGACGAAAAGCAAACAGCTGGACTTGCATGTGCATTACTGGTTAAATGACCATGTCCAGTCAAGATTTTATGGAGCACAGTTTATATATATATATATATATATATATATATATATATATATATTACACTGTATATTTACACTTTTTTGATATGTATTTCCATCATAAGTTTGGTCTTAAATTTTATTTAGAGGTGGTATTAAAAAGTCTTAAAAAGTCTTAAATTTAACTTGTTTATTACTGTATACACCATGATGAACACAACAGCACTGAAGAAAAATATAGAACTAAATAGTACTTTTTTCTTGTTTACATTTATTTAAGTGTGCCAAGGTTTAAAAGGAAGTTGCAAGGCAACCTTTAGCCTCCCTAAACGTTGTGTTGTTTTGGGGTATTATCTTGAAAATTTATTTTAACAATTGAGTTGAACCACAAGACAGACTTCCATTGTGTTACATGAAAAATTGGTCCATATTTATCAGTGAAAAGAAATACTTTTTTGTTGATTGTAGACTTTTAAACAAGTTTTCCATATCTTCGGTGCCTAAATTTGATTGGCTGTTCTGTGCAGCAGCAACAGTGTGGAAAATGAATGTTAGCATGACACTATAATAGTGATGACTAGACTTGACTAGATTTTCTTAACTTAATTCTCTTGACTTAATCAATATCGACAATGGTTAAGCATAAACACCTAATCCATCAGTACTGTGGATGTGTTTACACAAGTGCAATTTCTGACAAACATGAAATGTTATGCCTGAAATATAGTTGATAAGACAAATCAGGACATAAACAAAGACAATGAATTTCTCCACAGGGTTAATAACAGTGTCCCCACAGGGTTAATAACAGTGTCACTGTTTAAACAGGTCACCTGTTGTGACCCAATATCCTCCGCCTTTTCTTTTAATTATTGGTCACTGATTTAGTAGAAGTAGCATGCTCAGAGCTGCGTGCTCTGGTTGTATGAACAAAATCCCCCCCAACTTTTACACCTGTACCTGATCCTCCAGGGACCCTAGTGTCAAGTCAGGAGCGCCCTGTTGTGCAAACATTTACAGTGCAGTCTGCACAGTGAGCTGATGACAGAACGCCATGTGGTCCTCACATGTTCAAATAGCGCCTTGTGTATTGCAACCCCCCTCTCTGTCTGTCCCAGGTGTGAATGTTGGTGAATGTGGGTGGATGTTGGTGAATGTGGGTGGATGTTGGTGAATGTGGGTGGATGAAGACATGTTGAAAAGTGCTTTGGGTGCCTGTGAAGGGTATAAAAAAATGTTATATAAATACACCATAACTGTTTTTTCAATATAAGCAGAATATACATTGTCTCCGTGAAGGACTCTGCTCATTTGTTTGTTAGCTTTGTGTTAGCTCCGTCAAGCTAATTGAGCATCACCCCCACACATTGTTGAAACACTCACAGTCCATAACATGTTTTGTGCAGCTTGTTTAATATAATCTAATTTAAGGTGAATTAAATTAAATGACTTTAGAAATCTGGACCCTTTTTTTTAACAAACCCACCCCACAGGCCATTTGCTTTACTTTATTCCAAACTGAACACATGTTCCTATCTTTTTATGCCTTTGAATTTCTTTTTATTATCACAAAACACAGGCTGTATTAGAGCAGTGCGTACGAGTGAGCTGCATGCTAAAACTACACATTGTAGTGAGTCACCGTTTTGAGTAACCTGTTCTTTTTTCCCTTGTATTTATTCTGGCTCCGCGGCCATCGCTTTCATTTACATTCACAACGAAGCCAGTTCCTTGGCAAGGGCTCACACAATGAGGCCAAGGTCAGGTATTGTCTTGCTCATACACATCAGACTTCCCAGGTCTGGCCCCTCACACCTGACTGCCCCCGCAGCTAAATGTCTTTGAATGCCATGGGTGCAATGGCCTTGACAGATCAACAAGTCTCAGGTGGGACTCGCAAACCTTATCAGTGCTCGAGCAAAGCTGTGGGCAAGGATGAAGGAAAATACAAATTTCAGTTCAAAGTTATACCTGAAGAAAAAAAGAGGTTGTTGCCAGTATTAAAGACCACATAAATAACTCTGTCTGGTTTCACAGCTGCATTAATGTAGAATAAGTGGCTTTAAATCTTCTAGATAGGATAAGATTAGATACTTTACATAAGTGAGTTTCAAACAGTTTGACAATAAAAAAACTTTTTTAACCAAGAAATCTAGTGCCAATTTGATTTTCTTTTTACTATACTAGCCTAACTTTTTTGACCCTTAAAAAGACAGGAGTACAAGTAAAAATGGTACAAATGGGACTATGCATAGGTAATTGTATATTCTTACAAAACAGCTTTTCAATAACTGTTTTAGTGTGTAATGAGTGTTGCAACGACTAAAGATGAAATTTGGACGAAAACGCTGTATATTCAAAATAAAGATGGTGAGTGCTGCTGCTGGGATTTGAAGTGTCTTAGTCAAGGTTTTTTCTTCGAGCACTTGATGTGACATAAATGCAAAACAAAAAACATGACTTTTTTTTTTTTGAAGAAGCAAAAAAAGTTTTATAGCTCTTAACTACCTGTATATCAAAATCTATAAGAAAACTGACTGCTCTTTGTTGATGATATAATTATATTCATCTTCTGTCAATGCTTAAACAAAGTAATTCTCCTTAAACTTTGTAATGGCATCTCCGAAACTTCAGAATGACCTTTGTGCAAAGCTTTACAAGGCGCATATTGTCAGGTAAGCTTTCCGTGGCATATAAATGGCACATTTAGAGTGAATTAACGTCTAGAGCTGTTTTTAATGTCACATTTGCTTCGCAGTGACCTTGCATGAAACATTTCCTTCTCGTTTCACTTTGATGATAGACTGCTGCATTTTGGTTTATGAGGATTTCATGCTCATCTCTTTCCGCTCGTATGTTATAGCAGGTGGCATTCTGACAACTCAACGATTTTATCCCCATTTTTCAAGAGCCGCCGCCGTAGCCGCTGCAGCTTTAAAGGGACACTTGCCAACATCTTTTTCTTCTGTCAATAAAATGCTGGGGTATTAGCTTTCCCTTTTGTAGACCTTCAGCAGTTACATTGACCAGTGTATAAAGTCAGTGTGATACAGTCAAACGTGACCCTGTATGAATCTGTTACTGAGTTTTGCATACATAATGGGAGCTTTTGTGCCAAAAAATGCCGGGTGTTTTAAATGAAATGAGCAAGTGATCCAGATGACTTACAAAGTAAAATGGGAACAGAGGGATTGTCAGAGGCTGGGATGCATATCATTTGGGATGCGATACAGCTCTCGAGCGCCTGTTATGCCATCTGGAATTGTTTGTGGAGACGCTGTGAGACACACATTTTCCTAGGCACTGTGTTCAAATGAAAGTTGACTCGGTTTGTCCTGAACTTTTGTACTTGTGGTGTGTTTAGCTTGGGGAGAGAGTACAACACAAAACAAAACACTTCTATTGTATAGAGCTGATTATCTTTTACAATGAGTTTAAGAAAAAAAAAACATTTTAAAGAACACTGTTTTTGTATTCTTCTCCACGAAGCTAGATTACAGACATCTGTGTTTCATTCAGTCCAACTTAAACTACACCAAACCTGCTCTTATGAAAAACTCTAATATGCTGACATTTGGATAATGGCCCACTTTGTGGCCAAACTGGTGCCACAAATCCTTTCTTACAACCTTACTGTGTTGACATTTTAAATTTAAAAAATGCTGATATGCTATAATAATATGAAATGACTTTTAATGTTATATTTGGTAAAGATGAAGTCACAGTGTACAGCATTGTTTTCTTACAATCTTCACATATTGTTCGTGTATTATCACTCTTTTGTTATTTCTTATTTCCACGGAAAACCAAAATATTGCAACACAACACAGAATTTAAATGTGGCGCAGGCCCCTTGGATACTAATTTCACCCGATTACGAGATCACAAGGTTAGCTTTTTACCTTGACGAGAACCCTCGTCACGTTTTGAGCTCACGAGATATTGTCACACCTCTACTTTTGAATCTATATTTTTTTGGACTTCTTATTAGACATTAATGGGTTTTTCAAAAGAAAATATGTTGGGGGGGGTTCATATTTGTCTTTTCAAAATCCCCAGCAGGAAGGGGTTAAAGACAGGTGGACAGTGAAGGTCGTAGAATTTATTTCACACCATTTTTATCCCCAACAAACCATTCTCTAGGGTAGGAAGGTTTTCTCCTTTCATTTGTCACATTTGTAGCATGCAAATAACTCTTAGCATCATCACATGGAGTGTTTGTTAAAGCAGGGTTGAAGGTATCAAGGTAAACTGAAAGTGGATACCACTCGAGGCACAAACAGCATAAAACAAAAGAGTTGTTGAGATTCTTTACATGCTCTTTTCAATGAAGCTCTCATGAGTCTTTTAGTTATCTGCATGGCTTTATGCTCAGCTTATTTTGTAATATTAATGGCACATTGTCATTGACTAGCTGGTTTACTTTAGCACACTCAAACCCTACGACAAAATGTCAATCAAGTGTCTTACTAGGATATCAAATGCATCAAAATGACAATCTTATCACCTTAACATAAACAATAAACACCCCAAGCCAATGATAAATAATCTCTTTTCTTAGGATCAATAGAATTGTTAGGACAGCTAACATACAAGGTCACGTTAGTATCAAAACTGGTATTAAAACCCATTACTGAGCTTCACGTGCTTCTGTCTCTGCCACAGTTCAAGGGCAAAAACACATCTCATAAAAATTAAATGATATATTATGGATTTGTCACCATTAAAAGGGTATGACCATGTACAGACCTTTTCTCAACATTCATTAATTCACTGACTGGCCAAGGCTATGGAATATTGACAGTGAGGTAAACTAGATGCACCTGACAGGGGTAATCAATGAAAAGTTATTACTTCAACAATGTCTCCTGACTGAAAGCTTGCTTGTTTGAGGTTTTACTCTGTGTACGTGGAAAGATAGTCCCCAAGTAATCAAGACATCATCAAATCAGTGCTCTCTCAAGCATCAGCAAGATTTCTGATGATGAAGACTCCTGCAAACACTCCACAAAATCTAATGTGAAGCAGGCTTTAATTAAATTTCTGTTTCTCTTTAGGGCCTGCACATTACTCCCTTCACAAGAACAGAAGGAAATATTGCATGATAGAAGGTCAGCATTTAGGAGCCCTGTGGTTGAGTTTCTATGTAGCTTGGGGCTTTTTAAAATGAGTGGCACATACTGTCTGCAGGGTTCAGTGCAATTGGGGGTTTGCACAGGGCAATTTTAGCAAGCGAGCTCTTAATGAGAAATCCTCTCTTTCCTTACCTGAAGGATTCATGTTTGGATTCACAGGCAGGGAGAATATGACACTGCCTGGATGAAGTATCTGAGCATTCATTCGCATGAAAGCAGCTCACCCAAGGCTTTCACTGAGAAACCTCTTTTTAGCTTCATTCCTCATGGCCACACTGCAAAGAGCTGAATTTATATCATCTACGAGTTCACCTCTGGGAGCTGACCTTACTTTGTGTTTGCCAATGTTGTCTTTCAACTCTAATCAAAATGGGGATTCAAAATTCTGTGCTTAACACTGTAAAGCAAACCCATAAGGCTGTGCTTGTAAATAGGGGTCCAATTAAAGGCCACATATATTAGTGAATGAATAGCTTACTAACCAGATTCTTAGCATATGTTTTCTTTACTGACTAACCAGATTCTTAGCATATGTTTTCTAAACATTAAAATGTACCATCAGGGCTCCTGTATTAACGCTGTAAGATTTATTTTCAAGTGCACTATTGTGACCAGTGGAAATGAATAATACTTAATAGTGTGTTGTTTCTGGTGGTGACACTGAATATTGCAGTACCATAGTAGCCAAGCTATTTGTCTGAACAAATCTCAAAATAGGTCTGATAATGAGTTTTTTTTTTTTTTTTTTTTTTTACCTTTATTTAACCAGGAAAGTCCCTCTAAGATTACAAATCTCTTTTGCAGGGGAGTCCTGGCCCCCCAATGTGTGTATTGGGAGGGAGGAGGCACAGTGGGTTAAATGTCTTGCCCAAGGACACAACGACAGTATGTGGGGAGAGCGGGATGTTTTATAAATTCAATGTGTCTCTTCCAACACCCTCTGGGCCTCACAGGAACAGGAAGTAGTGGAACTTCCTCTGAGTTCTTTGGAGTTTTAAATGTTCGATCTTTTAATGCACCCAAATGTGAAAACTGTTTTAAATATGATTATGGAGTATTGGCAACAAAGTTTTGGTTGATGTAGATGTGTTTCCTACCCAATACAAGTTGTTGCCATTGTTTTGTCCTTTTTGTTTTGTTCAAGAATATTTGCAGGCTGGATGGAAAATTCAGAGAGTTGGACGGATTCGGCCCATGGGCTTCAAGTTTGTGTCTGTAGTATAGCCAAGAAGGAAGTTCTTCCAAATTACAAAGTGTGGAGCCAAACTTTGCCGAGCAGCGATGTGAGAGGCGCTTCACTTTCATCTCCATCTAGCGCCACTAAATGAAACTGAACAATAGATAACACCGATCCCGGCAGATCAAACGCTGACTGAGCTCGAGGAAGTTCCCTTCATCTTTCCGCCGCAGTGGCTCACCTTTAGTGTAGCTGTCTAACACTGCCGCCAGAAGGGAAAGTCATCACTAATTAACATGTCAGATCTGCTCGCTAGCAAATGAGCTCCAAGACACTGATGGCCTCGGGCTTCTGGCATTAACTATTCACAATGCACTCTGACGCTCGCAGAGACAACAGTGTCACAAGGGCTTATGCACTATTTATACTACTTAAGCTGTCCCTGTGTCTTCTGTGGTGACCGTGCCCTTCTTGTTGTGCTACAAGATGGGGCCACAATAACTGAACAAGCAGCAGAAAAAGCAAATTGACTTCATAAGTAGCACGGGCGATCCCGGTGGAAATATGCCTGATGTGCACTGACTCTTTCACTTGCAGATTTTCCAGCACTGCTCCTCTGCAGGTGATTTCCATTTAGATGGGCAGGTTTATGTTTGACAAGACAAAAAAAAAAAGCCTAAGTGGATTAGTTGTACGCGCATGGCGTCTTTGCCTTCACTGAACTATAGCAATGTGAAAGACAGCTCTGATGAGTCTCATCAATCTAAAGCACACGTCATCTACAGATATTTAACACAGCAAAGATTAAAGTCTGAACACCTCACTTCTCCTGTAGGTGACATCAGTGTTGTGTGAAGAGGAATTGTGCCTCAAGCTAAGTCCTCTTACCTCCCTTAAATGAGAACATTCAAAAGTTTAGCACTCAGCATAAGTTTTAGTGGAAGAAATTGGTTTTAGAACAAAGTGGATTTTCCAGATATAAGTGTGAGGCCAGACATTTGTCATTATTCATTTGATCATTTGAAAATGCTTATTGTTGTGGGACAATTGTCATTCTATGTGACAATATATCAACAATCAGCAGTGGTGGACAGTAACGAAGTAAATGTAATTCGTTACTGTACTTACGTAGTTTTTTCCAGCATCTGTACTTTAATAAGTATTTCCTTTCGGGGATACTTTTTACTTTAACTTCACTACATTTCAAAGTCAAATATCTACTTTTTACTCAATTACATTTTGCAAAATTAGTTGTTCCTTTTTATGAATGAGTGGATAGAAAAAAACTGAAGAGGGCAATCACGCGGTAAACCACCAATCAGGAAACAGCACGCGCTCTGTTTTGAATTTGGTCTGGTAACTCTGGTTACTGCTTATTTAGTGCGTCAGTGCAACAGCATATCATTCTGAGAGTGCCGATTGTTTTCACTCTTCATTATGATTGAACAATCACAAACTCCTGAATCTAAAGTGCCAGTGCCACAACATTCGTGGCCTTATTTGCGGTGTTATTTTTAAGTCGTTGAAAAGAAAAACGAGTCCTTCATTTTTAACTGCCTTCTTTGCCTGCCTCGGAACTGTAACATTTCTCCGTACTGGAATTCTCCTTCCAATCTTAGGAAACACATTGAAGTAAGCCATTTTCATTCTGGTGGTCATTTTTTATTGAGTAATCTAACAGTAGCTCGCACCATTGTGTTTAAGTTAACGTTAGTTCGCTGTTTCACCAACGTTTGTAGTATTTATTTTAAAGTGATTGGATTTGTGAAATGACAGTCGATTGATGTTAACACTTTAAATTAAATTCAGCTTCCGTTTTTTCCATTGAGATGCATTTTCCACCATAACAGGGTTTGTCTGTGACTTGTCTGACATGAGAATCAGAAACCTTCAAAGTCATACAATTATTCACATTTATCAGATTGTGTCAAAAGATTTGGCAGATCTAAATTAGATCTAGGAAAAAGTTTGAATGAGCAATGTGTTTAAACTTATAACCAGTAATGTATTTCTGGTGAATTGAGTCCACAGAGTAGTTGAGTGTTATTGCACCAGCCTGATGTGATATTTTTTACATTATTAAAGAGATGTCTTGACACATTCTCAGATTTAATTTCCTTTCCTGCCATCTCCTGCTAAATTTATATTATTTATCCTGCTCACAATTTAGCTCACCAAATGCTGCACTGAGACAATAACACACAAATTACCAAGTGCTAAATTTGCAACAATCTGAAAGGTAGGGGAAAAAAGCAGACACCATCTCTGGCATAAACACCAGGATTCATATTTCACAACACAGGGACATCATTACGATTAAACTATTGCACAGAAAACAAACTACAAATTCTGACTATTCATTTTAGCTAATTAAGTTTAAATCAATACCAGGCGATAGAACACACATAAATCTAGCACAGTTGTGAAGCAAACCTGCAAACACTGAATAAATTGAGCAGAGAAAGACCTAGGGAGGCTAGTGCTAAGAGAAAAGCCCAAGCAAGGTCTGGGTTGAGTGTCATCTTTACTCTCACAAACAATTCAACCTACACTAATTAGCTTTGGTATAAAGCAATTAGTGTTTTCAAAAATTGGACAAAAGTGTAACCATAGGGACAGACTAGGGTGAGATACAGTGCAAGGTGATTCCACATATATGAATTCAACACATAAAAGGAAAAAAGTAAGCTCTGGCACATTTTATTGTGTTGTCATTATTTACACACTGTCCAGGTTAGATATGTAGGCTGCACAAATCACAGCCCAGCCATAGGTATAGAATATTAATGGCACAGCAACCTATAAATATGTTATACATACTGGAAATGTAGACCGTGCCTTAGCTGCAGTATATTGTGCTTTTCGGTAAAATAGTTTAACAACATAAGATGAGCCACGGTAAAACATTGGAGGCTTTTTATTAAAGGAGTAAAGTATAGGGTATTAAAATAGGTATGGGTGTCAATAATGTAGTTGTCTGAATGAATGTGTGTGTGTGTGTGTGTGTGAACGTTGAATGCGTTGTTGTGCAACAAAAGAGAATATTGTGGGTGTGGGCAGCAGGCTGTCCTGAGCAGCACAAGCAGCGAGCAGGCCAAGAGAGAGGGCGAGGCAGGCAGAAGCTGGAGCTTTATACTTCCACCTGTGCCCGTTTATCCCGACGAGCTTCCCGGGAAAGGCCTGTGAAACATTCAAATCACTCGTAACGTTTACAGGGAACGTCACAGATATTAATAGCTAATAATATAGTCAAGGGGGGGATCTACGTTGTAAAAATATGTTTGGTATCTATCTCCAGGACTTTTCTACCATTTTGACCATGTCCTCTGATGTAACTGGAAGAGCAGTGATATTGAAGGTCATCCAGGATGGGCGGCACATATTAATGTACCCAACTAGTTGCTAATGGACTTACAGTAATAAATATTGACACTGCTGAATCATTACAGCGAATCCCGAGTATCTTGGCGGCTGTGTACTTGGTCAAGTTCATTTTTCCTCATCTGTTTCCTCTCCTCCACTTTCACACTCCATTACTGGACATGTGAGCGTGGCGTGTTAGCTACTGCAGATCAATGTGGTTGCTGCGTCTGCCACTCCTCCACCATTGTACCTGCCTCGTTCTTCGACCCCACAATTACTCAGCCGTGATACATGTTAGTCATCACATTACGCTGTATACTGTAACTGCACAAGACACCAACAGGAAAACAAAGAAAAAAACAATACTTCCATGTGAGTAAATTCAATTATACAGAGCATCTCAACAGCTGTGCATGTTCTTTGGACCATTTCTGTCAGCGCAATGTTTTAACAAGAGGAAGAAATTAGCCGATGCTAGCTAGTGTAAATAGGTTAACACATAAAAACACATAACCCAGCAATATTTAGGGTTTAGCGTGTTAACACCTGAACACAATACTCTGAGTTCTTTGAGAGTTGCAGTCTATTTATTTGATAAATCACAACTTTAGTCAGTGATAACTAACCTTGTGCGGCAGCTGGATTGTTAAGATTATTGAGTAAACAAACTTACAAACATTCAAACTTTCAAACACACAAAACTGGTTAAATTTCTCTTTGTAGTATGTGCTGTTCATTCGGTCTCTGGTGCTGTTCGTTTTGCGGGAGTTTAGTGTTGCCTACTTAAATGTTTTTTTCTCGTGTTAACGCTCTCCAATACAGTATGTTGCTGTGATTGGTTGTTTAATGCTGACTCTGCCTGTTTTACATGAACGTGTTCTCACTCCACAGAGAAACCCAGGATTAACCAAACTATATCCCCCAAAAGGTTGGTTATTGGTCATCAAATGCATCCAAACTAGTTGATAACATGTTTTGTGATACCATTTATCCCCAAAAAGGTTGGTTATTGGTCATCAAATGCATCCTAGAATCAGAAAGTCTCTTTATCTTCTGTTGGTTCACAAAAACGAAGAAAACAGTGATACCATAGATAACAAGAAGCTGGACATGTCTTGACCAGTATCTTAAAAGTGAGGCTAAAGAAGCACGGAGCCATGAGGTGTTCAACTTAATGGCCAATTTTTAACATCTGTTAGTAAGAAAAGCCATTTCACCAATGGTTTTACATTAAATTTATTGCCTAAGTCTGTATAGATCTTGAGGGTAAGTCCTCTTGACCATCAGTACAGTGGAATTCAGAATACATTTCCTCACCATTTATAAGATAGAAGGGCTATAACAAAAACATTTACAACATGACAAATAAAAGGCCTCAGTTCAATTAGTTGACAAATGCTTCATCTCAGAGCGAGTCTCCGTGTGGCTGACCCATGTAGTGTTGTAACATTTATAGCTCATAACATCAGTGCAGGGGCTTCTTTGATTAAGCCTGAGTAATGGACATGGCAGAAACGCATTGTAAAGCACTACTGTGTCGGCTCCTAATTGCCAGATGACTTTAATTAAACTTCAGGGTCTTATTCTTGACTAATCACACTGCCCTTCCTTAAAATGGAACCGGCCTGAGTTTTGTGGACGTCAGCATTCTGCTAATAGGAAGATGGTTAGAGGCACTTAACAGCACTCATACGATGAATGCAGTCGAAGCCTGAGTGAGACGATTTGTCACCACTGCCATTACGATTTGTCATCGCGCAGTTACAATGAAGTATAAATCAATACGCTCTCAAACAACCACTAATTGCATTTCATTTCTCAAATTAAGTATCACTTTATTGCACATTACCATTGCACCATAATTTCTTTGTAACATATGCAGTAGAATAGGCAGTAAAAGCCTATACAAGTCTGTACTGCAACTCCAACAATAACAAGATGCTGAGTTACCCGGATCTTTAGACCTGCTAATAAGAGTTTGTATGCATGCTCTATATTACTTTAAAGAGAATAATAAAAAAGTCTGCTGTGCAGTCAGCAGTATGGTCCTCTGAGGAAAAGCTTTTATTTCTCAGGGTCCTGGAGTTAATGTGTTATTTATATATTTTGTAACCTTTGGAATGATGTCAGCTTTGTCACAGTCCTGCTCAGAAATGCATCTGCTTCTAACCTTTAGAAAATTGTAGACTATGGAGTGAACTTTTTCAAATCGTCATGTACAGTGTGGCTATTATAAAACATTTGTGCACCGGTGCATTAGGTTACAATCCCACAGCAAGAGTTCAAATTCCATATGTCCTGCTTTTTAATTTCACACAGGCATTTCAAAACCAGCAGGGGGTTTTCAAACTTTGAAGGAAGGCCACAACACATAATGTCACAAAGCTAAAGACTTGAATATGTTCTATTAGACCTTAGCTCTAATATGTAATAAATAAAAAAATGAAGATAGCACGTGACCAGGTTTACATAGTGCACAAAGATGTATTATTAAACAAAAATAGTGTCATCTCTGGCACTGGGTTTCATTTAAAAGCATTGTTATTCAATTCAATTCAAAATAAATAAGCCCATATAGTAGCAAAGGCACATCATATTTTATCCATGTGTCATCAGCGCCATCTTTTTAAATATTTTTATTTTGCCAATTAGTTAATTCATGATGTAAAAAAAATGTTCAGAAAATGTATTATAATGCCAAAAACCATTTGGGTGCCCTGTTGATATTTAACATCTTTTAACAGTTTTATTTTACAGTGTGGTTTGTGGGTTTATGGGGAATCTTTCATGTAATGTTTAATGAAGTGGAGATAATTGAAAACTGACACTGAACCCTAAATTAAAGACACAAACTTTAGCACATACTCTCTAGAGGATGTTTAATATGTACAGTATAAAAGGGGAAATGGAAACGATAAAAAAACTGGTATCTTAAAAACCATTCTGCCAAAATATAGCAACCGGCAACACATCTGAAGTGTTTCTGTTTTCATAATCAAAGTTATGATGTCATGATGGACACACATAAGTAACACAAATTTCAAATTTCATGATACAATGAAGCATAATAACTCAAGCATTGCTCACTGATCAGTAAATGTTAATTTCTTCAATCACTAAACATAATTTACTAATTCTTTTTTTATTACAAATCACAGAAAATTAGCCTAAAGGGTTCCAAATAAACACTTTCCAGCCCACGTTCTTTTGATTCACTGCCATCAGCCTGTTAAATGTTTAGCAAAGCAGTACATGTGGTTTATTTTGTGCTCTTTTAAGGATGTGATAGCTCACACATAAGTGCAGACCATTTAATTCTGTTTGAATAATGCTGCTTCAGGTTGAGTGAGGACATAAAACAATAATCACTTCTAATTCTTAGAAGTCAGACTCTACAGTATTATTGTCTGCACCATTAGTGCAAGACAAAAATAGTATTAGCAGCGGATATTAGCCAGACTGTTCTGTGAAAGTGTACAGATTTTATTAAGTGCAAAATGTTCCTTTCCAGGTTCACAGTGCCTTGACACCAACAGTTTCTTCTTTTCCTGCACACAAGTGAGCACAACTCCATTATCATAGAGAAAAGGTTGAGTAAATTCCAAATCTTACAATACACATGCAGACAAAATATAGGAATAGGCATAAAATGTAAATGTTAACACTGCAAGTTTTTTTTTTTTTTAAGTGTGCATTTATTTAAAGGGCTTAAGTGCACAATGGCCAAACAGAAAAAAAAGCAAACAATAACCTAGTTTGTAGCACTGTTTGCTAAACTGCGGGTGGATTTTTCAAAAAGCAGCGCATTTCAAAATTTTGCTCACAGAAAAACAATGTTGCATTTAGTGAAACATCACAATGAAAGGTATTGGGGGCGGCAGTGGCTCAGTGGTAGAGCAGTCGGCTTTCAACCGGAAGGTAGTGGGTTCAATTCCCGCTCTCCCCACAATTAAAAAAAAAAAAAACTGTCGTTGTGTCCTTGGGCAAGACACTTAACCCACCTTGCCTCATATGAATGTGTAAGAATGTTGAGTGAATGTATGTGGTGATGGTCGGAGAGGCTGTAGGCGCAAAATGGCTGCCACGTCAGTCTGCCCCAGGGCATCTGTGGCTACAGTTGTAGCTTACCATCACCAGTGTGACTGTGTATGAATGAATAATGGACGGACTGTAAGCGCTTTGAGTCACTTGGTCCCTCGGGAGAAAAGCACAATATAAATCCAAGCCAATTATTATTATTATTATTGTGGGTAATATTCTTTAACAAAGTATGGCCAGATATGTACTTGCTGCAAGGGTGTATAATTGGAGCAAGTGAAGTGCTGTTTGGAAAATTATTATTGAAATTATTTTAGAAATATAATATAAGACATTCTTGGATTTAAATGGTATTTAAGGATCCTACATTTTAAATCAATCAATTAATCATTAAATATACTTATACCACTCTTATACACAACTTTAAAAGTGCCTAACAAGGCATCTGTCAGGAACTCCTACACTCCACTCATGATTTCACCTGTTGCTCCCAGGCTTTGTGATGTTTTCCATGTTTCTTCACCTTGTACTTTCAGTGTCCATCCCACACTCACACTGTTACTCATTCTCCTCTTGGTTCAATAAGATACTGTATGTGTCTTTACTCACAAATAGTACAAGTTTTTGAGGTTTGCCAAGCCAGTCCACACATCACAGTGGTATTTTCAACACAACAGAGGGAGGAAGTTAGCTTTATCACGATACTGTATACTTCTTGTTCTTGCCAAGTTGTTAACTTACTTTGTTTTGTGTTTGCTTAAAACAAGAGTTTGTTATACAGAAGCAGTTATGCATTCCTAAAGTAGCCTCAATCTGCAATAAAAAAATTATTTTAGGTTTAATTTTTCCAGCCTTTTTGTCTGTTTTTGACTATGGTCTGTTTTTCTCCTGCACACAATTGTTTTTTCTTCATCCCTGCCTTATCTTTAAGACTCCTTGCTGCTTTCAAGCTGCCATCTTCTTTCCACCTTTGTGCTCCCTGTTAGCCTGTACATCCCTCTTTATCTCCCCTTTACTTACCTGCCTGAAGATCCTTCTCCTTGACTCACCATTCACTTGCTAAAAGATTCCTTAGCCTGTTTTAGGTTCCTGTCATGGTGTCCTTATTGCTAATCCTGCCTGAATATTACCCCTCTATTCCCAGGAATTTGCCATAATTCTTACCTGACTGTCTGCTCTTTTATGGACAAACACCTACTCGTCTTTGCTCTGAGGGTCTTGAGTCAACCATTTCCTACTCCAGAATTGGCCTGAGAATAAGGCTTTGTGTTGTCAGTGGTCTGAAGCTATACAGCAGACCCTGGATCATTTAGGAGAGATGATGGTTTTAGCAATTTATGTTGACCAGTGTCATTTTTGTTCACCAGAATTTTGTTTCCAGTCTTCCAAAATAATTCCTGGAGTTTTAAAACATACTCATGGGATTAATGTTTAGTTCATTCTTTCATTCATAAAATGTTTATTTTATTTTTTTTTTTTTCAGTAGCTTTTGCTCTACGTGACATAGGGCTGGGGCTTCTCTGAGCTGCTTCAGGTGCATGTCTTTTGACAGTAGGAAGAAGCTCTAGTGCCAGAAGATATGTTTCTAAGGAAAAATGTGTTGTATAAATAGTGATGTTAGTGGTGTTTTATGAAAAAAACTTATACAATAAACTTTTAAAATCTAAAATATAACAACAGTGGCTAAGGCTTTTAGGTTCCATCCACCATCTCAGGCTATTTTAATTTTCTCGACCAAATCAACTGTTCAGCCTAATCAAAGCAAATGTTAAACCCCACTTGGTAAATTGCCTGACTGAGAGTGATATCTCCAGCACATCAAGGATAAGGACTTTAGATGGTTGTATAGTAACACAAAAGAATTATGTGCCTACAAATCTCAGGTGTCCAAGATGCCACTTTCTTTCCATTGACTTCCTGTATCGCAGCATAAATTTCAGCTGTAACTGTAAATCTCATGAAAGTTTACAATAAAAAAAAAAAAACAATGGGATTTTTTTGTTGGCATCTTTAATAAAGCTTTATCTAGATACACAGGTGTGTATTGACTGCTACTGACAAATGTTTATTCTGACACAGTTGACTACTAGGCTATAACTATGATGATACCACTGCACCGCTATGTGCTTGAGAGTGATACAAGTGAGATTTGAAACAGTACAGCATTTTATCTCATTTCAGCCCGAAAGGAAGTTTCTTTCAAGCTGTTCGAGCCCTGAAGGCACACAGCAGTAGATCAGGGCAAACTGGCAAAGGTGGGTAATTATTCTTAGGTAGCCAGAAAACCTGAAGATGAACAAAGTACATTCATTATATGTGTCATTGACCAGTTCCTGACATCTCAAGAATACAGGCCACAGACTGCGCCGGACACACTGGCACACTTTCAAGACGGGAAGTTGTCTATCATGCTGAATCTGACCGGGCGTTCGGGATATTGATTTTAGAAAGGAGACTCAGTGGGAGATATCTGCTGGTGATATCAGACCAAGAGACCCCCACTGCTTGACATTTACATGGTCACTAGTGACTTGAAATGTCCTGTATTTTGTCTTCCTTCACTTGTGAACAGCAGTGTAGTGTAAGACAAAGCAATGTGTGACTTTTAAGAGGAATGTCAATCTACTTTCAGACTTGAGATGCAAAAACTTAATTAAACAGCAACAATTTGAAGCAGAAAAAAAAAAAAATCTCAAAAAAGTTGCATTTGTTTGGAATGTTTATGCCAATCTTTTAATATTGTTTAATTTAGAACAGCCTCTCAACCCAGAAGTATATAGAGGCTAGACATACCGGCAGAATGCAATATTAGTGTGACCTTTAGTGTAGAGTAGCCCTAACTAAATCTGAAAAACTGTGCTTAATAATGTGTGTTTTTTTGTTGTGTGTTTACTTTTGCATAATCATGAGGTCATACAAACATTAGTTTACAGTAAAGAAATGTGTTAGACGTTTCCCCTTTTAAATCCATATTTCTAGAAATGTAATATGGACAGTTTTACTGAAAATAAAAAGGCATTAGATTCAGCCACAGTTGAGAGTATTGTATAACTCTGTCTGGCAAAAGTAAATTTTTCTAATAATGTTCCACAAACTCTGAACTGAATTGTAAATATTAATTTGATTAATTTCTTTAATCATTCTCTTAAAATGCATGTCTACAAGCTGACCAATCAGATGCTTAAAATAACATGCATATTACATATTAGAAATAGATATGTCCATAGATACTAGAATTAGTATTACAGAATCTTTTATGCATAATCAGAATTAAAAATACAATGAAATAGACCCAAACTCTAATATTCTATTAGTATTCAAAACAACATGTACACTCAGACTGTAATTATAATACAAGGAAGCCTGAATTCATGAGTGGTCTTTGCTCTGGAGTCAACATTTTTGAATGCTATGTTCTTATGATACATGTTATATTTATATCCACAGGCCTACATAATGCACCACTGAAGTCTCCAACACAGTGTATCATTCTAACTAATTTGTGTGAATGCTATATTTTAATAAACATTGTGAACTGACAGTATCATTAACACTCTTTGGTTGAAATACCTTTATCTGAAAGACACATCCTCTTGTCACTGACATATCCACAGACAGCTCTTGGTAAATAATATTGGTGCGACTCTGCATCAGTCTGCCTCAGTCCATCTAAATCAAGACTACAAATAAGTGTACCATGACTCCGCTGTCACGCTTCGTGAGGCTGATGCGCGCTCTATTTTCTTGTCAACTTCCACTGGGAATGTACAGGTGAGGACCTCATTTCAAAATGCCTTTGAGCTGTGCTTACTGGACACACTATCAGCTATTCTTTACCTTGCCCCATTTTTAAAAATCACATACAGTATACAATATTCAACATGAGTATACACGTTTATTAGCAACAAATTACCTCTAATAAGAGCTGGACACACACATGTTTCAGCTGTGGACCTAAAGCTATTCGCATTCGGTCAATCAATAATGCATGCCTCTCAGGGTGTTATTAAAATGATGAGAAGTGAACCTGACACCTTAAAAACTTTAATGAGCTGTTGTGGTTGTTGTTGACTTGGCTATGTACGCATACACTCATACAGAAATAAACACAGTAGCACCTATATGAAGAGCATGTGTGTTAATTATTCAACAACCAAGTCTCTTCTCCCATATGTGCATAAAAAAACGTGAACTGTGGACTAATAGGTCTTGCATCAATCATAAGAGAAGGATTACAGAAGATTTAAGACTGATTTCCATACACACTTTGGGCCTACTGCACAATTTTCTCAGATGCTAACAAAACAATAATTTCCTGAGGGCATTGGGGGCGCTTAGGAAAAAGAATAACCCCAGTTATCTGTAGACATGTTTTTACAGTAAACCTACAAAGTTGGAATGGAGGACATTGTAGTGTAGAGTTGCATCTGGCAGTTGCAAAGGTGTAGATGGAGTTTTCAAACGGCGCATTATTTCAGTAAGGCTGCCATTATTTGGTGTATTATAGACCCTTTTAAAAGCACCATCATGGCAGATTAAAACTACCACACTTGTCATTACTTTGCTCAGAAGGGTAAATATTATTCTGTGGACTCAAGCTTCACTCAAGTATGTTGGTTGCTGTGTTGTTTATTCTGATAAAAAAGGTCCTAAAACTGTCTGTGTATAATTCTGGGTCCATCCTTTTCTATTATTTGTTGTTTCATAAAAGTCCAACCATATAATCCTAGACATTCAGGGACTTAAAGCATATGGTGTTTAGCTTGTTTAACCTAAATCCCAAAGTATTTTTTTATTATTTGCAGCGGAGTATCCAATCACTCACTAATGTACTCTACCCACTCACTGTCAGCAAACACATATAGTTTATGTGGGAAAATGCATTTTGGTCCAATAAAAATGTATTGCAGTCACACACAGCTCAAGTTGTTAACCGAGGATTATAACGTGCCATTGTCAGTCCAGTATTTCCCAGCTGATCAATGAAGCTATACATTCCTAAATGGCAGAAAAGCCCACAGTCACGCAACATTTAAAAAAAAAAAAAACCTCTTTGTTAGCTTGTATACTGCCGTCTGTGGCTCTTCTGACTCTGGCCAACTCTAGATACAAAGCTGCACGGATAATTATTCTACTCATTAAACTCCTTACAACTACCATGTACAGCTCTACTGGGAAAACCTAATCTATCACTTTAATTATTCCACACATTATCAAATAAAAATATAATAACTTACTCTCAGGGATAATGAAACTTATTATTAAAGTAAAATCTGTTTTATTTATGCAATTTCCCCACTGTGGGACAAATAAAGGTTTTCTTATCTTATTTTGGTTATGTAGCTGTTATATAGCAATTTTCTAATGGCTATACGCATTCAAGGTATAACTCTGTGCATGTAAAAGTCTTAAAGGCAGTACCATGCATTTTACTTTCACTGGCATACTTCTGTGTCAAAAAAGATTGTTGTGTGTCTCAATACTTTTTGTCACAGTCTGTTCTCTGGATAAGATCAAATGTTAGGGTGCACAGTGGACCGTGAGTGAGTCCTTTCTGAACAGAGATACGGGTTTCAAAGAAGTGTTGTTTAAAAATACCAGCATGGCCTTGTGCATTTAGGAGGCAGTGCTTTAAGTCAGGGTATTAGTTGATGGGCAGTTTTGCGCTAGTTTATAAATATGACATGATCAAATTGTTGGATACCAGAGGAACACTGAAAGAGCAGGTCTTGAGGGTTGTCAGAGGCCTAGACTGGATTAGTAAGTAGTCAATAAAAAACGCTATAACTTTATCAAATAGAAGCAAAATTGGAGTTTTGGCTGCATTGTATAATTAGCTTGTTTGTGAGACATTTCATGCATTTGGCCTACTCCGTGCAATTACAGATGGTGGAAGGATATGCTAGGTTGCAATCTGATTCCTTCATTTATTATAGCTCCCCAAAATAGGCAACCAGCTGCTTTATTAAGACATTTGGCACCATTAAAAGCCCCAATGTAACATGCCTCTGAGCCATTCTTCATCTAAGTGTGTGCAATACCAGCTAGCATTAGCATTAACTGCTAGCTGTTGAAACTCACAAGATCAATTAAGTTACACACGTTTAGTAGATGGCCATAAAGCTTAGTGGTTAGTGGTAAATGTGAATAAACCACGTTTAAACAGTAGGCCTACTGATGTCTTGTGATGAACTTAAAAGTACTGTGTTTAAAAAGAATTTACCCAACAATGTAACAGAATCATCGATCATGTAGGCTTTATTATCAAGGATTAGGCTACAATAGATGAAAATATACAGAGCACATCCATCAGTTACTGTGGGTAGCAGACAGCACCTGAATTGAAATTCCTTAATGGAAAATGTTGTGCAGAACCAATATAATACCAGTAAACACTAAAAAACCTAAATACTAGGAAACATGAATCTGAGTAGTATTTACAACAGTGTTTTGAAACCTAAATCTAAACAGTTTCACTCTGGAACAACGCTTGGTTATTACAGCTGAAAGTGATTATAATCTTCATATCTATTGAGATATTTCTTTAAGCCTACAATATTTTTGACACTCAATCTCATTAAATAAGGGTTGCAATAATATTCACATCCTTTGGTGTAAAATATTTTTTTAATATTTGGGATAGAAATGCATAGTTTTTTAACCTTGTTGTCTAATATGTCTGATTTCTGCATTTGAATTAAATAATAATAATAATAATGTATTGGATTTATATAGCGCTTTTAAAGGCTCTCAAAGCGCTTTACAGAGTCCATTATTCATTCACTCCAACAGTCACACACTGGTGGTGGAGACGTGGCAGCCATTTTGCGCCTATGGACTCTCCAACCTCCAAACATTCTCACACATTCATACACCAGGCAGGCAAGGTGGGTTAGGTTTCTTGTCCATGGACACAAGGACAGTATGAACTGTGGGGAGAGCGGGAATCGAACCACCAACCTTTCGGTTAAGGGACAACCCCTCTACCATTGAGCCAGGATTACAGATATAATTTTAAGTACAAGTGCAATATTATGCGCTTTTTATTTTTCTCTGAGGAAATAAACATCTCCACAGAAACATTAATGTTGTAATTAAAGTTATTATAACCAGTGATGTAGCGGCAAGCATAAAAACGACCACATCAATGCAGTAGTACTGGATCATTGACAGTTTGTACGACTCTGTCCTCAGATGTTTAGCTCCTTTGTGCCTCATCACAAACTCGACCCAGAAGACGGCTGTGTCCAGTGGCTTCAGTGGAGTATCTCTATGAACATGTGACAGCGCTTTCATCTTTTCTCTGTATGATGGCTCATATAAAACCTCCTTAAGTGCTTGAAAGAAGTTGTCCCTGTTCACAGTTGCAATGTCTAACACTTTAGCCACTCCCCTGACTTTCATTCGAAAGAAATTGTCGTGTTGGTCATACATTAGCGGTAAACCAACCAGAGGAACTCCGTGGTAAACAGCTTCTTGAATGCCATTTGTGCCTCCATGAGCGACAAATACTTTAGTTTTCGGGTGCCCAAGGAGATCCTTCTGAGGCAGCCAGTCCACTAGTAAAGTATTGTTACCAAGCGTGGAGGGTTTTTTGCCTTTATGTCTCCAGATTACCTTCTGAGGTAGCTTTGCAAAAGCAGCAGCAAACTCTTCAACAAGATCTTCTGGCAGTTGAGCGACTAAAGTCCCTAAAGACATAATAATAACTCCATGTTCACCAGAGCTCTGCACAAAATCTTCCAGATCTTTAGACAAAGGTTTGGATGGTTTGCACTGATATCCAGCTATGTAGACAACATTTGGCATTGTGGGACGTGGAAACTCCAAGGTAAAGTCATTTCTCATGAGCCAAAGGTCTGCAGCTTGGAAAAGTTGTATGTAATGAACATCTGAACCAAAATAGTGATGGACAAAGGGTTTGTAGACTGGATTGACCATGTACCAAAACCCCAGTGAATTTATGACATTTGAAAACAAATTCTGGAATCTTTCTATAAATGTCATTTTATCTGAAAGTTCTGACCCAGGGATCGGTACGTAGGACAATGGGGAGGGAGCAATTGCAAAATGGCCATCCCCAAGGAATGTCCACCTTGCCAATAATACCAGGGGAAGTCCTAGACGGTGAGCCATAAGTACCCCAGATCCAAGGACAGGGTCAGTTAAAACTAAATCATAATTGGCATCTCTCAGTTTTTGCATCAGTTCTTGATTTTCAAACATCTCCCCAACCACTTCCGCCTCATTTTTCAACTTCTGGTAAAAATATTCAAACATTTCCAAATATACAGAAATGCGATTCCAAATAGAGGCACCTTCTCGAGCCATGTTCACCATTTTTGCAGCAAAGTTCACCATTTTTGTCTCACTGGAGCTCATTGGCTTAACGTTGATGGTTTGATAATAAGGAGACTCCTCCTGTATGAACCAGCTGTCTTGTGGACGTATCACAGTGATTTCATGACCTCTCGAGTGGAGCTCCTCCACCAGGATTCTCAGGCTGAGCCAGTGGCTTCCATCCATTGGAAAAACCAACACTTTTCCTCCAAACACCAGACAAGGAGAAAAGAAAAGAGTGATGAGGACTGGGACATAATGGAGATGCATTTCTGAAAGAGATTCTATGAAGAGAAGAAAATGTTGGACATTAAATTTATTTCATAAAATAAATACTTTATTGTGCCTCCATAAAAAAGCTGTCATAGAAGACCATGCTTATGGTTTGTTAATGCTTAGTCCCACTTTGTTTTTATTGTATTTATTTATTTATTTTTTAAAACTGATTTAACCTGTTATATATTGTTTATCCTGTTTTTATTTTTATTTTTATTTTTTTTCCACAGCACCTGAGAGGGGGATCTTGGTTCACCTTAATTTTGTTGACAAAAAATACATTCTATTCTATTCTATTACACGTCCATTTGAATTTGGGTGTCACAGATAAAAATGCTTTTGATTTATCAGATGACAATAAAACAATAAAGTAATGTGACTTAAGATAACTGAAGTGTACTACTCTTGGTTTTACATGTATACTTGCTCTACTTTTTCCTCTAATCGGTTTAACAACTTTTAATGGAAGGGATAAACACTAGATGAATGACTTAGGGAACTATAGTGAAAAATACAATCAAATAAACTGTCATTAAAGAAGTGAAACAATGAGGGTGCAGATTCTACAGTATTGTAACGCCATAGGTGTATTTAAAAGATAAACAGTCTAAAGTTGTCAACAATATTTAAAGTTACTATTATTTAATTTGTCTTGGATTGATATTTTAGCAGATTTGAACAATATAGATAAATTTAATGTAAGTACAAAATTTACTTACAGTAAAGATCCACGTGAGAACTGCCGTGTCGACTGTGAGTCCAGCCTCTGTTACACTCTGTTCAGTTTTCAGCACTGATCCCAAACCCACAGCCCACACAACCTGCCGCCTGTTTTATGGTCAATCAGGTCATAAATGATAAGGTCAGGTGTGGGTAGTCACTAGTTACTCTTACATTTACATTTAATTTAGCCACTTTTTTAACAAGACATATTTGATAGGACATCATTTGTAAAACATAATTTTATTATTACTGAAAGATATTTTCAATAAATAATTTTCATTTACATTCGGTAATTTATGTACTAGTTATTTTAACCATTTGTTTTTGCATGCGACCCCACATTGTCTGTTATATATTTTATTCTTTTTTTTTGTGTGTTTGTTTTTACCTTACCTTATCTTTTCTTCTTTTTTTTTTGTTGTTCAACTAAATGGTGCAAAAGATTATATGTACAATTATTATGATTAACCATGTAAATCAATAATTCTAATGTCTTACTTTTTTTAACACAGTAGTTACTCCTACTAAAGTAAAAAGGTTTGGCTGCTTTACCCAGCTTTGATGATAACACCCATTTGTAGGTCAGGAAATAGACCAAAAGATCAGATCTGCAGGTGAAACTACAAAACAATCAATAAATTATTTCTTAAAACCAATCATGTGCAATGTCCTTCTTTATGTGCAACTTTGCGTTTGTTTAAAGTGCTGCGTGATAGAAACGTGCAAAGTGCATTTCCAAAGTGACGAGTGCCCTTCAGTGCGCTATGCCCCATAACATTTCTGGAACGAACTGTCTGTTCGTTACACACTCAACAAAGTTACATTTTAAACCTATTTAGGTCACTGGCGTAACATGTTTAAAGTGCACTCCTTTCTGTTTATCTCTGCCTTGATCCTGCAAAATGTTATTGATAAGCCCTCAGCTTTGCTTTTATGCCAGGTGGCCCTTGCCCTACAACTGCTGATAGATGAAGCCAGGCCTGAGACAACAATGCACCACTACACTTTATGTGCAAGTATTATGTCTGACAACTTTTCTTTTCTTTCGTCCACTTTGTGCCACACTGTGATTTTTGATCTCTGTATTTAACCAACACTAGTGACATTTTTTATTTTGATACCTTCTTAATTTTCTGTTGGATCAGCAGTTGGAAGTAACAAAAAACAGATTTGACCCCAACCCTTTTTGGCTGTTTTCCAGCAATTTGATTTGGTTTCTACAATTAACTATTTCAGGTCCCTTTCCTAAATTGTCACTGCAATGAGACATACAAATTCTTAAAGGAATCAACTGTTTATACCATAACATTCTACTTATGGCACCATGTGTAATGTGATCAGTCAGGGATTCACAACAGAAAACACACTTCTTTGTTTAATTGTTTATTCATGTATAAATGAAAGAAGGGGGTGACACCGAGCACATGATTTTAAATAAAGAATTCAATATTATTCCTTTTTATGTTTTTTGGGAGAACATAACCTCCACATGAGCTTCAATGTTGAAATTAAAATAACTACAATCAGTGATGTAGCGGCAAGCAGAAAAACGACCACATCAATGCAGTAGTACTGGATCATTGACAGTTTGTACGACTCTGTTCTCAGATGTTTAGCTCCTTTGTGCCTCATCACAAACTCGACCCAGAACACGGCTGTGTCCAGTGGCTTCAGTGGAGTATCTCTATGAACATGTGACAGCGCTTTCATCTTTTCTCTGTGTGATGGCTCATATAAAACCTCCTTAAGTGCTTGAAGGAAAATGTCACTGTTCACTGTTGCAATGTCTAACACTTTAGCCACTCCCCTGACTTTCATTCGGAAAAGAGTGTCATGTTGATCGTGCACTAGAGGGAAACCAACCAGAGGAACTCCGTGGTAAACAGCTTCTTGAATGCCATTTGAACCTCCATGAGCAACAAATAATTTAGTTTTCGGGTGCCCAAGGAGGTCATTCTGAGGCAGCCAGTCCACTAGTAAAGTATTGTTACCAAGTGTGGAGGGTTTTTTGCCTTTATGTCTCCAGATTACCTTCTGAGGTAGCTTTGCAAAAGCAGCAGCAAAATCTTCAACAAGATCTTCTGGAAATTGAGAATCTAAAGTTCCTAAAGACATAACAATAACTCCATGTTCACCAGAGCTCTGCACAAAATCTTCCAGATCTTTAGACAAAGGTTTGGATGGTTTGCACTGGAATCCAGCTATGTAAGCAACATTTGGCATTGTGGGACGTGGAAACTCCAAGGTAAAGTCGTTTCTCATTAGCCAAAAGTCTGCAGCTTGGAACAACTCTCTGTAATGAACATCCGAACCAAAATAGCGATGGACAAAGGGTTTATAGGCTGGATCCATGATGTACCTAAGCTGAACCTCCAAGACAAAATACGCAAATATATTCTTGACTCTCTCTACGAATGTCATTTTATCACTGAGATTTGAACCAAGAATGGGTACGTAGGACAAAGGGGAGGGAGCAATTAAGGAATGGGCCTCTCCTGCAACTGTCCACCTTCCTTCTAGTACAAGAGGAAGTCCTAGACGGTGAGCCATAAAAACCCCGGATCCAAGGACAGGGTCAGTTAAAACTAAGTCATAATTGGCGTCTTTGAGCACTTGCATTAGCTCCTGGTTATCAAACATCTCTCCAACTACTTCCACCACATTTTTATGCTTTCGGTAAAAATAAGTAGCAGTCTCAAAGGCTTTGGTAATTTCATTCCAAATAGATGTTTTTTCCAGACCCATCTTGATCAGCTTCGCTGCATGATCAGTCATTATCTTCTCACTGGAGAGCATTGGTTTGATGTTGATGGTTTGATAATAAGGAGACTCCTGCTGGATTAACCAGCTGTCTTGTGGACGCATCACAGTGATTTCATGACCTCTCGAGTGGAGCTCCTCCACCAGGATTTTCAGGTTGAGCCAGTGGCTTCCATCCATTGGAAAAACCAACACTTTTCCTCCAAACACCAGACAAGGAGAACAGAGAAGAGTGATGAGGACTTGTAAGGAATGGAGATACATTTCTGTAAGAGATTCTGTTAAGAGAATAAAATGTGTTTTAGGGTTAGGGTTCACAAAGGTATTTAATCCATGTTAGTGCCCACTAAAGAGATAAGTAATTGACTCCCCTTTTTGAGATTTAAAATTTGGAAAACAACATTTGTACTTTCCACTGTGTTTAACCGAGCAGTATTCTACATCTCTAACCTGTAAAATAACTAATGAGTGATAAAAGCATTGATAATGTGTGTAGAAAGTGAAATTTGTTTAACTTGTAACTTTTATCAAATAAAATACACTGCACCTAAAGTGTTTATCCAAAAAGAACTAAAAGGCCTTTTAGCTTTGTTGAATTTTTTATTGTCTAAAAGAGAAATATATTTGGCCATGGTAAAGAATGTAAAAAAAAAAAAAAAAAAAGGTTTGAATGTAGTTAAATAGTTATATAGAGAAATTCCCCTAAAACTGACTTCTAACGTATTTTTAATAAATGCATGAAAACAAAATGACAACATGACTTACTAGGTTGATGTGAAAACAGCTGTTGTTTGTCAGTCCAGTCTTCATGCTCTGACTGTATTTAAGTCCAACCCACCTAAGACCTATGTCCAATTTTATGTTTTAACAAGCTGATAACCAGTGTGTTGCAACTTAATACATAATACCCTTTAGCTGATATTTTATTCCCTTCATTACCTATCCAGCTGAATTTAATGATCAATTAAATTCACTTTCATTTAAACTAAGAAGATTAAAACACACACAAAAACACAAACCTTTCTATTCTTCTTGAACTGGTTTATGATCAGATTTTTGTGTCTGTCCTCAGAGTCTATATGGATACCATAAGCATTTATTAGTCCACCACATTTACTGCCTCTGGGTGAAAAAAGAAACTTGTGATAAAAGCTTGTGAAATGTTTAAGAGAAGCATGTGCCTCCAAAAACTCAATAAACTCTAACTTTTTGTGGTTAAAAAGTAAGCAATAACCTAACCCAATATTTGGCTGAGACTTGCAGTACCACTTGAACTTTCCCCCTTTTTTTTGTCTCTAACGTCACTGTGACCACTATTATGGTGACATCCATGGCCAGGAACTACAAACTAAAAATAAATTTCAGAAACTACCTCCCCAATTACTTCCATATACTCGCTGGAAGCATCTTGTGCTAGTTAGCCTCCTTAGATACTGCCATAAGAGTACTTTTCTTACCGCATTTATGGTTTAACCAGCAAACTGTGATAATGCATGTTTAAACATCTGGAAATTATGTATTGCACTAAACGTTTTAAACTGTTTATTAAACTGTTTATGAGTATAGCTAGTTACTGTATATTAGTACTCACTATCGGCAAGTACCTCATTTTGATTACTTGTACTATTGATGTTTTAATTATAAAAATCTAGATCACTTAGTGTGTGTGGGAATGGAATACTCCATTATTGTCTTTATATAAACATATCCTGGTTCCAGTATCCCAGTTTGAAGAAACACAGTTCTGGAGAAGGAACTGGGATACTGTGGCATGTGCTTGCTTTATCTTTGTCTCTGACAGATGCAGGTGACCTGTGCAGGCCCCAACTCTGGCCCAGAGTGACGCACTGCAAAACAAACATGTCACAAGTAGTGGCTTTCCTATAGCAACAAAAATAACATTACATTTAAAACTGTTCTTTTAAAGCTCTACACTGTTATTAATGAAATGTTATTCGACAAAACTGAGCAGCTGGTTATTGTGCTGAGGTCTCCACAACTCTCATTGACTTTTGCTACTATTACTATCACTAAAGCTATTGCTACTGCTACGTTTTTTTTTATTTCTCATTGCTCCTTGTCGAGAGCTGATGCTGCGACAGATTACTCCAGCCTGTCTAGTAATGTTTGGTTTTTTGTCCTCTATCTCCCTCCTTCTCTAAGCAGTTTGGTCATTTAATAGTGTAAAGCTTACTGTGAGATTCAATAAAAAGAATGAAACAGGGATCCTATAGTTGTCATGTATACAGGAATATGATTAACTGGGTTTGACAGACTGCATATGAGTATGATCACAACAGGGATAAAGTACATGTAAACAGTGTTTGCACTTTCACCAGCCTTACTGCACACTTACTGCCCTCGAACATATGCCATAAATAGGGGCTGTACCTGCTCTGGTTGCTTGGGTAATGTGTTTAAGTATGTTTAAAGTAAAATACTCACAAGTTACAACAAACAGTTTATTGCTGTTTTGCACTTGCCAAGGATTATCGATACACATACATTTTCTTTTCTCCTTGCTGTTGCCAAATACTCCTTTCCTTGTGAACAACTGCACATACAGTATAACAAGCCAGACCAGAGGCAACATCACACCCGAGACATTTTATTAAATTAATATATGCTTTCTGACAGGACTTGTTCTCTTTTTATTAGGTAGAAGGAAAGATTTGCATGTTTTCTACTCTGTGATTTCTGGCCCCTACTGCCAAACTTAAGTGTGGTAAAATAAAGATGATTCCAGTGTTTGATAGTCCATAATATAACAATAAAAGAAAGTTTATTACAGTATATTTTACCTTTGGCCTGTCAGCAAGCATATTTTATATTGTCATAATCTCAACTACACTATTGTGATTGAGCAATTTACATTTAAGACTTTGTAGTTTTAAATTGTATTATTTATTTATTTATTTTATTATATTTACAACTTAGCTGTATGTGGAGCCCTTTTGAATAGAAACGCCTATTGACATTTCTTTTAGTTGCATATAAAACTCCCATAGTCCATAACTACTGTAGTTTTACCATATTTTTAATATTAATTCAGTTAATTCATCAAATATTTAATCTAGTTCTTTTATTCACCACTGCTGCCAGCCCCATAACACCCTCTGACTTGCACTTTACAGAGTTTATGATCAAAATGTTGGATAAAAGAGGGACACTGTGAAGAGCAGGGCTGGAGGAGACGTCTGAGGCCAAGACTGAATTAGTAAAGAGTCATGTTTTCAGCATTTCTTCATTGTAAACTTGCTAGTGTGAGGCCTGGCTAAAAGTACCCAATTGTATAATCTTTGCTGATTTTGAAATAAGGTGACATCTAACATAAATATTTGATGTACAATCAAGAAACGCAAGCTATGCAAATTTAAGGCCAATAACCAAACTTATCTGAAATTAAAAACTTAAATTATCTTCCAAGAGCACTTCCAACAACTTGGAAAAAGATATGCAATGCACTGTGAGCAAACTGAAGTAAAAGTGCAATTTTATTCTTTTTTTACTTTTATCTGAGGAAATAAACATCTCCACAGAAACATTAATGTTGTAATTAAAGTTATTAGAACCAGGGATGTAGCGGCAAGCAGAAAAACGACCACATCAATGCAGTAGTACTGGATCATTGACAGTTTGTACGACTCTGTCCTCAGATGTTTAGCTCCTTTGTGCCTCATCACAAACTCGACCCAGAAGACGGCTGTGTCCAGTGGCTTCAGTGGAGTATCTCTATGAACATGTGACAGCGCTTTCATCTTTTCTCTGTATGATGGCTCATATAAAACCTCCTTAAGTGCTTGAAAGAAGTTGTCACTGTTCACTGTTGCAATGTCTAACACTTTAGCCACTCCCCTGACTTTCATTCGGAAAAGATTGTCATGTTGATCGTGCACTAGAGGAAAACCAACCAGAGGAACTCCATGGTAAACAGCTTCTTGAATGCCATTTGTGCCTCCATGAGAGACAAATAATTTAGTTTTCGGGTGCCCAAGGAGGTCATTCTGAGGCAGCCAGTCCACGTGTAAAGTATTGTTACCAAGCGTGGAGGGTTTTTTGCCTTTATGTCCCAAGATTACCTTCTGAGGTAGCTTTGCAAAAGCAGCAGCAAACTCTTCAACAAGATCTTCTGGAAATTGAGAAACTAAAGTCCCTAAAGACATAACAATAACCCCATGTTCACCAGAGCTCTGCACAAAATCTTCCAGATCTTTAGACAAAGGTTTGGATGGTTTGCACTGGAATCCAGCTATGTAAGCAACATTTGGCATTGTGGGACGTGGAAACTCCAAGGTAAAGTCATTTCTCATTAGCCAAAAGTCTGCAGCTTGGAACAACTCTCTGTAATGAACATCTGAACCAAAATAGCGATGGACAAAGGGTTTATAGGCTGGATCCATGATGTACCTAAGCTGAACCTCCAAGACAAAATACGCAAATATATTCTTGACTCTCTGTATGAATGTCATTTTATCACCGAGATTTGCATTAAGAATGGGTACGTAGGACAAAGGGGAGGGAGCAATTAAGGAATGGGCCTCTCCTGCAACTGTCCACCTTCCTTCTAGTACAAGAGGAAGTCCTAGACGGTGAGCCATAAAAACCCCGGAGCCAAGAACAGGGTCAGTTAAAACTAAATCATAATTGGCGTCTTTGAGCACTTGCATTAGCTCCTGGTTATCAAACATCTCTCCAACTACTTCCACCACATTTTTATGCTTTTGGTAAAAATGAGCAGCATTCTCAAAAAATTTAGTAATTTCATTCAAAATAGGTGTTTTTTTCAGACCAATCTTGATCAGCTTCGCTGCGTAATCAGTCATTATCTTCTCACTGGAGAGCATTGGTTTGATGTTGATGGTTTGATAATAAGGAGACTCCTGCTGGATTAACCAGCTGTCTTGTGGACGCATCACAGTGATTTCATGACCTCTCGAGTGGAGCTCCTCCACCAGGATTTTCAGGTTGAGCCAGTGGCTTCCATCCATTGGAAAAACCAACACTTTTCCTCCAAACACCAGACAAGGAGAACAGAGAATGATGAGGACATAATGGATGTACATTTCTGAAAAAAGATTCTGAAAAAAGTAAAAGTTAGATGTTAAAACAGGTCCACTGAGAATTCATCATCAGGTCATATACTAGCATAGACAAAACAAAAGCATAGACAATGTGCCAAAGTTAAAGCCATTAAAAAGGCATTTCAAGCCAAATACTGAAGCTTGAGCAAAGAAGTGATCAGTTACATGATGTATACACTGTGGTAATTTCACAATTTAACTAATCATATCTCATAAATGTTCTGATTGTAAAGATCTTGAGGTTCCAATGGTTTTAAAGAAAATATAAATTCACTGACTTCGTGTTGCAAAATATTGTGATTATTGCATATATAATTTTTATAAAGGAAAAACAAGATTGACTTACATGAAGACCCTCTCAAGAAATGCAGTGTTGATTGTGACTCAAGCGTCTGTAACACAGTGGTCTCGATTTAAGGTTTTTAAGAGCAGGTCACAGCAGAAAAAAACAAAAAATAAGAGAATATTGTACTCATGACCAACACTAATGGTTCGTCTATTTCTCTTGGTTGGTAAATACATGGCTAAGATTGCCCTCTGTCACTAGTTAATATTTTATAAATGGTTTCAGGTCACTGCACCTAAAGTGTTTATCCAAAAATAACTAAAAGGCTTTTTTGCTTTGTTGAATTTTTTATTGTCTAAAAGAGAAATATATTTGGCCATGGTAAAGAATGTAAAAAAAAAAAAAAAAGGTTTGAATGTAGTTAAATAGTTATATAGAGAAATTCCCCTAAAACGAACTTCTAACGTATTTTTAATAAATGCATGAAAACAAAATGACAACATGACTTACTAGGTTGACGTGAAAACAGCAGTGTTGTTTTTTTCAGTCCAGTCTTCATGCTCTGGCTGTATTTAAGTCCAACCCACCCAAGACCTATGTCCAATTTATGTTTTAACAAGCTGATAACCAGAGTGTGTTGCAACTTAATACATAATACCCTTTAGCTGATATTTTATTCCCTTCATTACCTATCCAGCTGAATTTAATGATCAATTAAATTCACTTTCATTTAAACTAAGAAGATTAAAACACACACAAAAACACAAACCTTTCTATTCTTCTTGAACTGGTTTATGATCAGATTTTTGTGTCTGTCCTCAGAGTCTATATGGATACCATAACCATTTATTAGTCCACCACATTTACTGCCTCTGGGTGAAAAAAGAAACTTGTGATAAAAGCTTGTGAAATGTTTAAGAGAAGCATGTGCCTCCAAAAACTCAATAAACTCTAACTTTTTGTGGTTAAAAAGTAAGCAATAACCTAACCCAATATTTGGCCGAGACTTGCAGTACCACTTGAACTTTCCCCCTTTTTTTTGTCTCTAACGTCACTGTGACCACTATTATGGTGACATCCATGGCCAGGAACTACAAACTAAAAATAAATTGCAGAAACTACCTCCACAATTACTTCCATATACTCGCTGGAAGCATCTTGTGCTAGTTAGCCTCCTTAGATACTGCCATAAAAGTGTGCTGTCCTTACTGCAGTGTAGCAACTGTAGCTATACAACCAGCTAACTCTGATGCAAAATGACAACAAGCCGTAGTGAGCGATTTCTTGCTGTTTACTGTAGCTTTCCACATCATCTTACATGACAGAGTGAAAACTGAAACAGAGGAACAAAATTCAACTGTTTTAACATAAATCTCGTCTCATGAAATATATCTGTATATACATGTAAATAAACATAGTAACTATGTATAGTCTTTCCTTTTTAAACAGTATCATAACATTAACTTATTAACATAACAATAAATGTTGTACTTACGACATTGCCTCTAGTGTTAACAACAGAGGGATTAAATGTGCGCACATACTGTTAGCTTGTTTTCTTCTGTACAGAAAATAACCCCAGACCCCGAACTTCCGGTCTGCATCGTATCAAAATAAAAGTCCCTAACATATTGCCTTAATGGCAACACACTCCCCGTCTGGCATCTGTGAGGTCACTACACAAACAAGTTAAGTATTAACTAAACATGAACCTCACTCTTTACTCAGAAGCAAAACAAGTTCTGTCACTGGTCTAAGATACTTTTTTGAATGTCCTTGATCTGTGGTTTTCAATTCCACCTTACGGACCTTCCCGTCTTCTCCAGGTATGGCCTTTGCGCCATAGGCCAGTTGTTGCGGACAACTTGGTTGTCTTTGAGGAGGACGACATCTCCTTCTTGCAGATTTTGGTGGGACTTGGTCCATTTCCTCCGGCCTTGTAAAGTTGACAAGTACACTTGTCTCCAACGGCGCCAGAACACGTTGGACAAGGCCTGTACTTGTCTCCACTGCTTTGTTAGGAGGTCCCTGTCCGTAAAGTCTCCTGGAGGAGGTGGGTTACCGACTTTCTGAGTTAACAGCATAGATGGTGTGAGAATGAATGGATCCTCTGGATCATTTGAAACTGGAACCAGAGGCCTTGCATTCATAATGGCTGCCACCTCCGCCATTAATGTGCACAAGACTTCATGGGTCAGGCGAGTGCCTTCTTCAAGAAGCATTGACTCCAGGATCCTTCGAGCCACTCCAATGAGGCGTTCCCATGAACCACCCATGTGCGAAGCATGAGGCGGGTTAAACACCCAGGAGCATCCTTGTTGGTGTAGGTACCTCTGCACAATGGTGTCTGGTTGGTCTGCGCTCATCCCAAGTTCTCTGCAGGCCCCAATGAAATTTGTGCCACAATCTGACCTTAGTTGTTTGGCTGGTCCTCTTATGGCGAAGAAACGCCTTAAGGCATTGATACAGCTTGAAGTGTCCATTGAGGCAATCACCTCAATGTGAACCGCTCTGGAGCTCATACAACAGAATAATATGGCCCACCGCTTGCTCTCAGGCTGAACTCCTCTTGTACGTCTGGTAGTGATGTGCCATGGTCCGAAGACATCCAGCCCCACATACGTGAAGGGAGGGCAGGCCTTGAGACGCTCTGGCGGTAAATCCGCCATTAGTTGCTCCTGCATCCGTCCTCTGAGTCTACGACAGGTCACGCATTTGTGAAGAGTTGAGTTAATGAGCCTTTTACCTCCCAAGATCCAGAGTCCTGCAGCTCTCACAGCGCCTTCTGTTAAATGGCGGCCCTGATGCTTTACTTGGGTATGATGGTGTCTGATGAGCAGCAAGGAAACATGGTTGTCTTTTGGGAGAATTACAGGGTTCTTTTGATCAATCTCTACGTCTGCATTTTTCAGGCGGCCTCCGATGCAGATGAGGTCATTCTGCAAAATAGGGTTGAGACGACGTAGACAACTGTTTAGAGGAATTGGCCTGTCTCTTTCTAGAGTTTCAAATTCCTTTCCAAATGCCTTCCTCTGAACGGCTCTAATGATGACTTCTCTGGCTTGGGAAAGCTCCTCCGGAGAGCGAGGCAGCTCACATTTATGCCATCCCCTACACTTATCCATGATGTTAGGGGACTTGCAAGATCTTGCTACATGAATTAAGAATGCCACGGCTCGCTGGAGTGTGTCAAAGGTGGAGAACCTCTCAAAACGCTCTATGCTGAGACCTTTCTCAATTAGCTGGGTGGCATAACTCTTCACATTCGGACGAATCTCTGCATCCAAATCTGGTGAGACCAAACTGAATGACTGAATAGGCTCTGGTTGAGTGGGAAGGTTGCGCAAAAGGGTAGGTCCGCTGAACCACATTGTTTGTGTGAGACGTGATGCTGGAACAGACCTTGACGCAATGTCAGCCGGATTGTCCTCTGTGCGTACGTAGTGCCACTGTTCAGGATTTGTGGTCTGGCGAATATGCTGGACATATACATAAAACCGTCTGGATTGGTTGTGAATGTATCCAAGGACCACTCTGCTATCCGTGTAAAACTTAATGGAATCTAGCTTCAAGTCCAGTTCATCCTGAATCAGTCGGCCACTTCCACAGCCAAAACCGCAGCACATAGCTCAAGTCTCGGTATGGTTGGCTCTGATTGAGGAGCAAGTTTTGACTTCCCCATGACAAATCCAATGTCCACAATGTCTTCTTGGATGGTCTTCAAATAAGCTACAGCTCCAATGGCCATTGTAGAAGCATCACAGAACACACAGAGTTCCACTCGTTCTGCCTTGGTTAGAGAGATGCCTGTGTACATCCTTGATATATGGAAGTGCTTCAACTCTTGAAGTGAGTTTCGCCAAGCCTCCCACTTGTCTAACTTCTCTTCGGGTAATGGAGTGTCCCACTCTGAAGCCTCAAAATTCAGCTCTCTGAGAAAGGCTCTTCCTTGGATTACGACCGGAGCTAAAAAACCCAAGGGATCAAAAACACTGTTCACCATGGAGAGAACTCCACGACGGGTAAACGGTTTTACGTCGGTTGACACAGAGAAGGTGAATGTGTCCCTGGTTACCTCCCACAGGAGGCCTAAGCTGCGTTGGATTGGCGACTCCTTCCCACAGAGGTCTACCTCCTTTCCAGTTACCACACAGTCCTCACTTGGAAAGGCTGCCAAGACAGCCGGACTATTCGATGCAAACTTATGGAGCCTGAGGTTGGACTCAGCCAATGAAGCCTGAGTCCTACGCAGCAAGTCAATGGCTTCAGCATCAGTTGGGACAGAACAAAGACCGTCATCGACATAAAAGTGACGCTCGACAAAGTTGACGGTGTCTTGTCCATACTTTTGCGCACCCTTTCTGACAGCTCTTCTAAGCCCATAAATTGCCACTGCTGGAGACGGGCTGTTGCCAAACACATGGACCTTCATCCTGTAGTCTACAACTTCACTTGCCACATCATTGTTCTTGAACCATAAGAACCTCAAGTAGTTCCTGTATTTTTCCTCTACGAGGAAGCAGTAAAACATCTGCTGTATGTCTGCCATAACAGCCACCTTTTCCTTTCTGAACCGCATGAGTACTCCCAGAAGGGAGTTGTTAAGATCAGGGCCGGTCATTAGCACATTATTTAAGGAGATTCCGGAGTGTTGAGCACTCGAATCAAACACCACCCTGATTTGGCCTGGTTTTTGTGGGTGAAATACTGCAAAGCTTGGTAAGTACCAACACTCTTCGTCTTTCCTTAGTCCTGGTGCCACCTCAGCATGATCATTTTCCAGCAATTTACCCATGAATGCCACATATTGCTGTTCCATCTCCGGCTTTCTCTTCAAGTTGCGTTGAAGTGATTCAAATCGTTTGAGTGCTTGACTGCGGTTGTTGGGCAATCGTTCTCTGGGCTGCCTGAACGGTAGTGGAGTGACCCAACTGTTCGAATCATTTCTGTAGACTTCTTTGTCCATTATGTTCAAGAAAATCTCATCCTCAATTGATGGTGCCAGCTTGTTGTCCTGTTCGGTGTGGTCAAATACATTTTTACCTAGCCTGTCTTCTTTAGCCCTGCTGGGCCCTAAGACACTCTTTCTGGACTCTTCACCATGAAGCTCATCCCTAACATGCATAAAACTTGTGCACGGTTGGAGGAGCGAGGGCCGTCGAGAATCAAGCACTGTTGTCCTGTAAGTGCTGACATTTGGCTTGTGCTCATTCCCTAGGCAGACCTCTCCTACCAACACCCAACCTAGATCAAGGCGTTGAGCAAAAGGGGCATTGGGAGGGCCATTTACTTGTTCCTTTACCTTGTGCACTCTTATTATGTCTCTACCAAGCAGCAGGAGGATCTCTGCAGTGGGGTCCAGCTCAGGTATATGTTCTGCTACTTTGACGAGGTGAGGCTGATGAAGAGCGGCGTTCGGCGTGGGAATTTCAGCACGGTTGTCAGGTAGGTCGTTACATTCAATAAGCGGGGGAAGAGGGATTGTCACTTTCCCATCAAGTGCTTTGACCATAAAATCTTCAGCCCTTCTGCCAAATGTTTCCTCTGTGCCGGAACATGTTCTCAGTAAGTAAGGATATGGCTTACTCCGAATGTTGAAAATGTCGAAGAAACTGGATGTTGCCAATGACCGGTTACTTTGGTCATCTAGAACGATATATGCCTTGATGGCTTTGTCTGGACAGCCCTTGTGATACACCTTTGCTAGGCATATCTTGGAACATGACCTCCCAACTTGTTCTGCACCACATACTTCAGTGCAGCTTGAGCTGACAACTTCCCTGCTGCCGTTGCCCTTTTCTCCCTCCCCGCCATTCGGTGACGAGGTTACAGGAGCCGTGGTCTGTGGTGGCGGGCCCGGATGCATAGCTGAGACATGTTTGGTGCTGTCACACTCAGAACATTTCACTACTGCAGTGCAGTCCTTCGCCATATGACTATTTGAGCCACAGCACTTAAAGCAGAATCCTCTCTCTTTCAGAAAGTCTTTCCTGTCTTGAAGATCTTTGGCTCTAAAGGCTTTGCACTTCTTCAGAGGATGTGGCTTTGCATGTATTGGGCAGCTCTTATTTGGATCACTGGAAGTGCTCGACTCTGCTGGGGAGACATCAGTCTTATGAACTGCAAAGGAGTTCTTGGTGCTTTTAAGACTTTCAACCTTTACGTAAGATCCGCTAGCATTTAAAAGGGCAAAACTGGGATCATTCCTTTTCTTTGCCTCATAGCACATGAATCTGGTAAAGAATTCAAATGGTGGAAACCGTCCTCTGTTGTCTTCTTTATACCTTGAACCCGCAGAGATCCATTTTTCCTGAAGTCCATAAGGCAGCTTGGCCACTATGGGTTCAATGCCTCGTGCAGTATCCAGGTAGGATAAACCTGGAAAGTAGCCGTCTTCCTTAGCACACTGCACTTCCATCAGCAGATCTGCTAGCTCCCTTAGCTTCAGATTTTCTTTTGCCGAAACCTTAGGGAACTTGTCGAGTCGAGTGAAGAGGGCTTTTTCAACTACCTCTGGTGCTGCGTAATATTCCTGAAGACGTTCCCAGGCTTTTTTGAGTGCTATGTCTGGGTTTGCTACGTGCACTGAACGCAGGCGTTTCACTTGGTTGCTGGATTCTTTGCCAAGCCATCGAGTCATTAAATCTAGCTCCTCAGTAGCAGTGAGACCCAGCCCTTGTGTAGCATTTTTATATGAAGACTGCCAAGCACGATAATTTTCTGGTTTATCATCAAACTCATACAAGCTTGCACTCACCAGGTCACGAGCTAAATATTGCGCAAGATGTTCAGTTGCAGACACGCCCTGGTCATTTTTTAGCTGGGGGTAATAGCACGGAGCAGAAATATTCAAGTCAGTATGAAACTTCTTTGAATCGACTTGAGCATCCTCTCTGTTAGTTAAAGTCTCACCATATGACAGCTTGCCTGCTGATGGAACATAAGCATCGTCTAGACCATCCTCTGATAAATTCACATTGCCTATGATATTAGCCTGTTGTGGGTCATGCAAAGAAACAGGATCCTGCCGGTATGTAGAGAAGGGATTGTTCGGACTGAAAATGAGAGTGCCATCTGTAGCAGCCTGAAAAGCCTGAGAGCAAGCCTTCGTAGCTGCTCGCTTTGTGAAGCTAGTAGGGCCAAAATGAGTTTGGACGTATTCACTTGTCCGCTCCATTTTATCATCTCCTGACGAGCCGGTTTCATCCAACAGAATACACTTTGCACTTGTGTCAGCCGATTCCCAAACGGCTGCTTCAGCTTCAGCAGCCGCTGCTTCACGACACATGGCGAGTGTTTCAAGCTCAGTCTCTCTTTTTACTTTCTCCAACTGTGATTCAGCTTCTTTAGCTGCCTTTTCTATTTTAGCTTTAGCCTCTTTTTCTGCAAATTCAGCACGTACTTTAGCAGCTGCTGCTTTAGCGCGTGCACGGATTACTGCACTGCTTGATGATGCAGATGAGTGAGAACTCCCACTTGCTCCAGAAGACTTTGCACGTTTTCCTTCCATCTTGCCGCGATGCTCAACACTAACTTTTCTTTGTCTTTTCACTGTGCTGTCCTCACTGCAGTGTAGCAACTGTAGCTATACAACCAGCTAACTCTGATGCAAAATGACAACAAGCCGTAGTGAGCGATTTCTTGCTGTTTACTGTAGCTTTCCACATCATCTTACATGACAGAGTGAAAACTGAAACAGAGGAACAAAATTCAACTGTTTTAACATAAATCTCGTCTCATGAAATATATCTGTATATACATGTAAATAAACATAGTAACTATGTGTAGTCTTTCCTTTTTAAACAGTATCATAACATTAACTTATTAACATAACAATAAACGTTGTACTTACGACATTGCCTCTAGTGTTAACAACAGATGGATTAAATGTGCGCACATACTGTTAGCTTGTTTTCTTCTGTACAGAAAATAACCCCAGACCCCGAACTTCCGGTCTGCATCGTATCAAAATAAAAGTCCCTAACATATTGCCTTAATGGCAACACACCAAGCGTAGAGGGTTTTTTGCCTTTATGTCCCAAGATTACCTTCTGAGGTAGCTTTGCAAAAGCAGCAGCAAACTCTTCAACAAGATCTTCTGGAAATTGAGAAACTAAAGTCCCTAAAGACATAACAATAACTCCATGTTCACCAGAGCTCTGCACAAAATCCTCCAGATCTTTAGACAAAGGTTTGGATGGTTTGCACTGGAATCCAGCTATGTAAGCAACATTTGGCATTGTGGGACGTGGAAACTCCAAGGTAAAGTCGTTTCTCATGAGCCAAAAGTCTGCAGCTTGGAACAACTCTCTGTAATGAACATCCGAACCAAAATAGCGATGGACAAAGGGTTTATAGGCTGGATCCATGATGTACCTAAGCTGAACCTCCAAGACAAAATACGCAAATATATTCTTGACTCTCTGTATGAATGTCATTTTATCACCGAGATTTGCATCAAGAATGGGTACGTAGGACAAAGGGGAGGGAGCAATTAAGGAATGGGCCTCTCCTGCAACTGTCCACCTTCCTTCTAGTACAAGAGGAAGTCCTAGACGGTGAGCCATATAAACCCCGGAGCCAAGAACAGGGTCAGTTAAAACTAAATCATAATTGGCGTCTTTGAGCACTTGCATTAGCTCCTGGTTATCAAACATCTCTCCGACTACTTCCACCACATTTTTATGCTTTTGGTAAAAATGAGCAGCATTCTCAAAAAATGTAGTAATTTTATTCAAAATAGGTGTTTTTTTCAGACCAATCTTGATCAGCTTCGCTGCGTAATCAGTCATTATCTTCTCACTGGAGAGCATTGGTTTGATGTTGATGGTTTGATAATAAGGAGACTCCTGCTGGATTAACCAGCTGTTTTGTGGACGCATCACAGTGATTTCATGACCTCTCGAGTGGAGCTCCTCCACCAGGATTTTCAGGTTGAGCCAGTGGCTTCCATCCATTGGAAAAACCAACACTTTTCCTCCAAACACCAGACAAGGAGAACAGAGAATGATGAGGACATAATGGATGTACATTTCTGAAAAAAGATTCTGAAAAAAGTAAAAGTTAGATGTTAAAACAGGTCCACTGAGAATTCATCATCAGGTCATATACTAGCATAGACAAAACAAAAGCATAGACAATGTGCCAAAGTTAAAGCCATTAAAAAGGCATTTCAAGCCAAATACTGAAGCTTGAGCAAAGAAGTGATCAGTTACATGATGTATACACTGTGGTAATTTCACAATTTAACTAATCATATCTCATAAATGTTCTGATTGTAAAGATCTTGAGGTTCCAATGGTTTTAAAGAAAATATAAATTCACTGACTTCGTGTTGCAAAATATTGTGATTATTTCATATATAATTTTTATAAAGGAAAAACAAGATTGACTTACATGAAGACCCTCTCAAGAAATGCAGTGTTGATTGTGACTCAAGCGTCTGTAACACAGTGGTCTCGGTTTAAGGTTTTGAAGAGCAGGTCACAGCAGAAAAAACAAAAAATAAGAGAATATTGTACTCATGACCAACACTAATGGTTCGTCTATTTCTCTAATGGTGTAAAGGTTGGTAAATACATGGTTAAGATTGCCCTCTGTCACTAGTTAATATTTTATAAATGGTTTCTCAAATCCCCTCCTTGAATCGCAACCTTATCGTGGTGGAGGGGTTTGAGTGCCCGAATGATCCTAGGAGCTATGTTGTCGGGGGCTAAGGGGTCTCCCAAGGCAAACAGATCCTAGGTGATGGGCCAGACAAAGAGCGGTTAAAAACCCCTTATGGATAGGAGAATACCAAGGACTGTGACGTCGCCCGATATGGCGCAACCAGGGCCCCGCCCTGGAGCCAGGCTTGGGGTTGGGTCTTGTATGCGAGCACCTGGTGGCCGGGTCTTCCCCCACGGGGCCCAGCCGGGCTCATCCCGAAGCAGCGACGTGGGGTTGACCTCCCGTGGGCCCACCACCTGCGGGAGGAATCGTAAGGGGCCGGTGCAATGTGAATTGGGTGGCAGTCGAAGGCGGAGACCTCGACGACCCAATCCCCGGACACGGAATCTGGCGCTAGGGACATGGAATGTCACCTCGCTGGCGGGGAAGGAGCCTGAGCTTGTGCGGGAGGTTAAGAGATACCGACTAGAGGAAGATTTGAAAATAGCCATTTTGTATCTTTTAACGTATAAAATGGGAACTGCTATCAGCGTTTTTCGATTTTAGTCATTTTTGAGCACTTTTGGGCAAAAAAGTGTTTAGGGGACTCTGCACTCAAACCTGCACGAGGACAAGCGCCTGTCCTCGTGTAAATGATGGACCAGAGTGGGCCTCCGGTCCTGGTTCTCAAAATAAACATTTAAGCAAGGAAGATTTGGAAATAGCCATTTTGTAGCTTGTAACGTATAAAAGCGAACTGCAATCAGAGTTTTTTGATTTTAGTCATTTTAGAGCACTTTTGGGCAAAAAAGTGTTTAGGGGACTCTGCACTCAAACCTGCCCGAGGACAAGCGCCTGTCCTCGGGTAAACGATGGACTAGAGTGGGCCTCCGTCCTGGTTCTCCAAAAAATATTTTAAGCTAGGAAGATTTGGAAATAGCCATTTTGTAGCTTTTAACGTATAAAAGCGAACTGCAATCAGAGTTTTTTTATTTTAGTCATTTTTGAGCACTTTTGGGCAAAAAAGTGTTTAGGGGACTCTGCACTTAAACCTGCCCGAGGACAAGTACCTGCCCGAGGACAAGTACCTGTCCTCGCGTAAACGATGGACCAGAGTGGTCCTCCAGTCCTGGTACTCAAAAATAAATTTTAAGCTAGGAAGATTTGGAAATAGCAATTTTGTAGCTTTTAAGGTATAAAAGCGAACTGCTATCAGCGTTTTCTTTTTTTTTATTTTAGTCATTTTTGAGCACTTTTAGGAAAAAAGTGTTTAGGGGACTCTGGACTCAGACCTGCACGAGAACAAGTACCTGTCCTCGGGTAAACGATGGACCATAGTGGGCCTCCAGTCCTGGTACTCAAAAATACATTTTAAGCTAGGAAGATTTGGAAATAGCCATTTTGTAGCTTTTAACGTATAAAAGCGAACTGCTATCAGCGTCTTTTTATTTTAGTCATTTTTGAGCACTTTTGGGCAAAAAAGTGTTTAGGGGACTCTGCACTCAAACCTGCCCGAGGACAAGCGCCTGTCCTTGGGCAATCGATGGACCAGAGTGGGCTTCCGGTCCTGGTTCTCCAAAAAATATTTTAAGCTAGGAAGATTTGGAAATAGCCATTTTGTAGCTTTTAACGTATAAAAGCGAACTGCTATCAGCGTCTTTTTATTTTAGTCATTTTTGAGCACTTTTGGGCAAAAAAGTGTTTAGGGGACTCTGCACTAAAACTTGCCCGAGGACAAGCGCCTGTCCTCGGGTAAACGATGGACCAGAGTGGGCCTCCGGTCCTGGTTCTCAAAAAAAGCACAATCACAGTGCACTCATACTGTGGTGGAAATATGAGGTCACATCACACTCACTGTGTGCTCATACTGTGATCACTGTGTGCTCATACTGTGGTCACTGTGTGCTCATACTGTGATCACTGTGTGCTCATACTGTGGTCACTGTGTGCTCATACTGTGGTCACTGTGTGCTCATACTGTGATCACTGTGTGCTCATACTGTGGTCACTGTGTGCTCATACTGTGATCACTGTGTGCTCATACTGTGGTCACTGTGTGCTCATACTGTCGTCACTGTGTGCTCATACTGTGGTCACTGTGTGCTCATACTGTGATCACTGTGTGCTCACCACTATGCAATAATTGTGTTAGTTCACTGTTATCTAAAATGACTCAGTTAACTCAAACTTTTACACCCACATTCGTTATTTCCATCAATAAAAACAATCAAACAAAAAGTCAGCTTTTTCCTTTATTTGGTTTCATTTTCAGCCTGGTGTTGGCGTTGGACAAAAAAATTTCTACTTGGCGAATACATTCCGCGTCTGGTGTTGTTCTGGTGGTTACTTTTAGCTTCTTCACCTCTATTTCATTTTGTTTGTGAAAAGACCTGACACATTCTAAAAACACAAAGAGCAAGGTGTTAACATTACAACTTTTTTTGTTTGTAAGCATTGTTAGCTAACTTGTGGTTGAGACCTTCAGCAGCACTGGAGCCGCTCCTTTTTCTGTTGATCCCAATGTTGTTGGGAGCTATGTTAGAGCTATGTTATCCTTTAATGACTGCTCTGATAGCCTCCAGACGAATGCAGAAATGACCCTGTCCTGTTTGTAAACCACTGATACATTGTGGACACTCACAGTACATATCTAAGGTTTACTGGAGTCTGTTTAGCACAAAATGGACATTACTTTCTTTCTTTTTCTTATTTCCCTATTTCCACTTCACTCTGTGTCCTTGCACTGACTTTGTATAGCACTAGTACCTGCTGAAGGCTATGTACTGTCATAGTTATTGTTTGTACCCTCGGCCACAGTCACAAGTTGTTGTAGTCACTGATACAGAAAACACAAAAATGTTTAAATCATCTTACATGTGTTTCTGATATTAAAAAATCTACTAATAACATGCATTAAATGACCAACATTAATTATATAAAAGCTTTTTCAAGGGGGGTCGCGGATCGTCAGCAGTCTAATATTGGGGGTCGCGGTCTGAAAAGTTTGGTAACCTCTGTCCTATCAGACAGTGGAGATAAATCAGGGCTGCTCACTGAAGCACTGACACTGCCTGTTATTGTGATCTGTAATACATTTACCCAACTTACAAGCTGCGACTGTCCTACAATTCAAATCCCTCACCCAGAGAATGATGAGACGTGCACCACTTTTTAGACAACTTTGTTTTCACTAGAGTGGGTTACCGGCGCAGCTGATTTGGAAAGTTTTGTAGCACTGTTAAAGCAAACAGTAAAGGTAATGTAGCCATATACTGTTTTAAATATGTAGCCCACATTGCGTTATTCTGCTTCTGATTGACGCTTGAAATGAATGAATGTTATGAACTGCTCCACAGTCCACTCATCTCATAAATCTTCACTTCCTGCTCCTGTTTTAGTTCATTTTTGTTTTAATAAACATTTTGAACTGCTTCCTGTTCATTACAACAAGCTAACTGCAATAAATAATTAAACAGCTTCCCTGTAGTTTTCACAATAAGCCAACTACTTTGTGTACTCATGATAACCTACCTTAACCAGTCTATTGTGTCTGAATGTACTTTTGAAGTACGAGTCTAAATAAAAAACTGTACGCAACAATGTAAATGTAAATGTAAAAATGAGATAATAGCAAAAATGGCAAAATGACCTATAATTATGTATTCATAAGTGAGGAGAGGTTATGGTAGGTTGTGTTGTTGTTGTGCTACATGTTACCTATAAGTTAGCGTGGAGCTGGCTCATTTAAGTTGATTTTACATTAGAGAATATTTACTTGTGTTACTGGCAAATGTTACTACAGCTTGGCTTGTACAGACAAAATTAACAACTGCATGAGGTATTTTTGACTAATAAACAGCTGCGTAAGAGCTGTAGATTTTGTTAAAGCGCATTGGGAGAAATAAGCCACACCTGGGGCCTCTGCTCTTCAGACATGATTCATGTCAGTGCTTTTTTTGTAGAATTCAAAGCGTGCACTACAGGAGTCTCAGTAATGGTGAATGAAGCCTCTTGTTAGATCCCAATGCATTCCACTAAAGCAAAGATATTAACTCCCAAGTGCTTCCTTTGAGAGGTGTTGGAAAAGAGTTAATAGGGATTAAACTGGAGAAAATTAAAGATGTTCAAATAATACAAAAAACACCTTCCTAGAGTTGATTTAGTTGAACACTACAGAGTGGGGATAAAAGACAAATGTAGTGTGCTCTTGCCCCAAAAGTTTCACACTTCACCAGAGCTGTATTTGTCCACAGTTATGCTGATAATCGGTGCAGCAGTGTAAAGCAAAACTGTGTCATAAATGAATAGAGGAAGTCCAGACAATAGCCCTGTAATGGCCTGCATATTTAAAGTGTTTTGGGCCCTTCACTGTAATAGTATAGTGCCTGGGTTACACTGGGTTAGAAGCAGAATGATATAAATAAAATCTGTTATTATTTTAACAAAGGAGATTAGAGTGTCCGATTTAGCCTCTGTGGAATGAGTGCATTACATGACAGAAAAATAATAATCAACTGGGATGATTAAATTTAAGCAAATACGCCACATAGAGTGGAATCAGTGGAAGCAGTAATACAAGCTAACATTTGCTCGTGTAGAATTGTGTCTTTATTCTATCTTTAATTACTCGAACAAAAACATGTGGAGTGGAAAGCGTCTTTAATTGGGGCAAGTATGACCTGTTTAGCCAATAGTGTTCAGTCATGGACCAGGATCTGTGTTTCCATGTAATAAAGTGAATATGTGCAAATAATGCCTGTTGTGTTTTCTTTAGGTTTACATTTACATTTAGTCATTTAGCAGACACTTTTATCCAAAGCGACTTACATTAAGGTTCCATTCACCAGGGTCACAGCTGGAACACCACTGTAGGCAAGGTGGGTTAAGTGTCTTGCCTAAGGACACAACGACGGTATGAGGAGAGCGGAAATCGAACCACCTACCTTCCGGTTGAAGGACAACCGCTCTACCACTGAGCCACTGCGCCCCCCAGTTTATTATTATTATTATTACTGAGGCAAAAACGTACAACAATGTTGTTGTTTGGAAGTTCAGAATCTGCACTCTGAACTTTGACCGTTGACCCATAATAGAGCTTATTTGAAACTAAAATGAAGAGCTGTTTGTCTCTAATTGTTAGATCCAGTAAATACTCCATCTTGTTTTTGTTTGTATTGTATATTGTTATAATTTTGTAAATATTATTAGATTCCACATTTTTGATACACTACATTACGGTATTCTATTTTATTACATGCACACTTGTTCTCGTACGTTCTGTTTGGCACTTTACCCATTTGTGAGCTGCTTTAACAAGTCACTTTCCCTGTGGCATCAAAAAAGCCTTTTCTTTTCTATCTTATTATAGTTTTATAAGGTCAATGGGGATCTTGTAATCTTGGTTAATTAACTTGAGGAAAATATATAGTAGACAGAGTTTTCAAGAAACACAAAAAAGGAGTGAATTGGTTTGGACCCTGCAAATGAAGTCTGAAAAGTTAAACCAGTTTTACCTCAGGTCTACATCAACCCATAACTTGTATTTCACACAGTGTACTGGATATGGGGTTTTGCTACCTATTAATGTTTGACAATCCTTCTTGTTGAGACTGTAACTCTGGCTTAGGCTATTTGTTGCATAATCTTTTGACCTATTATGCTCATTATGTGTTATTAGTAATTATTTTATTCCACATAAGTCATTGCTTTTGCTACTACTTACTGCTTACTACTAATTACTAAAGAGTAATTTTGTTTTAAATGGTGAACACAAAACCTATATTTAAAATCTAATGAATGAGGTGAGATTTTATGTGAGTTCCAGAGGTTGCAGCAGGATGCAAATTAAATTGTGTTTTGTGACAGCTGCAGCTCATTTATAAAAGCCAAAGCCTGAACATAACAGAGTCTAAAAGAAGACAGCAATTTACACCTGTTCTCATATAATTGCTGCAAACTGGAGTGTGCATTAAAATGAACTGTCATCTCCTCCTCCTTGTTGGATCAACTTTGTCCACACAACGAGTAAAATCTGTCTAAAAGCTACAACCACTGTTACATCCTGCTGGTTAATTACCTGTGAAAAGCACTAAGCATTTCCACTCCCTGCAACACTGTGGGTCTATGTGCATTTGAGGAGGAAAAACATGTCTTAGCTGAAAACCCTGAGCTGAAATGTAAATCTGCATAAACATGAACTAAAAAAGTCTGCAAAGATGAAGGGCAAGTGCAACTTTTGGGACAACAATAGTTGAAATGTGTGCGAGTCTTTTCATGTGGAACAATAACTCGCAAATGAGGAGTGCAGGGAATTTAACTTGTGTTTAAACACTTCTGAACTAGACCTTCTTGAAGCCTTCTTCTTTATCAATCTTTGATAAGTTTGAAAAGGGACACTATTTTACCTAAATTATCAACCTAAAGGTTAGCTCTAAATAAAAAAAAATATTATATTCACTAATTATTGGTGACATAAATAGTGTTGTGATTAATAGCACAAGCTTTCTTCAAAATTTACAAAAAAAAAAAGCATCATGAATATTTACAAATAACACACCATTGTACTGTGAGACATCAACAATAAAAAATGATGACTCGTGTGATGGTCTCCTGGTATAAAGTCATTAATGTCCCACAATAATACTGCACTTGTCCCAAGGCGGACACCGCGGAGACACCTGGAGCAGATATAAACTGTAGCTGTGCTTATTTCAGCTACTGTTGGTCCTAAGACTGGTGTAGTACTTAAGCTCATTTTAACTTGTATGAATTTTAAATCAAGACTGAGCACGGCCAAAGGTTTGTCTACAGCATTATTGTGATGAAATTTCTATTTTATCGTATCAACCTTTACACCAACTTCTTCACTAAATGCTAACCTGAGTTTGGACCTCGTCTAAGACTGAACTTGGGAGTGTTTGGATATTTCCTGCGTGTCTTCCAAATATCATACACTGCCCTTTGCATTGAGTGTCTTCGTGACTCGAGTCTCGCCCTGCCATGGTCTGAGTTACTGTATAACTCAGTTTTGGTTAATATGGACTTTTAGTATCTGAAAATGCTCTAAAGTAACTTAACACTTCAAACAACTCAAAGCCAAGTCAGTGTGAGTGTAAATGAAGCTCAAGCTTATTCTTGTTTTGAATATAAAAGTTCCAGTACATCTTTAAAATGCAGTTTATGTATTGCTTTGTTAGACATTTTGCTTAAACTTTTTTTTTTTTTTTTATTGCTGCTGAGATACAGTAATAATGTAGGGTTTGGCCAATTAAATTTTTAAATGCCCATGTTTGGGTGAGCTCTATCATAGAGGGTATTTGCTATAATTGCAATGGAATGTGATTTAATATTAAGCAGATTCCTCTTCCCAACTCTGCCAACTCTGACAAAAACAAACAGTTTTGTCGAGGCTTTTTCATGTCTTTCTGCAGCCTGTCTGAATCCCCAGAGCCGCTGGTGCATAAACGGGCAAAAGAAAGCTGAGAGCTGCAAACAGGCCCTACACTCTCCCCATTCCACAGTTACAGTCATTATATTCACTCCAGGGAGACTCGTTAAAAACATTGTGGAGATGCGAACTTTCATTCCATTTGCAACGTATCAGTCGGTTTGTCACAGCCAAAGTGCTCTGATGTAGCTTTGGTATTCCCGCAAGACGTTTGTCAAAGTGCCAGCCCCTTACTTACAATCCCAACCAAATGGAGCTGCTGCACCTCCAGCATTGGCCTGCAAAAATACAATAACAGTCATTAGAAATAAATCTTTAATGAGAAACATGGCTGCTACTTGTAACACTGCAAGATGTTTTTTTGCTCTTTTAGACGCCCACGGTGCAATTTTCTCTGAACATGAATGACGTAATAGAGGTCCTTGAACCAATCTTTCTTTATCAAACCAGGTCATCCACCCTTCCTCTTCTAGTCACCCAGTTTGTAAACAGCCACTGAAAAGGGAAAAAAGGACAAGGCAAAGGAAAGTAATGATGTCTGTGATGAGCCTCAATGTTGACTCGAGTTTAGCTTCTAAATCCCCAGACTCCCACAGCCAGGCCATTTCTCTCACACAGTGTGGCCCCTAAAAGTGGCACAGGGGCTTTACGGCACAGATGATGGTCTTATTTGAGGCTGGAAGTGACCACATGATTTCTTAAAGCTGCAGTAACAAAAAACTCCTTCTTTGCATCACCTCCCAACAACATGGCAGCCTGCCTGTTTCTATTTTTTATAATACATTATATCAAAAGTTTAGAGCTTACCTTAAACTTCTAGCCCCGAGTTCAGCGTTAGACTATTGGGATGCAGCTATTATCGCTGTAACAGTGTATGTAACTGTATAATCACTGAATGCATTGCCAATAACAGTATTTATGCTTTTTCCCTTTGAAGCTTCTTTTTTATCTACCTCTTTTATTCTTGTTTGTAATGTTTTGCTTTGTTAGCAGCTGAGCTAGAGCTGTAAGAGACACCTTCCCAGTAGGATTACCCATACAAATAGGAGCAGACCCCCTTGTTTTATTAAGTATGTTTATTATTAGATTTGTTTATTTCTTTAGGACAGCGTACAGTCTACATTAAGCTGGAGCAGAGATGCTTGTACCAGATTATAGCTTAACAGCTAATTTCCATCTGCCACTGGGCCGCCCTGTGATTAGCCAAAGCTTGCCGTCGCACTGATCATTTTCATCATAAAAACCCTAAATAATATAAATGCTAGAATTTGTTTCTCAAAGATATTAGGAGATTAAGAAAAGAAAAAAATTGCACATACTCTAGCTGGTTTAAGTCTGCTACTATTATTAACCCTTACATACATGTAAAGCACTTCGAGTGCCTAGCAGGTGGAAAAGTGTCACAGAATGGTCAATTTTGACTCGGTCTAGATACTCCCTCATAAGTGTCTAAACCAAATTTTAAACTACAGATCTATTTAGAATGTCTAAATAGCCTGTCACATCCTGTTATGAACCCCCACCACCATCGTCCCAACTCAGATTGATTGAAATTTGTTACTTTGTAGATTATTTTATTACACGAGCAGTCCTTGTGTCTGTGTCAAGGCACCCTCTGACCTCTGGGTGACTTCTGTTTCCTTTGTGCACCATATATGATCACTTGTGCACCATATATGATCACACACTAGATCTTAAAACCATCTCAACCAATACGGGGCCACTTTGGGAAAAGTCATCAAATGTCCGGCTAAAAGAATAACATTTTGGGTATTTTTATCGCTGTCAAATTTCAAACAGGGTTAAATTTGACATTACTTGCAGAATAAGCACAGTTACACAGTATTGTCATGGTAACAGTCTAGCAGATTTTATTATTGGTGTTTGAAGAAACTAATAAATAGTTAATGCATTACTCACATGTAGCTGTCAGTCAAACTCCAATTTTGTGAAGAAGATTAAACACGCATCATTTATTATGTACTGTGGCATGTAAAGCTTGCAGTTTTCTTCATGGAGGAGGTGCTTGTATTTTGTATGAGAATGAGAATGTTGTACTAAAACATGGACTAAGAAGACATATGTGACACACAGTGATCTCAAAATGCAGAGCATAGTGAAGCCTTTCCTGCATTAACCATGTCTGCTTCTCCAAACTGGGTCAGGAAAGACAATAATGGGCTTGAGTGACTCCAATCAAAGAAAATTGCAACTAAATACATGTCACTTTTCTCACAGGTGTATCATGTTTTAAAAGTGGTAAATACATGTAATAAAACATAACTTAAATGTTTAATTTAACTTGTCACTGTTGTCAATTCTTGGGCACAGTCAACCAAACAAAAAAAAACTGTTGTCCACTAGGTGGCGCTGTAGCTGACTGGCTACTAAAAGGAGTGCATATTATTTACATTTTACATTTATTCATTTAGCAGACGCTTTTATCCAAAGCGACTTACATTACATTACATTACCAGTGTTACAGTCACTGGAGGCAAGGTGGGTTAAGTGTCTTGCCCAAGGACACAACGACAGTATGAACTGTGGGGCGAGCGGGAATCGATCCTACTACCTTCCGATTGAAGGAGGGCCGTTCTATCACTGAGCTACTGCCGCTATTTGAATGTTGTAGGTCATAGTTTTTGTGTCTGCTCAAAGACCACAACCAACTAACAACACCATTGTAATCAAAAGAAAGCTGCTACTAGAGCTTTCATAGACACTGCAGTCAACACAATAAATTCAATGAGCCTGCAGCCAGGCTCTGAAATGGTTTAAAGCTATGTCAGGTTTAATTAAGCTGCTTCTGAAACATTAGTATTCTGCATGATGAATAACACAAACCATATTATAAAGACTGCTATTTACAGAAGGCAGAGCCTGTGAGGACAGCCGTATTAAACCAGGCGGATGGGGACAGCTGACACGCGGCGGTGACTGTCAGCCAAAATCGCTCCGGCCCTTTTGGTTTTAGGGGCTTAACAGGTCTTTTCTGCCACATAGGTGCTCACAAGTAAGTCCAGAATATGGAAACGCTGTGGTTGAGAGGCTGCAGTGCTTTGGGATGTTTTGGATGAATTTGATCCGAGGACAAAGCCATGGCATTTAGTGAGTCAACATGTTGATCCTCATTTCCATATTTCACCTAAGTACTAAGCCAGGCATCAGAGTCGTCTTCCAGAAAAAAACAAATGCATCCGAGCAGAAAAAGTGAGCTGTGACACAATGCAACCTGAAAAGCAAAAACACATATCACTAGCAATTTGCTCAAAACAAACAGAAAAACAATTTACTGCACGGTCAAAGGAGCATTTTTTTATTGTATTTTATTTTTGTTAGAATCCGAGTAATTCTATATTTTTATTCAAAAGAACTGCTGCCCCTTCTCTGCTTTCTGACAGCATTATTCAGATGAGCTCTGCATTGCAGTGTGAGTCATGTTTACTGACCAAAGCCGCAGTGTGAAATCCACAATAATTGCTCTCCACAAGTCCCCTTGCATTCCCTGGCACATTGTATTGCACTGTGCAGTTCATGCAAAGAAGTCTAAGAGGTAGTTTTCCAAATAATATATCAACTCTACTCTCTGACACTCTTTTTGCTCTTCATTGAGTAGAAGACCTCACCGCAAGCTCTGCCATAAACTATATCCAGCTGTAAAAAGTGCTCTGAAGAGAAAATAATAAAATGACCTGCAGCGATGACTTGTCCATTGTTGTGCTTCTTGAGGAAAATAGAAGAAAGTTTATGTTTAGATCTGCTAACTTCTACCCCATGGCACCTTTTCAAAACTCACTTTGAAAAAAACAAAAATCTCAGTTACCAGTAAACCTTTCTTTGCCCTCTGTCTATCCTGCAGTGGATGTAATTGCTTAAAAACAGCAGATAAACAGAATAAACAGATGCGTTGCAGGCAGTGTTCATTATACTAAAGCCTTCTCGAGGAATGCTATGCTCAGTACCTGTCCAAATTTAAATGTGAGAGCTCTGTGAGCCTGGTGTGAAGTGAGGCAGAGCTGGTAACAAGCAGATAACAGTCCCACCAAGATGGCACTGCCAGCGCTTTGCACGGGAAAGGTGGGGGGGGGACTGGGCCCATCATTGCCATTCAGAGCTTCTCACATGTAGATGGGGGCGCACACTCTCTCACGCAAAGACCTCCAAAGCAGTCGTGTTTTTCCCCTGCTGGCATGTCAGTCTCCCAAATTGTTTCATGTTCTTTAGAGCGACTAAATAAAACCAAAAGGCAAACAAATTCTCCTGGGGGAGAGGCAGAGAAAACACTTGTGTCAGATACTTTGTAGTTTGCCTGTGTCTAATACTTTCTAGTCTGGTTTCTTCAAAATGGCATTTTTCATTTGAGCCTGACACTCAAAACTCTGGAAGGCATTATTGGCAGTAGGAAGAGTCACTAAAGGATTTACTGCCATCTGTTGGTGCCAAGAGAAACTGGTTAACAATTCATGATGGTTCTTGAGCTCCTTTGTGTGGCGAACAGCATATTATTTGCACTAGACATGATCTAAAAAGAGATTAGTAGCTCTGCAAAATCACTGTAAATAAAAGAGTGGAGATATCTGATTTAGAGGCAATCAATTCTCATTTCTCAGCCACAATGTTTGGATGCGTTGAAGTGCTAGTTGCTTCTAGAAATCCTATAAAAAAGGATAATTGAATAATCTCAAATACAGAGATATTCAATTAGAAGTATGAAATGCCCCATGGAGATAATCTTTATGGCAATTAAATAAACTACTTTCCGCTGTAATTTTGCTGTGGGTTAAGTAGATTGTTCAGATTTATAGACATGAAGAGTAAATGCCTGAAACAGTATAAATAAAGGTTAGAAAGAACCCAGCTGCACAGTTTTCTTAAAGTTAAAGACAACACTTAGGGTTAAACTACAGCGTTTTTCCATTGGTAGTTGGAAAAAAACTATAACATATGTCAGCCTCATATTTATTATGTTAGGGTTCATTAACTTTCCTCAACTTACTCAGCCTTTCCCCATAAATCTTTCACCTTTACTACATAAATCCGATTTAAAACACAGCTACCTTAAAAATACGCTCCTTATATTGTCTGAAGGTTCTCAATCATACAGGTCATCTTGAAGGAAAGGTTAAAGCAAAAGCATCTGGGCTTGGTTTTCAAGGTGAAGACGCTTCGTCTCTTACGAAACAGATAGGAACCAGAGACAAAAGGGAAGGGTGTAGTTATCCCTTGTGTGTCCTGTTCAAAGCTTTTTCTACAAACAACATTCCAGTACACTTTAAACCTGGGAGCACTCTGCGTCAAAAACTGGTCCACCCTAAAGACACGATCTCCTCTCACAGAGTAATGTAGTTTATGTAGTTCAGTGAAGAGTGCAGTGACAGTTGTGACATGACGGAGAAACAAATCATCTTCACAAGAGGATGTAACAGCACAGAAGAGCCAATGATGGTGGAGCTGAGTCTGCAGTCCACCTCAAAGCGAAAGGGTATTCCTTTTAGGACAGCAATGTCCACATTTTAGCCAGAGTTCAGATAGTAAAATGGAAAAGCCCTCTTTGAGCAGAAAAGGTAGCCTCAGATTCTTGTTGCCTAGTATGTATAACAGTGTTCTAAAACCTAAATCAAAAGTCTTACTCTAGAACACCACCACCTCCTGAAAGCTCACCTGAGCCTTTACCGACTCTCACATCAGGAGTCACACTGTCCTTTCATAGTTAACCACTGGTCCAATCAGGTTTAGTTTCCCTCTAGAGATATAATGCCCTTTTTCCTTATATTTATGGGATGAATGTTTAGTGTCACATTTAACTTTTTCATACTTTTGATTTCCCAAAACAATAAAAAAAAGAATTTGACCTTGAAATTGCCTTTTAAATTAACCCTATATGAGCTGGGTGCATGAGACTATACAATACATACATCATTATACTTATTGATGTAATTCAGTCTTTGTGATATGCATATTAAACACATTGATATTTCAAGGATAATCTAACGCAGCCCAGTAATGTGTTAATTCAGGTAAATTGTAGTTTGCTGAAAACAGGATCAAGAAATTGACTAAAGATTCACAACAGCAGTGTTAAACCCAACAGCCTGTTTTTGACTTTGTAACATGACGCGTGCTAATGAATGTGCATGGCCCTCTGTTTTCGTAACATCTTGAATCACCATCTCACTCTTGTTTATGCATGCTTGACTGAGCCATAATTACCATTTAAAGTGGGCTGGAAGTGAAGTGAATGAGATTGGGTTTGCACCTTAGGTCGTGCTCGCAGGCAGTCTTCTGTGATTACTTGATTAGACTCAGGCTGGAGGACATAAATTGGTGGGACATTTAAGGGATCAAGTGGAAATGCGACCAAAACAGGGGTTTCCCAAAATTTATGCAACCCTTTGAAATTAATTAACAGTGACATTTCTACAGTAGACAATGATTTAGGCAGCATGGGAAAGCAGTTTATTTTAAAGTCAAACTGTATCGTACAGAAAATTAAAAACTACAGTGCTTACATGGTTCAGTTACAAATTTAGTTAATCTCATGGGATCTTGCCACTTTTAAAATCCCAACCAATACCCATTATAGACAAATTCTTACAAATCTGCAATAATTACATAATTGGTACAAGTTGGTAAACAAGTTTACCACACCAACAAAGAAGGTATCAGCGCCAGACCAAAAGTCCTCTGGTAAACATGAATGCTGCGACTACTTACATTTGTGAAATATGCTTCTAATGGCTGCTTTTAAAACAGGAACAATCTTTGAAAAATTCCCCCTTTGATACATGAAAGGGGTTTCAATCTATTAAACTAAATGTGGCACTGTGTCCAGCTCCTGCAGGAGTACAAAGAAGAGAGTATTGATTTGGAAAGAACAGTATCTAAAATAAACCAGTATTAAAGCCCTTACAAGTTGAGCTAGTTTTGAGGAGGTAGAAGAGAAGGAAACAGACCCCCCCCCAAAAAACTGTTACAAAAACTTGCACTGCATTTGGTGCCATGTTAATGTAAAAAAATACTAGATCACAATGGCAGTCAGCTTAACGTTATTAGTCCGCATCCTCTTCCTCAGATTCAGACTCTAAAAAGAGACAAAAAGCAAAATCTCAGCTTGTGCAAACATGGATACTCATACATGGCACTAAACACTGCAACTTTTAAGTAGGACAAGAAGTGTGACACCACATTTTGAATTATAAATACAGCGGATAAATCTGTCACATCAATTTGTTATTCAGCCCGAGCGTGATGAAGTGTGCCATGTTATCTGGAAACAACAACCAAAAAATATAAACGGGGAAAGGAAAGTGTGGCGCTTACCTTCTTCTGCATTCTTAAGCCATTCAACAAATGCTTTCATCTGTTCAAGGAAAACACTCTTCCCTTTGGCTACGTGAGCTTCGTTGTACCACTTCAAAATGGCTTCCTCACTTAAGACATCCGCTAACCAAAAGAGAGAAAAAAATTCAATACTCCGCCAAAAGCACAGATGCATCAGCAGGTGCATGAAAAACAAATGTGGCCAGGCAGGTTGACAACATCAATCAAGACAAACTTTTGGCTATAATCTCTAGCCATCTGGCGGCACTTTTTCACATCGAGCTTCCCAGTATAACCACCAAAAAAGGAAAACTTTGGACTTGAAAATAACTTGCCTTTGTAAAGAAGTACAACAATTTTCTGGAAGGCCTTCATGAAGTGGATGTTGTCGTAACAGTATTCCTGAATCTTGTGAAGAAGTGTGAGTTCAGAGAGTCCTTGGGAGGTAAAAGCCTTCAACAATGGGCTGTATTGCTTTAAAAAGATACAAAACAAAGTTAAGAGATATCCAGGTTTTACAAAAAGAAAGTTGCAATGGTCACAGAGGACTGAAAAGCACAAAATTTATTGCGTTTTTTAAGTTCCCTCTATTATTTCTGCTACTTTTTCTACTTTGTGGGTGTAATAGCTTTGGACTACTAAATCAATTATAGCAATTATAAAGCCTAGGGCAACATTTTCAGGGCCAATTTGTTCAGAGCTTTTGATTTTCTGTGCCGTGTTACCATGACAGCCTCGGTGTCAAGGAAAAGAAGACACACATTTGCAAGAGTCACCTTTAAATGTTTGATGGCTTGCTCTGTGACTAGCTCCTCCTTCTTGTTCCACTCCACGCAGCTCATTAGACTGGACCAAATTAGTCCAATCATCGTCTGCTCCGAGATGTTGTTCTTCTTGATTTCTTCTCGGGTGTAAGCAATAATCTGTTAAGTCCAAAGCACAAAAGGGACAGTGCAAGGAACAGTTACTGCTTTTCAAATTCCACAGACTTTGAGACATGATAACCCCGACAGAATACAGACTGAACAGATATGTTCAGGGTGAGTAGACTGTAACTTGTGATTGACTGCACCTTTTTAAGCACTATGAAACAAGTAAAGGTTAAAAAGATTTGACCTAAAGTTCTTGTAACAGTGGAGTGACAAAGGAATAAGTGGTGAACTTTAAAAAAGCTTACATCTTTGAGAGGGTCTCCACGCAACATTTGCTCCTGGAGCTCCTTCTGCAGCTCCTTGCGGGCACCAATACACTGTTGGTTTCTGACAAAGTCCGAAAGCTCTTTTAGCCCTGCGTCTGTGAAGTACTTGGTGAAGTGCTCACAACTGCGCTTGTTGGCTGGGAAGAGCTCCTGAAAAATCAGTTAAGTAATTAGACGTGCCCAGTTTTAATGAAATCTAAAACCCAAGCTAAGTATATGGATATTTTTTTATAAAAAGGAATAATTTCCCCTCTGTTAAGAAAATGTTTATGCTCTCCGTCCACATGGTACCACTACAAATGCAAATCAAGTTCTCCAGACTCTTCTCCAACACTGCAGTATGTGAGAACACCAGTTGGAATGTTGTTTAAAGCTCACATGCTTACATATAAACACCGGTACCCCAGCAGCCATTAATGTGAACATGTTCATTAACACAACACTGGTTATGCATGAATGAAGAAGAGGCTCATAAGCTGCTTTGTTACCAACCCATCTACCAACAAGGAACCTTTATTTAATGTTCAATTTAAAAAGAAACTTAAAAATAATTAAGTCTGAGGACTAAACAGTTTGCATTCAGACAAGGCCAACACACAGAAAATGTTCTTAAAGATGTTGTAAATAAACAACTATAGATTGTAGGTCAGAAATGTGACGTGTCCATGAATTTTGAGCTACGGTTTATATGAAGTGTTCTTACCATGAGCCTGTTGTCCATGCTAACCTTTCGAAGACTGCCAGCCACAGAGTTTATGTCCTTTTCAGAAAGCCAGGATTTGAAAAGTTTCACAGCAAAAGAGGCCGAGACACCTGAACAAATGCAGAAAAATGCTCAGCTGTTGTGAACAGACCTGCCGGGATAAAGTTAGGTGTGAGTAATACGCCGGTAAACACAGCTCTGCAGGAGGCAATTAAGACAGCTTTCTATGTGGAACAGCATCTCAGAAAACAGTGCTGCAGAAGGCAGAAAGCAAACCAGGCCTGTGTGGATCAACGGTGTACTAAACAAAGACGTTTAGACAGACAAAGATGTGTGTAGACATTATGAAATGTTATAGATTTAGAAATGTATTTAAAGCAGGGACAATTTAACGTAACACAGTAGCTCCCCAGAAAACATGATCAATTAAACTAAGTTCAGGTAACTTTCTTCAGTACTAATCAAATAAAATAATGTGGACTTCTGTTCCTACTTAAGCAGAAGTGACACCTGACAGCTTTTGTACGGTGTTCAAGTGCACCTTTGTGTTGAGAATAAGATCACCCCCCTTATTGCCAACACTAAGCAATGTATCCTTTTAAAACAGTTTTAAAAAGTGTTAAAAAGGGGCAAGCCATACACAGGCTCTTGTGACTTTGAATACATTGCTAAAAATACAAAAAAAAAACAAAAATACATGTTCAAAAAGGTAATGCACCTATGTGGAGCAAAAAGAGTAGCAGAGAAAAAGATATACATTTAAGCAACAACTGAATAATAAGTGCAATTGTGCCTATACAACACCAAGACAACGCAGCCTAAGTAAAGTAGAACATGCACCTTCTTTGACCAGGTTCTCGTTGAAAAGGCTGCCGAGAACAGATGCAGAAATATTACTATTGGCCAGCAACATTCCTGAAAGCATGGCCAACTTGTTGCGCTCCGACTCGGTGAAGCCCTTCAAGAAGAGCAGCAGCTGCACATAAAGAAGAAAAGTTTCAGTACAGCATATATAACTCTACAAGATGAGCGCTTAAAGTGTGTGTGAATAATGTAAATATAAATATAATACTCACCTTTTTAATCTCTTCCTCAAATCCTTTCTCCAAATATTTGTAACGCCTGATCAGTTTGTTGAAGACCTAAATAAAACAGATAATATTTTTGTATGTATGACATGGGAAGCTTTAAACAAAAATGCTACAAAAGGAAAGGAAAGTGTTTGTATAGAAAACTTTTACTCACCTGTGCATAAGCCTGCATTGTCTCCATGTCTTCCTGTGCTTTAAAAAGACAGAACTCAGTACGTGTCAAGTCATCAGATAGAGTTCCTCCTGGGGCTGAAATACAAATAGTTTTATTTGAGCCACTTGTGCAGCACACAGAGATCCAGTAGTTGTGTGTTTTGACATGGAGTCACACCTCTGAAAAATATTAATACTCTGCAGTTATAAAATTGCTGCCTTTGATATGTTTTTTTTGTAAAGGTTGACAGAGGCCACTTACCCAGCATTCCTCCGGCCACCAGGATGTCAAACAAGGTCTCAGCATAGCGCCTGTAGTCAAGTTTGGCACCGGAGGCGTCAAGAAACTTTGCAACGGCTTCCAAATCAGTGCCAGATTGGTTCAGACCTTGTACAATGGTTTCCTGAAACTGTGTAGGGTCAAACCTCTCCTTTTCATCTGTTGGACAGACAAATGTACTGCAGATCAGGAAAAGCACTTCATGAACAGATTTAGGTTCAACTACACTAGGTTAAACGTGTGATAACCATTATGTATTTCTGATGTATCTCTAAAGCTACACATTGTAACTTTTCAGCCTGTATACTCACTCAAAGGTCCACTACCTGATATTCTGTGGCCGTCCCCATCTCAGATTCCACTTTCCCCCAAAAGCAGCTTAGGGACCTCTTCTGCTTCTCTTTTATAAAAAAAATTAAACCTGACCAATTTTTCTCTCCACAAAATACTAATACGGTATACCAAACTGAAGTTTTGCACTTAGCATTAGCTTAGCTGTGACTTTAGTGTCAGGACGGCAATTATCTCTGCCTTGCTAAACACTACGTGATTGAATTAACAGTATTTATTCATGAAACGTTGCCTCCCTTTTCTGTTCATATTTTTCTTTTTTGAGCCGTTTCTCAGTGTAAAAATACATTTTCAGCTATTACACTTCCATGAACATCACAAGCCGTTGTCGACCAATGGGAGCACTCCTTTTTCGAGCTTGTGATTTGCCCACATACGCTTGGACAAATCTTTCTGTTCCTGAGTAACTTATAAAATCCCCTATAATAAACAGTAGATGGCATCATAAAGCCTGTTATTTTCACTAATGATTGCTTTTACAATATACTATTTGGGGTTTAAACCATTTTTTTTTTTCGAGAGAAAAAAAAAATAAATAAAAAAAACAGGTACCGTATGTTTAAGGACTATGGGTCAGAGCAAATGCATATGAGACCGTTACCTTGACATAAATGATTTTCAGGTTTCATAGCACCATTATGGAGGTAAAAAAAAAAAGGTAGAATTGCTTTAAATTTGATCATCTCAAATAGGGACAGTACATATTTGCATATTGTTAATAAACATATACATGATATGTAAATATGTCGAATTCTAGCCATGGACTAATTTCCATCCGCAGCCCCTAGACAGGTTGATTGAAATATTTGACATAAAACAGGATCTCACGCAGACATTTGACAGAATAACAAACCAACATTATATAATTATTATTTGATTGGAACAGTGCAATTTAATGAACAAACATGAGACACAGCCACATAAATGTAAACATGCCAGATTGTAGCCTCATGCTAATTTCCATTCATTGTCCCAACAAACACCAGTGCTGTGTCACTGGAGGTGTGTCTTGCTCACACAACGGCATGAACTGTGGGAAGAGCGGGAATTGAGCCGCCAACCTTTTATTTATAGGACAACCACTCTACCACTGAGCCCCATAAAACAATAAACATAAAACATTTACATAAAAACATACAGACGATCAGGTGGAGTTTACTAGCCTAGGTAATACCAGACTCTGCTACTTCACTTTCCTTCGTAGACAGAAGCGAAATGAAATTGAGCGGAAGTAGGAAGTCTGACGTAGTCAGGCTAGGAGTTTACTACACAGACTGCAATTAAAGTTCAATCAAAGGAGGGCACAGAAATGTTTTAGAGAATTGTTCACTGTCATTGAAATCAATTTACTAAACATTAAAATATTTTTATCTTGACGCCGGTTGACGCTCGCATCAAGTTCAAACCTATGCTCTTGGCCTACAAGACCACCACTGGTTCTGCACCCTCATATCTTCACTCACTAATACAGACCTATGTTCCTACCAGATCCCTGCGCTCTGCAAATGAACGTCTGGTGGTACCGTCCCAAAAAGGAAAAAAATATATAAAATCACTCTCACGTACTTTCTTTGGATCTGTTCCACATTGGTGGAATGATCTACCTGCTGCTACAAGATCAGCAGATTCTGTAGCCATCTTTAAAAAACGCCTGAAAACACTTCCTTTCTATTGATTCCTTCTTTATTTAAAAAGTATTATCCTTAGCTTTGTATACTGTGCTGGATTCTAACTGACTAACTAGTTTTTGGTGCACTTATGCTTTTTGTTACCTTGTGTTGTTAAAATTGCTTCTATTGTTTTCCTCACTTGTAAGTCGCTTTGGATAAAAGCGTCTGCTAAATGACTAAATGTAAATGTAAGTTAAGAAAACATTATTTTTGTCTAGAAATGCATTACCTTTCCTAGTATTTTTTCCAACTATGAGCACAAGTTTAAGTAACCTACTGTAATTTTGTCTTAGAAAAGGACTTGACTTCATCCATTTTGTAAAATTTTAAAATGAATAATAAATGTTTTCCTTTTCTGGCTGCGAAGATCACTAAGAAACTTAATATACCTTTCTGAAACATTTCCCGGTAGTCTTATTGCCATTTTAAAGTTTTAACTTAATCAATACGTTTACATGTTATTTATAGCCTAACTACAAAATGTACGAGCTCGGCCCTGACATACAGGAAGGCACAAATAAATAAGAACAGGTTCCCACAAACTGCCTACACCTGCCATCCCAACATACAAACGCGTAAACCATAAAAATCTTACCTCTTTTCCGAGTTTTGAAACGCTGGCCTGTTAGCGTAGGCTTCTGCTGCTTTTGGTTACTCATAAAAGACACTCTGAAAACAACGAAAAAAGAAAACATGTCATTACCACTGTCAACTCGCCACGACAATCCGCATTTAACTTTTAGTTGAGGCCGTGCACTTGGGGACAGCAGCTTAAATCAATCTGAGGCTGTTAAAATAATTACATGTAGAAGAGGCTAAAACGTCAATAGAGGCCCAGGATGGACGGTTTAACATACCGTAATTACCTAGCTAATAACTGGTTACATTGCCTATAGCCGAATGCTAATCTAACCCATTCAGGAGCGTTTCTTAAAAATCTGCAAAATGATTGCTTTAAAATATGGTTCTTCGGTACTATCCACATTAGCTATTGTGTTTTAAAGTGATAGACTGAACACATGCGCTCACATTTTAAAACCCAGACAATCCAGCTGCCCGACTTTAGACGACACCTGTGTATGTTAGCGATTCAGATAGTACCCCCCCTTTCCTTCTACACAAATACGAACAAACAAACGCTTAAAAAAAAGACTATACACTTACTTAAATATTATAACGGTCCAAAAACAGTCAAAAGTAAGGCGCTACAGGACTCAAAGCACGCGTAAAGAGAAAATTATGGTGGCTGCAGCGCATGCGCATTAACGCTTAACCACTGTGGGTCACTACACTTGTGCGGGAGGGGCGTACAGTTTACAAAGTGGAAGAAAACTCATGCAATGTGTGAACTGAGAAATGAATGGTGAGTAGTACCTCCAAAATATAGTAGACAGATACACAAAAAGTGGGTTTCATTGTTATCTAATTCATTTGTACGAGAATTAGCAATAGTAATATGTAAACACCCCCCTACAATTAAGATGTTGTATTTGACTAAAGGGTGAAATGAATTTAAAAATGTAACACTGAAATAATATTAGGAAATTGTGAGTTTACAGGGCATCACCAAACGTTCCTACATTTGTACACTAAAACAGAGTTGGTATGTTTGAACAGCACATTAGCAAGTCGATGCTATGTACAATTAAGACACAGGAGGGGGATATTGTCCTGCCGGGCGGAGAGAAAGCTTACATGACAGGATGAAGAGAAAACTTTACTGGTGCGTTGAGAGCCATCTCGTAAACCAAGATTGTGATGCATGAGTTGCAGCAAACTGGATTTCAGGTCAGTGTTAAGTTAATATAGACAGCCTGACCTTATATGTGACAAAGTGGTCTGGGAAGAGGTGGAAGATCAAACAGGAAATAGACCGAAATGTAAATAGTCTAGGCTATATAAACTAAATTAAACCACATGCATGGGCATACATAAATACTTTAGCAAAGTATTAAGCGACAAGTATAAAGTTAGAGTTGTATAACAATAAATGAATGCTGTGAGTTGTAAAATTGTTCATTGGACTGTTGTTTTATGGAGCGGATAGTATGCCGGATTTCCGACAATGCTTAAATGCACCACAACCCCACCTCCCCCATGCGCTGGGCTGGAGGTGATTAAGGGACGCTATACGGCTAGAGACGCCGCTCCAGCCACTCCCTACGCCCGGTGGACCCTGCACTCTCCAGTCCAGTCAGAGTTGTACTCGGAGGGCTGAGTTTCAGATGAGATCCACGTTCAGCCTCATCCAACGCTGCACAAAGCAACGAGTTGAAGGCAGAGCAAACGCAGCGGGCAGAGGGGCTTCAGGAGTCACTCCACACTTGGAGAATCCCTTCTTTGATCCTACGTTTGTCCGCAGAGTGGATTTACAACGTGAGGGAGCAACTCTTCCAGAGATAAAGAGGCAAGTTTTGACACCCTCTCTGACTACAGGGCAAGGCGCACAATGTAGTAGGCTATCTCAAAAGGGAAACTTTTTCCAGCGTTGGCTTACTTTTCCCATTCATTGAACACGTTGTAACTTTCCAAGTCTGTCTCCAACTTCATTCATTCCTCTTGACTTAATGCAAGAGGGGGTTGGGGTTTTCTTTATCTTTCTGATTCTGCAAAAAATGGTTTAAGGGGTCAGTCAGACAGGAATTGCGTCCCGTTTCGTCCACTTCATAATTCAAACCAGTGTTCATCGCTGTGCAACGGGAATCAAAAGTGTGGTGACTAATTGCATGCTTCTGCTGGTTAAGCATAGTCTTTGTAGTTTAAAGGGGACAAACCACTGGGGACACCAAGGCAAGATTTTAGACAGGAGCCAGAGCAGATGTGTCAACTAGGCTACTAAACATATCCAGGTTATTCTTGTGGAACATAATTGTTGTGTGGAACAGTATAAAGTACATTTCTGCAAAAGCATTAATGCTGGTATTGTACTGTATTAAACTCTTTCTTTCTATGTGTTGCCTCTAGAGAAGAGTGACAGGAAAAGTAACTGTGGTTAGTTGGGAATGTTGTGGTCATGCAATATTAATTTACAATGTATGATACAATGTGTACTGTCCTAAAAATAGGCTATAGGCTATATAGTACATTAAAAATGTATCCAGAGAAGCATTTTGTATAAAGAACAATTTTGAATAAATGTTAATTGATGAAGTTTTTTCTTCTAGACTGTGAGTCAATCATTTACATAATGTCATATCTATAACAATAAATGTTTTCATACTTACTATGAAATTATTCCCCCCAAATATGTTCCATGTTTTTCAGGCATTGTTTCTGTCAGAGAAGCAGATGTGAACTTTATTGCCCGCACTGATCAAACAAACCCTGATGTAAGCTGACTGTGAAATGTTGTAAGTTGCAGAGACTGCTGGAAAAAAGTAGCAGCCATTTAACCCAGTCTTGGAAGAGATCAGTGCGCATGTGGTTGGCTTGTTTAGAGAGACATTCTAGCAGCTTTCCCCAGTGTAGACTTGTTGGCCAGTCTATTTTAATTTGCCAGTGCTTGTTTTAATGTGCCAAAAGGCCACTGAAGAACACTGCGGGGTGAGATGCTGTTGAGGTAATGTGATGTGTGCATAGAGAACCAAAGTCCCTCACCCGGTGCCATGGTGATGAATAGTGTTTGCACTTGTCTGCCCGTGCAGCTTAGTGTAGTGAGGCGTGCGTCTTGTGTTAGACCTGCATCAACAGAGATAGGCGAAGACGCATGGGTAGCTCACAGAAAGGACCATGAAAAATCAGCAACCCTTTCTTACTGAAGCCATGTTGTGTCAAACGTCTACTCAATGATACACTTAGAATTTGTGCTTAACTAAACCAGTTTTTGCTTGTGGTTTCAGGACCTTTCTCAATGCGGTGTGACTCAGAACATTTTCCACTTTTTGTGTAGCTAAAGTAATAAATCTTCACATTTTGATTAAGCTCAATGTTGCTTTAAGTCCAGGGCAGCTGTTTTCTCCATTCGCATAAGTAAAAAAAAAACTAGCAAGTGTTTGACTGCCTGTAGTGCGGACCCTGCTGAAGCAGCTAATGCAAAGCTGTCTGGGGAAACTTTTCCATATCATCTACCGCAGTCAAAAATTACTGGGTTTTCACATAAGTTTTAACTCAGTAGCTCATAATTAGAAAGAGCTTGTAAAAGTTGTCAGTGCTGCTGGCAAGCATTACAAACTGTGGATATTCAAAGATAAGTACATCAGCTGCAATAATTGTAAATGGCTAGCACTTTTGTAGACCACTGTTTTCGGCTAAATAATCAGCATAAGCAGTCAAAAGAATCACTGCCAATACTTATTTTGGGCTACATATGATACATTTACAGTTTCCAGAATTTCATTAAGGAATTCCCTCATTGAAAAAATAGAGATGCAAGTAACATACATTCATTCTATTTGTAAACTCTTTTTGGTGGAAAAAGCCACAAATAATGGATATATTTGGCAGCTTTTTTATAAGTTTGGTACCAGTGCAGTTAAACTGGATCCAAGTCATTTAAAGCTAATGATGTAGGCAATTACTCCTTGTGGTCCTCTGCTCAATTTTTAGTGACTCTTTTATTTGTCCACAGGAATAATTATACTGCGGTTGCTAGAGTCTTTGTCATGTTGATAACCAGCTGCAAGTCTATGTTCCTTATTTTTATGAGCTTTGCTGTAAATACAACTATTGTCTGGATGGGTAGGCTTATGTTTAACCAGGATAAATAGTGGCGTAACTCAAGTGCAGTTGCGTGCTACAGAAGTTTTTTTTTTTTAAATAAGGTTTTAAAGGTGCAGTGTTAGTAGCAGTATGGTGGAGTCGAGTGGCCAGTAATAGGTCAAATATTGTTTTACCTTAAACTCACTGTCGCATTAAGGACCTCTAATCTTCATCCCTGCTCGAGCTGACTGAGATGTTGTCATTCTGCTATTGCGTGACTAGAACAGCTTGATCTGTGGGGAATTTACAGACTATTACACAGCATAATGGTTTTATTATCATTTGTTTGCGCATAGATTTGGGCTGTGTTCTCAAACAGATGCTCCCAAGGTAAAATGACGCCAATCACCTCTGTATTTTCAACAATAGGCTTTTTTCTTACTCACAAAGCAAATATCATTGTGGATAACATGAAAATGGAAAAAAACGTATTGTATTTGGAGAATCATGTTATCTAATATGACATATTTCTTTCATGCGATCTGGGTCAATGTCGGATACAGGAGCCTAATCATGTCTGGTAATACTGTTGCTGACGTGACAGGAAGTCCATCATGAGACTTTAATTTTAAATAGTTAAATCTCATCTTTTTTTAGCTCCTTGAAATAAAGCACTTTAATCTGGGGGAATTATAGATGAAATTCCTATGTAATATTAAATTTGCTGATTTATGATGTATTTTCTATGTAGGATCAAAACAGTGACCCAGCAGCGTCCTTGTTCTGACAAATGGAGCATCATTGATCTTGCCAACGCGGGCCTGTGGCCTATTGCCTGAAAGTGATTTTATTTTTTTAATTTATTTTTTTGTTTTTGTTGGAGCAGTTATCCTATAAACCATGATCCTATCCATACATCCAATTATCCTTCTGCCCACCAATCTGTCAGTTCACACATCATCCATACTGTACATTGCAATATTGCCAAACACTACCATAATCTCATTTAAATTATGAAAATATACAGCCTTGTCATTGTCTATTTGTTTTTTTTTTGTTTTTTTGCTTTTGGGCCCATAACCCAGGCTCTGTCCCACTGAGATTATGGCTTGAGCATACACCCAGTTATGGCGACATACATCCAGACAAGGGCATTCAAGTTTTCGCAACATTGATGATTTGTGAGATTAATAGCAGCTAAGCCATGTGGGCAGCAAGCACCAGAGGGATTTCATCAATCTGATGTAAAATACATCAGATTGATAAAGCGGACTATTCTAATCTACTGTCTATGCACAAGGTAGTGTACAGTCATTTTGGGTAAGACGGATCAAATGCATTTTTTAAATCGGAGAAAGCGGCAACAAAATCAATGTGCCGCTCTGTCAATAGGCCCATTCCTATTCCCCTCGCACTCAGCAGTGAGGATAATCCCCTGAGGTTAATCAAGACTGTCAGGTTTTCTCTCTTTCTCTCATTTTCCCTTTTTGGATGCAGTACAACAGTTATCAGCAGGCGGCAACACTTATTAATGGGACTGTGTCATTGACTGCCTGGAAGCCAGTACAGAATCTGTGCTAGTGGGTTATCAGCCGAGGAGCGGAGGGCACAAGGCATGCAGGCAGCAGACAGATGCAATATGTTCCTCTTGGTGAAGATTGTATAGCACACTCCAGCATCTCTGAGACGTGATGTTCTCCCACAGGTCGGCAGGAGCCCTCAGCATCTGATTTCTTTCAAGAAGAGGAGGCCGTGTCTAATGTTTGTGTATACCACCACCTGAATCAGCCCCTTCAGTAATGCACTCGGCTATTAGCCTCCAGGAGCTGTAGGTAGTTAACTGCTGCTCCTTCAACACTTTGACCCTGCCAAAGTGAAAGTAAATGGGTTATGACCACACAATATTTCACAATACTCAAATTAATCATCAGCTCAACATGTATTGTATACTATCAATATTGCAAAGACAGTGTAAAGTGATTTTGTTATTGTAATCCATGAGCCAGGCCTTTACACTTGCATGTGTAAATGCCTTGTAATATTTAAATGCACCCTTTGGCAGGGAATAAATGAAACTAGAGCTGTACAAACTATTTTTTTTGGTTGTTCTCTTCAGGGGTTGGCACATCGACTCATATAGAGGTTCCCATTTTTAGTCTGGCAAAGGTTTTACATACGGTTCCAGCCTAGGTTTGGGAAGAAATAGGGCTGTATGATATAAAGGAAAAATACACCATTTATGATGAGTAGTTTGAATATTGTACCAATGATATTACCCACAATATTTAAAGAAATGGTTTGTCTCTGTGAAGATTGAATTTTGACAAAAAGAAAGTTGTGGACAAACTTTGCCGTGACACGTAAAGGTTGAACAAATGAAAACCATTATATAAAGATTAAAGCAGTTTTTTGCAATATTGCTATGTGTTGTTATTGCAGTAAAGATTAATTTGTGACATAGTGCCACCCTAATTCCAATATACATTGAATGTCAAGAAATACAAGGCTCTGTACTAACATCCTCTGGTCTCACTGCCTCTGACTTTCATTTTCAGTTGCACCACTGCTGTGATTGGCTAATTGTTTTGCCAAAATGTGTACTATTCGAATAGTTCAAGTAGTCCTTTGTTTGGGTTTTGGGATTTGTATATTATATTGTGATAAGGATACGTCATATCGTTGTTGTAATATTCAGACATTGCATTTCGTACGTTTTTCCCTGAACAGTTGGAAAATGAATTAAATAATTTAAACTGGTTTCATAAAGTGACTTGTCAACTGTCCCTTTGAACAGGTCTATTTAGACAGCACAGATTCTTGTAATACTCAGTGGTGTCAAAAAGAAAAGGGAATCTTTTTAAGTAAAGCAGCAGCATTACACAAAGATATTATATGTAGTGGGATCAGAGTCTGTGCCTTCATCCCTCCAGAGAGATACAGATGACATTTAAAGGGAAGTGACTTGATTTAAAACTGCATTCCAGACAGTGAAAGCAGCTGGGAGAAAAGTTTTGGCTTAGTGCCATCTTAACCAGGACTGACGCAAGCCACTATTTTGCTGGCTTACAGTGGCTTGACGAACAGCAAAATACCTCCTCATTTATCATATTTATACATCCCTCTGAGGCCAATTTAGTCTGTTTGGCATCTTCACAACATTACAGCCCCTTCAGAATATCTTAATTGTCGAACAGACATCAATACTTTTCTTCATCTTCCCCATCTGTCTTGGCCTACTCTTGTTTTCATTAGGAGCGTTAAAGTGAGTGCTTTTTGGAACTTGAGTCTTGCCTCCTACCAAGAGCTAGGCAACTTCTTTATGGCCCCATAACACAGAAGCTTTTGAGAAAAAAAATGAAGTGGACTTCATGCTGTTTCTAAATTACTGCTAAAGGTTGGTTTGACAGCTGATTGAGGGTTATAGGTTGACAATTAAAGAGGGCTTTCTTTTTTGAAATGGTGTTGGAATACGTTCTTATGTTTTGGATCACGTGGTGCTCTTGGTTTAATCGTCATTGACTTGCCATGTTCATCATCAGAAAGGTTTTCAATAACCCTGGCAACACTGCTATAATTAATAGAAAGCAGTAGAAATGTCTATTTTTATCTTACGAAAACAAACATTTGAACTGGCAGAGTAAAGAAACAATAGATGAGTACATGACCCAGTGTGGACTATCACAACAGCAGACATGTTTAGCAAAGCAAAGCCCTGTATCTATTGCCTGACTGTGTTCCAGGCCTCTCTTTTATCTGTGATCCTATAGCATCGGGATTACTGTCTAAAAGGCGATGGGTGGCAACGTTGGACCAAAAACTGCCACTCCCAGCAGTATCTTTGTTTCAGTGGGTTCACTCCAGCCCCAGATCCATTTACTGGTCTCAAATATTATATCTCACTGCCTACGGACAGCGATGAATGCAGTTTTTTTCTTTCTAAGCAGTCTAGTCTAGTTTTGATTTATAAGATACTCCAAAACATTAGCTGATTTGTGCAGAGCAAACACCTCGAGGTCAGGGGTAACTTTCTTCAGTTATGTAATTACCTCTGGGACATTTGAAAATGCCAAAGGAGAGCTGAGAGCTGAGTTGCCAATGAGAAGCCTCGCTCTTCCCCTGGAGCCATACCACTGCTGTGCAAACATGTCCACCCTGCAGTTTATTTGCATTGGCTAACTTTAGGGCTGTTTATTTGCCAATCAGCGAATGGCTCTTAAAACTGGAGATCTCGCAAATGATTGCAGACAAATAGAAAATAATGTTCCCCTGTTTACTCTTAAGGTGATGTAATTTACAAGCCAGACCTGCTGTTGATGTTTATGTCTTTGTCTTTTCCCATACAGGGAGGACACCGGAAGCCAAAATGGAAGTGAAGACGTCACTTCTCGACAACATGATTGGGGTTGGGGACATGGTCCTCCTGGAGCCCTTATCTGAAGACTCCTTTATGGACAACCTGAGGAAACGCTTTGACCACAGTGAGATCTATGTAAGTCTTCCCAATGTTATTAATCAATCAATTAAACTTTACTAATCCCCAAGGAGAAATTTGGTTGTTGGGTCCCTAAAGATTAGTTGATTCAGACTTCATCTCAATAAACATCATTCTAATAGACTGATTGTAGAGTCTTATGGCAGTCGGGAAGGAGTTCTTGTGGCGTTCTGTTCTAAAGCTCACTGATCTCAAACGTCCGCTGGTTGCTGTCTGTTGTTCAAAAGCCGAACGCAGGGGATGGTCTAAATTGTTTAGTAAACACTGACCCAATGAAGAGGGCATCAGCTGCTGAGTCTGTTCCTGGAAACAGTTCTGTTGATGGTGTCACAGACGGTGTTTGGTACAGCTCTTGGTTAAATGTAAACTGTAACCACAACAACACATGACTCTCTTGGTACACAATAGGTCTCAGTCCCACTGCCACAGCTTCACACCCTGACATTATCTTCTCATTAACTGTAACATGCAGCACCATCAGTTGCTCACACACAAGGCAAGTCTTCCTCACTCCTCCCACTGCACTCATAATAGGATTTTTTTTTTTTTTTAATCAACACCATGTTGCTTAAAAGGTAACTTTTTACCTTTTAAAAATCTGTATCAAACCAGGTATGATAACCCTTTCATGGACACAGTATGGTTGTACAATGGTTTCCCGGGCAGGCTGCTTCTTTTTTTTTATTCACACCAAGAAAAGGTTAATGCAATCTGGACTCAGTTTTCAAGGTGAAGACATTTCGTCTTTAATTCCAAGAGACTTTATCTATTCTGAGTTCAACAGATACACGAGCGGAGCTTTTATCTCTAGAGGGAGGACTTTGACCTGAAACTAACTCTGATTGTGTTCTGGTGTCATAGTCATTACCTGGGTAGGGTGACTCCTGAGAGTCGTTAGTTTCACTGTTCCATTCAGGTGTTGTAGTCCTTCTAGAGTGAAACTGTTGTTCTCAATGTTTTCAAAAGCCTTCTCTGAACAGAGGAGGAGCCCTCAGATTCTTGTTGCCCACTATTTACAACACTGTTTTGAAACCTAAATCAGTTTCAGGTCAAACCCGTCCCTCCAGAGATATAAGCTTGGCTTGTGTACCTGTTGAACTCAGAATTGAAATAGTTTCTTGGAATAAGAAACAAATGTCTTCACCTTGAAAACCTAGTCCAGATGCCGTTGCATTAACCTTTTTTTTCCAAGATGTCCTGGATGACTGAGAACCTTCGCCGACATTTTTATTTACATCAACACAACCCACATAGCTCATACACCTGCAATAGAATACCAATATGTAAACAGAAAAAACGATTTAGAAAGAGCAGATTATCGGTTTACAGCTTTACTGATGCTGAAAATCATCTAGCTAATCATTGTGTCAGGGTTGCATACAACTTCATAAATACTAACTTCCATTTTAATCGAAACATATATTTCTTTTATGATTTTTCTCTAACTCTAAGAGTATGGGTTAAATTATAAACATCAGTATGTCATATGATACATTCAAAAGGCACCGATTGTTTTATTTGTTTAAAATGTAATAATACCTGGGTATATCTATGGTAACATTCTCTTTGTGATCGTTTACAAAGGACAATGGCTCTTATGATAAGGACAAACAGTCCTGTGAGTTTACAACTATTAAGACTCGGGGTCCTTTTTTGAAGATGGATATCGTGAAAAACATGGTGTTTTAACGGCTTAACAGCAGCACAACAGTATTCACCCCAACCTCCAAAGGGCTCCCATGAGGAAATAATGGATAGTTTTCATATCTCCATTGTTCCTCTTTTCACTCACTAATTTCTGTCCTGGCCACAGACATGGCACAGATACAGGGACCACAGTAACCAGACAATCAATAAATCACATCACTGTGGAATGTAGATGATGCCTTTTTAAATGAAGCATGAAATCCACAGCTCTGGGACAAGGAGAGCAGACTCTCTGTTTATCTCTCTAATAGGAGACTGTTGCCATTGCTGCATCAGACAATCAGCTTCTGCCTTTGAGCTGTGACACCCCACAATTGGTGTGTTCTGCAGGTTGACTGCAGCGACGATGATTACAGGCCTGGATTGGCTTACAGGGCTCGGGGCCTAGGGGATGGTGTCACCTCATGCAGCCGCCATTGAGGCATGTTAGATATTTTGTTAAGATGGAGCCCACATCCTGCTGAGACATTGGAATAGGTTTTTTTACATTTCACGTGGCCTCACTTTCCATTGCTACAAGCTCTGAGCTAACCTAAATGTGACGTTAAACTGAATAGCTGAGTTTCAGATTGGCTTCACAGTAATGGAGTTTTCTTTTTCTACTGTCCAAATGGCATTCATGTCCCAGATAACTTGTTTTCTCATCTTGTGAAAACATAAAAAACAATATGGACCAAGTTTCTGGTTTAGACCAATTATACCCATCTGAAAAGTACAGCTGACTCGTCTTTTTTTCTTTGGAGTTTTCCAGGTTGTGGTTGCCAACTAACAGGAGCAGCCCTAGATTTGTTTTAAACTGAACTGATTACTGTTTTTTGCTGAGGCTGCACGTCACCAGTTTGTATATTTAACGATCAGCGCAAATAATGTGTTTTCTACATTAAAGGGAAAAATGATTTATTGATGTTGATTTTCCTTGCATGCCATAGTTTAATATAACCCTACAAGTATATTTAATGTCTCTACAACACGACAAGTAATGCAAACAAACGTGAGGTTTATGGAAGTGAGGAAGAACATGTTCATAAAGAGGTACACTATGTTGCCACAAGTTGACCCACCCTTTGTAACTATAACAGCTTCAACTCTTCTAGGAAGGCTTTAACCAAGGTTTAGGAGTGTACGTATGGAAATGTTTGATCATTCTTCCAAGTGCATTTGTGAGGTCAGACACTGATGTTGGACGAGAAGTCCTGGCTCGCAGTCTCCGCTCTAATTCATCCCAAAGGTGTTCTATTGGGTGGAGGTCAGGACTCTGTGTAGACCAGTCAAGTTCTTTCACACCAAACTCGCTCATCCATGTCTTTATGGCCCTTGTGTGTGCACTAGTGTGCAGTCATGTTGGAACAGGAAGGGTCCATCTCCAAACTGTTCCCACAAAGTTAGGAGTATGAAATTGTTAAAAATGTCTTGGTATGCCGAAGCATTAACAGTTCCTTTCACTGGAACTAGGGGTCCGAACCCAACTCCCAAAAAACAACCCGCTCCATAATCCCCTCTCCACCAAACTTTACACGTGGCACAATGCCGTCAGACCGTTCTCCTGGTAATTGCCAAATCCAGACTGGCCTTAAGTCCAGTGGTGGCGTGCTTTATACCCCTGTATCCCATGGTTTGCACTGCACTTGGTGATGTAAGGCTTGGATGCAGTGATCTCTGTGCACTGTTCTTCATCTAATCTGAAGATCACACAAAGTTTCGAGGTCTCTGCAGAAAGTTGGCAACCTCTGCGCACTATGCGCTCAGCATTCGCAGATCCGCTTTGTGGTTTTACGTGACCTTCCACTTTGTGGGTGAGTTGCTATTGTTTTCAATCGCTTCCACTTTGTTATAGTACCACTAACAGTGGATTGTGGAATATTTAGTAGCAAGGAAATCTTACGACTAGACTGCACCGGTGACATCCTATCCGGTACCACGCTGGAGTTCACTGAGCTCCTAAGAGCGACCCATTCTTTTGCAAATGTTTTTAGAAGTAGTCTGCATACCTAGGAGCATAATTGGAAGACCTGAATTCAATGATTTGGATAGCTAAGTGAATACCTTTTGGCAATATAGTGTAAATCCAAAAGGACGATCCTCAGTGACATGAGCTATTCCTCAGGACTGGTGACCAGAGAAAAATCACAGAGGCCTATACTTGTCCAATAAATCTGTGGTCTACAAGCTCTGTGTGTGTGAATGTAATTTCCCCTTATGTGGCATCATTGCCCGTGGGTGTCTACAATCCCCCACCCCAAACTATCATATGACAACTTACTGCAGAAGAAACATGGCTTTGTTTTGCATTGAGACAGTACATCACAGATCTAATAACTGTGCTCAAAATGTAGAGAATTACAAAAGGACCCACTTAACTTGTGCTTTTCTCACAGCTACTGGCTGACATTTCCTGTCTCTGTAAGATGATTAATCAATGGCAGTGTCCACAGTGTTGCTCCTTAAAGGGAACCAAAATCCTGAAAATGTTGTTTTTCTGTCATTTGTCTTTTTGTAATTTTATAATATTTTAAATGAAGTTCTGAAGGAAGTTCTGAAGTTTAATTGAAATTTAATCTATACAAGTTCTATCCAAGAACAAGCAATGAAGAAAAAACGCTTTATTATCATTATCATAAACCCATCTAAAAGATGCCTTTGGATGGTGGACACCAGAAGTTTCTTTTGTCCTTTTTTGTCAATATGTTCTGTTACATATTAAAGGTTGTTTACATAGCACAAACACCTTTCTGTGGAGATCTGGCGTGCACTTCAAAAGTCCTCAGTCAGAGGGTATTGAACGAGAGGCTGTGGGAGGTAGTGGTGCCACCACAGGGAAGGTCACGCTCCGCTCTCGTCAAAGTGGCTTACGCAACAGCCATTACCAGCAAAAGCAAAGGGTGATGGCTGAAAAGTGCTATCTGCGCTGTGTTTAGGTGTGGGAGGATGATGAGTGTGATGACTGCTTAGTCTCTCAGAAATACCTGGCAAGAAGAAGCTGGGCAATGTAATAAGCAATATGCATTTAAATGTTACGTAATATATCTTAGACTGTACTGTAAGCTCTCTTTTCACAGATGGTTGTAGTTCTTCTTTTAAATAATTTTGTAATGTTTTAGGACTGAGATGTAATCTTAAAGCCATAATATGCACGGACAAACACAACAAAACAACTCGGAATGGAAATTCCCCTATATTCCATACAGGGCTCAAGGGCAGTGGCAGTAAATGTATCTGTAAACAAACTGACTTCTGCACTATTTTTTTCCAGTGGTTACATGGAAGGGGCATTTTTAGTGTGTATTCCCAGTTACAAGCTCACAGAAGAAAGAAATATAATGTAAACTTACACAGATGACGAATTTAGTTTAGTTTGTTAACTGACGAGCATAAAAAGAGAGAATGGGGCAAGGTTTACACAGATTTGTTTCTTTATCTTTTTGCTTTTTAACCCTTAGCCTTTCCAAGCCGAACTTGTGTGTAATTAATTAATCTCCAGTTATTGCTAGCAGTGTCCGTCACTCACTCATTTATTGTTATAACTTTCTGTTGAGAGCTCTGATTGGTTTATTTCTTCTTATTGGTTATTTGGTCAGCGATTAGTCTGCACTTTATTGTTGCTTCACTTTTCTGGACTGGACTTTTATTGAGCAGGAATGTGTCTTCAACAACAGTCCATGTCTCCTGTCTGGGCCCCGGATTCCAATTTTATTATTTTCTATTTAAGTGTGTTCAGTTCCCCTTCAGGTGCTGCGTGTCTCAACAATGCATTAAGTAAACCCAGCTGAGAAATGCTGATGGAGGCAAAATTTCACCATGCAACCTACATTTTATTAAACTGAAACGTTGTAAAATGGATTTTGCTGTTATTCTGGGCAAACATTCAATACAGTCCTGATTTGATTTAAATGGTTTATTTAGTTGTTTTTTTTTGTCTCCACAGACATACATTGGCAGTGTGGTGATCTCCCTGAACCCATACAGATCCTTGCCCATCTACACACCAGATAAAGTGGAGGAGTATCGAAACAGAAACTTTTACGAGCTCAGTCCACACATGTGAGTACCATACACTGTTTATATCAATATAGGCCGGTGGGCCAATCACAATGTTATTTATCTGACAATAGATGACAATAGAGTGTTCAGCTGAAAAAATAAATCAGAAAAAAAATAAATCAGAAAAAAAAAAGATTATAGAGTAGTCTAATATCTTGTCCAATTTCATAAGTGTGTCTCAATTCACATTATTCTAATGAAAACTTCACTTAAGCTGCTGGCACAGTCGACCCATGACTCCTTTCCATAAAACCTTCTTTGCCATAAAAAAGAACAAGGGTCGAAGGCACATGAAGGATTTTACAGGGCTTTGTTAGTCCCCCAACAGTCTGTCTGCTGCAGATACAGCACAAACCTGAAAAGGCTATCGGTTTGGACAGTGACTAACGCGCAGGGTCAAGGGGACAAGGATCACAGCGACTAGAGTCTGGTGGGTCTGCTGCTGGCCATTCTTTACAGTGCAAGCCATCTGTCCACTGCCAGAATTAAGTCAGCATTTGCTGTAAAGCAGCCAAAGACAAAACAAAGACCCAGCAGCCGTCAATTAGCGGGCTGTGTCTCTCATTCAGACGGAGTCAAAGAGAGAGAGTGCCATGTCCTGCACCAGATAGACTCCCCACAGACAAAAGCAGGCTTCTTGGCTTTACTTTTGAGCCAACAAACACTGACATGGCACTTTTTCCTCTGCTGTCTGCAGTGCTTGTCTCATCTCACTTCTTTGTAGTGGGTACAAGAAACTTTTCTTTGTGATGGTGTGTTAAGTCCATTTTTTTTTTTAATGTTTAATGTAAATAAACACAATATGTAAGGGTAATCTGATTGGCTTAATGTATTTATAGACAAAGTGATGACATGAACATGAAAAAAGTTCTGTCAGTACCTCTTGTTGCTGTTTAAACAGACCTTTCTAGTAGTAGAACCCTATTGTCCTCTAGTTGTCCTTTTTTAAAAAGAGACACCCAATGTCAACTTTCTCCTGTGATAAGAATGTTACTGGAGTTTAAAGGCCACATACCTCAACATTTGTCTTTGCAAGGTCATCAGGGAGATGCACACTTGTCAAGTTTAGATTATAGGTTAAGACGCACTGGCCTAGAAAGAACAGGCATAATGAATGACTGGCATGTTGATTTCTTTTTCTCTCGTGTCTGTTTGAACTCAACTGTCCAGTCTTTTGCATTTTAGAAATGTTTGTTTAAAAATCTTGCCCATCCCTTTTATTTGTCGCCCCAAGCACAGGATTTCAGCTCTAGATAATAGTTGTTGTAAAGGGCCTAAACTGTCAGTCAAAGGCAGATTGTTTCAACATGCTTAATAAATTGATCCTAATCTTTTGGTCGGACCATCTGGACTGAGCTGTGTTGATGTGCATTGATCGCCTGGAGTAAAGTTAAACACTCAAAGCAGTCAAATCTGTAAGCCTTACAAAGTCACGGATTCCATTATTTTTTTTGCATTCTTTTTGGCCCATGAGCTGCACAGTTTTGACTTTAGAAAGATTAATAGATTGACTGGTATCCAAAGTTGAACAGCGAGTGTAGGAAATTAAATTTGTTTTTAAAGGCATAATTTGTCAGGACTTAAACCAAAATGCTAACTGCTAACTCAAGCTTGCATGTTTAATATACCTATTGTCACGGAAGAGTGAAAAATAATCAAAATGGTATGGATTGTTCAAGACATTTTTAAAGTACTTCCTGTAAACTGACTGAGGGGTATTACTACCACAGCAACACACTAGTGCTGAAGAGGATCAGTGGTGGGCTTTAATTAAATGAACAACGGGGGTTCTAAGGAATCATCTTCTTCCGGTCTTTGATCCTCATCTGACACTGCAACAGGCAACATAGTAGTTCCCACAGAAAAATACTGCACTATGACTGACTGTCAGCTGGTTTCCACTCCATGCTGTTCCTCAAAAGCACTAATACAAAATCAGATTAATCTAATGAGTCGGTCTGCTTAAGGTTTATTCAGCTTTTACCCAAACCTTTTTTTTAATAATACAGTTTCCTCTGAGAAGTCCTATCATTCTGAAGCTTGTGTGTGCAGGTGTTAAGATGAATAGAGACGTGTGCTCATTAATCCTCTTAGACATTGGCTCAAAAAAATTGACTTGCAGATGGTTCGCTATCTTTCAATCTTGTTGGTTCTCTATTGTTTTATTGAAGCATTGCAAATGTATTCAAACCCCAGTGGGAATAGCTACTGTTACGTTGTCTATAAATGGATCAGCTGTACCTCTGTGCTCAGCTGTGTCTAGCAGTTGGCAAACATGGCAGTTTTTTATAAGTGACTTTTTTAAAGATGAGGCAAAACCTTTTTTTTTTTTCTTTTTCGTGACACATCCATTGTATTGAAAATGTTGTACAATGGTATGTTTTTTTTTTTTTTTTTTTTTTTTTTCTATTGATTCCTTTTTGATTTATAAGTGACTAGGTTGTTGGGTATTTTGGTTTAACAAAGCAAACATTGTCATGAAAATATGTAACACACTATTATTCTGTATTTAGTGTGCTATTAGATGATGAGCTATGGTACATGATTGCTTAGGGTTTGATAGGTTGTGTAATGCTAACATTGAGACTTGGAACCAAACTGGTCTAAATCTTGCACTGCCATGTCATCCTGCACTTCAGCCTCATCATTCATTTCTTTACAAGCCATTTTAGGAAAAATCCACCCAGATGATGCACCTTTTATAATTAACTGGCAGGTGTTGCCCTCCCCCTTGGTGTACAGCCCAAGCTTTACAGATAAACTAATCAGTGTTCTTTCTCTCTCTGCTGGAGCTCTGCAGATGGCCTGGACTGGTCTTTTGTACGTCCGCTGCACTCGAGCGCAGACGCACAGATTGACTGCAGTGTGTGTGTGCAAGAGTGTGTGTGGGTGTAGGATATAGCCCATGTCTCTAGGGTGGGATCGTATTTCCCCAATGTTTAGAGAGGAAGTGAGACCCCTGATGCTTTCAGCGCTCAATACACACTGCCACTAGAGCATGGACTTGTGGGGGGCATCACAACTGGCTAATGGAGCAAAGACGCCCAGTGTAGAGCCCGCATCGGGTCTTTTAGCTGGGACACGCATGGATATAATGGCTTTACTGCTGAGGTTTGACACTGAGCATTATCCCACAATGTTTGAATGAATTATGCTTATTATAATTTTTTTTTTATTCATGAAGTTAGCTGTGTGCTTGTACTAAATATTAGGCTGGCTAATTAAGTGTAAAGTGCAGTATTAAAAGGAATTGTAAAGTTTTCCTCATCCTTTTTAAAATATGTTAAAATCTTAAAAAAGATTCACACAATTGATATATTGATAATGGCTTTTTAATAACTTAAATTTTCCACCAGCAGTAATTCAAATACAATGGGTAGTAACTGGACATGGTATATTCCCATAAAGATTTGGTAATCTCATTTAGAGGCATTGTAAATAAAAAATAAAAAATAAATTGATAAAGGGAAAACGCAAATTTACCCAATAAATTCATGACGTATTGGCCTGCCTATTTTGCATGTCACCTAAAGCACATGTCACCAAACCCTGGCACCCCGCCGGCATCACTGTGTCAACCTGCTGCCAAGCTTCTCATAGCAAATGGATGAGATGCCTAATGGTGGTTGTACAACTTACTGTGTTCCCCTTAGGATCCATTTCTATTGTGGTCATTGTGGCATCAGGCTGGATGTTTCAGATTCAGGATGTGGACTCATTCTAACGCAGCTCTATGGGTGGCTTCCTTGGAGCCTTTTGTTGTGTCATAGCGTTTGAACACCTATAAAATGGTATGTGTATGTTTGGTTAATGACCTAAAAGTGTGTTTTTTAGTAGAACTATATGCCTGCTTGGTTGTTGTGGGATTTTAAGTTAATTAAACAACCTAAAATAAAGTTCTTATTTCCATGTAATTGCCAAAGTAAACCAAATATGAGCCAATTAGGCACTGAAATTGTTATTATTCTTTTAACCTTGTAACCTTTTCTTTCAAAGTGACTATTGACTATACTCCTGACTGTTTAAATGATATGCTGATGCTTTCTCTTGTTACCGGGTACATGCCTGGTTCTTTCTGGGTAAGAACCATAAATCAAGGATGGAAAATCCAAATCTAAGTAACATTAATACAAAATCCATACTTGCATAACCTGATCCAAATTGACACTGCATTGAACTCTAGTAATTACAAAGAAAGTTAGAAGACTATAACCACAATGAACCAAATTGCACTATAGGGATACATTTGAATTGCTAGACCAAAACACTGCAGTAGATCTTATAAAACACGTGCCTCCTGTGTTTTGTTATTACATAAACAATGCACTGTTCACAGAAACTAAACCTGTACGTAGGTAGAATGGAGTGGGAACTTGCTGAAATGGCACTGTGACTCAGGTGGGCTGAACGAGTCCTCTCCAGTGATTGTGTCGGCGTAATGGTAAGCTCAGTGAACCCAGTTGAGTGGGCAAGAGCGTTTCTTTTCTCACCCACCTCTGCAAAGCAAGGAAAAGATGTAAATGCTGGTAATTCAAACTCCAAACACACCATATAATCAGTTGTTACAACAGGTACATATTAACTACATCATTTAAACCTCTTCTATAAAGTTCTATACTAGATTGTAACATATGCATTTCTATGGCAAATGGTTATTTCCACATTTCCCTTCACTTATCCTGTTTTACTGCATATTATCTCCAGGGTCTTAAAGCTTATGCATTTTTTGCTAAGGCAAACCGGTTTAATTGTGATTATGCTGTCATGTATTGGCTTGTTCTTTTGTCGAACAGTTCTGCGTCATTCAATGTTTAACAAAACAATAGCAATAGACCATGTTATCCGTGTACACAGCTTGCGTAATGTGTGGACAGACCCACATGGAGGGAAGTCATTTGATGATACCTGGTCTTAAATGTAATATTTGGAAACTTGTCAGCTTTTATTTGTGCTCAGTACTTGTTCAAGGATGTGAAAAGTAAAGCTATCTCCAGTGTCCTTCAGCTACGGACTTTTTCACACAGCAGTAACGGAGGTATAATTGCTTTTCCTAAAGGTCAGTTGGTCACTTGTTGTAAGCCAGCAGCAGTGAACTTGTGTTGCAAGGCCTTGAAGAGTTGAAGTGGCCAGAGACGTGGTGATTGTTTGGAAAAAGAGATAACGCGTGACCCGAGAGAGTTTTCACAATTGGCTTTTAGCCCACCATAAAACAACACATTCAACTGAAGCCCGTTTTTCACACACTTCCAAAAGAAGCTCAGAGGAGTCATTGTTTGAGTGTCTGAGGATGTTGTTCTACCTTTCGCAGCGTGCTTATTTCCTGCTTTTCTATGGATCAGGCAGACATTTGGACCCGTGTTTTCCTCCTTCCCCACTGTGCAACATAAAATTGCTGTGCTGTAAAGTAAATTAAAGCTCCTGGACTCCCTTGAAGCATAATGCACGGGTGGTATTGATGAGCAACTAAGAAGAGGTCTCATACAACCTCAAGTGAGTGTTGGATAAATTAAAGATTAGTGGCAGCAGCTCTTGACTCAAGCCTCTAATTTCAAAAAGTAGAGGTAGGTTTTATTGCACCTTTTTACTTTCACATTGGGAGTTCTCCTTAGACATATAAGCCTGTGTCGGATATCTGTTAGATTTTTGCCCCGGGTCTTGACTGAGAGGCTCATTAACACATGTTTCACAGGCACCACTGTCCTAACCAATTCACAGATGGCCCACATCTGTCCTGACTAAAAGCTTGTGTGTATGTGCACGCTGTTTTAACCACCCACCCCAGCTTTTGTGTGTGTGTGTGTGTGTGTGTGTTTCTTTCCACCTGGTCTGACAGCATCAGGAAAAAAGTTGCTTCCTTGGCTGTTCGTCTTTGCCGGGCGGATTTCCTGAGGCCTCTTGAGAAGCCAGATCCCACTGAGATCACAGGCTACTGTACGGTAATAGAAACAAAAGTAAATTTAGTGTGAAAGTACAGAGCAAAGTCAAACTATTTTGGGTTTCTATCAAAACTTCTCCAAATTCTATGCTAATGCACCAAATTCAGCATGAAGACTTTGCTAACAGCCTTGAGAAAGATTTATATTGTTTGCAAAAGAGCTGTCATCCCTCAATATATGGGTGGGCTGCATGCCAGCTTCCACAGTACAGCTTCATTAGCATCCACAAATCACCGCTTTTAAAGTGTGCCGAATCTGCCCTCGAACTACCCCACCCTGTTTGAGATTCAGGTCACACACAGCAGGCCATCATCTCATCCCGTGCCCCAGTTACCAGAGGTGGCTGCTCAAAAACAACTGACTAGACTATTTTGTAGCACTTACCTCATGCCAGTGTGGCTTTATGCTCACCGCTGCCACGTGCAAGGCTAAATTACAGCCTGCAGGCAGATGTGAAGGGGAAGTGCCAAGTCCAAGGTCTGATCCTGGCCTCACCCCACACATCCCTGGTCTGCACTCCGAGCACCAAGGCCTTTGATGGTGACCATGGTGCTTCATCGTCTTTGTAATTACTGCATTTGTGAAGTGCTACACCCAGTTACTGTTAAAACAGCTTTAAAGTTATATCACTGTTGGGGAAAAAGCCTAATCCTTGGTTTTAAGAGTCCATAAATAAACAGGAGACAAGATTCCAACTCATCCTTGTAAACCTGAAATGCAATCGACCAGTTGAATGTCTTTTACGCTTTGCAGTTTATAAAGTTTAGTTAGATACTGTTAGATACTGTATGTGTGTATGTTGCATAGGTTGTTCCTTTGCTTCCTGGGTCATTTCCTTGTCATTACTAATTTAAACCTATAAAAGTCCTTGAAAAGCTCATCAGAAAAGAGTAGGAACCTTGTTTTTGTATTGTGTTGAATCCTTTTAGTAATTTTTAGGTTTTAAAACAAAAACACGCATATAGCCCACTGGGGGTGTGGCCTGTTGTTCTACCTCTGCTGCGATTATGTGATGGCTATTCATATGACCACTGTGTATGTGTGGGAGGAGGCAGTGGGGTCTCATTTGAAACATTCCTGACAGAGGACCTCCCACTCCCATTTCACGCCCCTCATCCTCTGCCGGTCCACTCCCCTCACATGGCTGTGCGCTCTCTCGGGGGCGACATAATAGTGTGATGGTTTGCTTATTGTCAGGATCAGGTCAGCCAACAGGAGTGTTTTCACAAAGCCGACATCTGCTGCGCTGAGCTGCCCTTTTCAGCAGTGACGTAATGTCCTGTGGCAATGCTCATCCATACAAAAGTGGTGGGATGGCGGGCGCATGGGCCGCTTGCGTTGGGACCGTCAGACATTGTGGGGGTGGGGATGAGAAGCGAATGGTTTGACAGCAGAAAAATGTTCCTGTGAAGCTGAGGGAATTCAATTTTCTGAACAGAATGTACAGTTGTTTTTCTGTATTGTTGAGAAATTTTGAAAGGCAACCCTAGCTTCTCTTATACAGCTTTATTACATCACATACAACCTATCCAGTGTCCCAACTAAAATCTTTCCAAAAAAACATTACAGTCAGCACTGCACATGACAAATGTAAACTTACTTCCAAGATTTGCACATGTTTAAGATTTGTGCCTAGTTTTTTTTTTTAAATACACTAAAGTCATTTTAAAGTCAAGCAACTGGAGCATTGTGTAATATGGAAAAGCACCAACTATGGTAATCAAAATAAAACGCACTTTCCAAATTGTTGCTATATAATTATTTTCAAACAAAACTTTGCCTTTTTCTAAACCCTACTCTTCCTAAACCCAGTCCTTTTTGTATTTCAGTACAAATGCCTTCCAAACTATGTCTTCAAGTGAAAAAGAAATCCCCTTTTCCCCCAGAGACTCTTTATACAACACACAATCCATTTCACCAACCCATTAGGCCATACTGCACTTTATTCTGTACAGTCAAACCTCAGTCGACCCAGTCTTACTGCCAGAACGCCTTTTTACTTGCAAACCCTCAAAGCCAGCTTCACCCAGTGGCCATATAATACAGTGATAATACCCCTCTAAGTTAGTATGAATGTCTCTACCATGTGCGCACATGCACACACTGTAGGTTGGTAGAGGGCCCAGGCTTAGGGTTTAAAGCGGGGAGTATGATGATGATAGTGGTGCTGCCCAGACTTTGGTCCAGAGTGGTGTTTGATGGTGCATAAATGTAGACTCCATTAGCCTTAACTTTTTACTTTAGCCTGAAATGCCTTCATCTGGCTGTCCGTCTCCTGCCCTCAGTCTCCCATGGGCTCTTATTCGCAATCAGCTGCTTTTCAAGTTGGGGTTCACTTGGTTCAATGTCATTATATACTCCTGGCCACATTAACTTCACTTTTTTCTTTCAGTGTGTGTGATTTTGTAATTGACAGGAAACAATTAAAGATGCATAGTGTAAAAACTGTGGTATAGAGTTAAACTACATATATGTTGTGCAATTGCATACTACTTATCTGACCCATTTTCATGTCCTTGCTGGGCTACCATAGGTGTTCATAGACAATATGAGCATCTATCTGCAATAATGCCACTAGGACTACAAAAATGCTTTTTGTTTATGCTTGCAAATAACTTCTTTGGTGTTGTTTGCAGTCATTTATTGCATTAGTTTTGTTTCCTGGATACACTGATATCTAAAGGTATCTGCCTGAGGCCAAGTTTACGTGTACTGTAACTGTAAGGTTTTTAACATCGCAAATATAAATGCTCTAACATATAAAGCAAAAAATAATTTGAAAAAGTAATGGCAATTAATCTTTAAATAATATTTTGCTATTTTAAGACATGTTGGACTATTTTAACAGTTTGTATGACTAAACCTTCCCTCCTAAAAGTTAATAGATTTTCAGCCACTTTAATAACCCATCTCATTAGTTCAGTGTTGGTGCCGTCTGTAAACCTACTCTGACATTCTAGCCTGCCTTCATGTCAAGCACACTTAGTGCATTTGAATGCTTGATTAATTATATTACTCATAGACCTGAAAACACTGAATTTAACCCTGACCCAAGGCTAAGAATTAGACAAAATAAGACACTTAAGGAAGATTATTTTAAAGCATTCCTATAAAATTACCTCAGACTAATCTATACTTACCGTGTTTTTAAGGTGGAACAGGAGACTTAAAGGTAGTGGTTCTATGGAGAATATTGAACATTGTTTTTTAGGCTGGGGAAAGATGCAGGTCTACAAAAAGTAAAAATTATAATGACACAATAAATGCCAACCATGGAACATATTTCTCCAAACTCTACAGGAGTGTTTGCCGGCCAAAATAATAAAAGGTGTCGGTGCCACCTCATCTCTTAAAGGCTTTTAACATTGTCCACACCCTGTTCTACAATCCTCATAAAGGATGGTCAGCATAAAGAGAACAAATAATATATTGTTTAGGAATTCAGTGGGGCGAAACTGCCATTATCAGGCCCACTTTCCCATTGTATCACCGCCCTGGAATGCATAACAAAGGGTTTCATTTTATAATGGGCTGTCCCACTTTTATCATTCACTAATCCAACATGAGTTATTTTACACTGCCATTTGCTAATTATACTGTTTCCTGCCAATAGAAAAAAAAAAAGGTTCAGCTGTAGTCATTTATTTAATAAGTGAATAATCTCAAAGTAAAGTGACAGTTTAAACAGATTATATGTTAAATACCCCTAAGCAGTAAGAAAGTTGTCTTTTGTACTCTTGATCGTATTAGGTTAAGAGTTTAGTTTGAGCGTACAGAGGAAGTTGTCAGTATTCCATCTTTTTAAGCCAAATCCCATGTGCAAGTCAGCCAGTGGAGCGAAATAAGGCCACAAGTCACTGGCTGGCCTACAGATGCAACCTAATTTCCCATAAAGCCACATGCTATTGATTAGCGCAGACGCCATGTGGCCGGACACAGCGGTGCACCAGCTCTGTGAACTTCACTCAGACTCTGAAAATCACTGTCACCAAAATCTCTCACAGACTATATATATATATATTAAAAAAAAAAACTATATATAGTTTTTTTTTGTAATCTGTGTGTGTGTATTTTTTTGTGTCTCACAGCTATGCGTTGGCAGATGAGGCCTACCGCTCTCTACGAGACCAAGCCAAGGACCAGTGCATTCTCATCACAGGAGAGAGCGGTGCAGGGAAAACCGGTAACTACAAGAACATCCACGCACTATTCCACATATTGTCTACAGACATTGTTTGCACAGCCAGTCAGATGGTGGATACTGATTTAAGCCAGAAAAAATGACTTTGGAAATGGGTCCAATGTGGGAAATATGTATCCAGGTAACTAGTCATATCTTCTTATCTTGTGTTTTTCAAAGTCCTTAACAAAGGCTGGTTCAAAGTGTAGACACAACTTGCTTGACTAAGCCACTGTATAGATTTCAAACTGATGATAAGCTTTAACAGGTCGCCTGATAACGGGTCTTTCTTGAGGAAATCATGTTTGTACATGAAGGACACGTGCAGCACAAAGATTATTTCCATATAACTGTACTTGGTGGAAGCTTCACCTTTTGTATCTGTTTTTTTTTACTAAAGCAATGGCATTCCCTTGCCCATTTTTACAATAGTCTAACAACTGCAGGTCATAGACTTTTCATATGCCCTATTACAATCATAACAAATGGAATTTCCTTTCTTGGCCTTATCAGCAGAGCTGCATCATATTTAAAAGCAATATTGGGAGGCTATTCCACAAACTGTAGAAAAATAGTAGCAGTTCAAATCTACAATGCTTTGGCATGTTTTTATTTATCACTACCAGATGGCAGTGTGAAATTCCCAAAGCAGAACATGTCACGGTGGTGTTTTTTAGAGCTGCACAATATATAAGAGAGACCCAAAATAGGTTATGGGAATATTTAGATGACTTTCAACAATGACTTTCAATCTAATAGGTTCTGGCAAATGATTTGCTGAGGGCAAATCCTCTGAGTGAGGACTCTGTCTGCTGAGGACTGCCACTACAGCAGACTTCATCTAGTGGTAGGGTTAGTTTTCAAAACTTTTTCTTGGCCAGGAAAATCTTGTAACTTACCAGACCACCCTTATTATTTATGCATATCATCTAAAAAAACTACGATTATCGACATTGCATTGAGTTACTGTAATGTTTAGAAACAAGTGATACATAAGTGCAGGACCAAAATTACAGTTTGATTACTTTTTGCTGTCTTACCTACAACAACTCAAAAAGTTGCAATGCTTAATAGAAAGGCAACATTGCTTGTTTCAATTTCCGTCCTCTGCCTGAAGCAGAATAATAAATATGCTTATACATTGCTGCCATGCTGTTCATTCAGTGAGAAATGTAGAGCTGTGACAAATGTTATCAGATGGCAGCATAACCTACAAGAGGCATAACAGTTTTTATTGTCGTAGAGTCATTTTAGGAGGTTTATTTCGCTAATCTCATAGATTAAAGTCAAGATTACTCAGCACAGCAGTGTTCTTGATCTTGCCCCCCCACATCCACACTGAAGAAACGTGTCCGTGAATGTGCCAGACTCATCAGGAATCTGTACCAGCAGCCACTGTCAAGCTTTTCTTTATCCTTTCTTGGCACATTACACAGTACATCAGTTCTGGGTGGCTGTCATTTGGACGGACAGGAAAGATGATGCCAGCAGTCATTCTACAAGGCACATCATTTGTACCACACTGTGAGAGAGGCCTCTTGATGCTCCGGATCATCTCCTAAGACAGTCTTTCTTGGAGACTTGTAGTTTGGCTCTTCTGTTCAAGAGGTGCATGAACAGGGATAATCTCATCCAAATCTACTCGCGTTTCTTTATTTTTTATTTTTCCAGTGAAATGGCTTCATGATGAAAATGTGACGCAATAACACTCAACATGTAACTAAACAAAGTTATTAAGATGAGGTTAAGTAAAGTCTTGTCTACTGTGCTCCAGACTACATTAAGTCACCCACTCCCATGAAATGATGGGTGTCAGGGGAGAATGATGTAAGGGGGCTTTTAAGGGGAATTGCAAGATGGGTGTCACACTAGCGCTTCGCTTATGTCTAACTTTGTCTTTGACCTAATATTTATCTACGTCTGTCTGCCTTTGTGTGTTTATTTCAGAGGCCAGTAAGCTGGTGATGTCATATGTGGCTGCGGTGTGTGGGAAGGGCCAGGAGGTGAATAAGGTCAAAGAACAGCTGCTTCAGTCCAATCCCGTGCTGGAGGGTGAGTAGTCATGCCCAGGCCCCAAATCCAATTCTAACTAGATCTTCTGGAGTGAATCTCTGATAACAGGTTGACACTCAAACCAATTTCAAAGGCTCTACTAAAAGCCAGAGAAATGTGGCCTCAATTATGAAGAGAAAGGGTCTGTTCCAACACTTTGCTCTGGTTCTTTAATGGTTCAGCGCACAACAAAGCAGATCACAGTACTACTATCCATGAGCATCTTCCCATGCATTTTTAAGTATTTGGACATGTTGTTTCCAGGTTGCATCTTGACCTACTCCAGCATGTGCTTGAAGGTGCAGTTGTAGTTTCAGGTTGCTTCTACTGTTAAAACTTTACTCTCTGTTCCAGGGTAGCTCTAGGTTTGAGGTGGATCAGATGAGCAGTTTACATTACACATTAACTTTCATAAACCTTTTTAATGAACCTTTTATTTTATTATTATTATTTTTTTTTATAAAGCTTAAGCACATTTGTTTTAAAAAGTTTGTCCTCTATGAGCTCTCTTGTAGAAACAGGAAGTTATGGCTCCTTCGTCTCGGTTCCAATTGAGCTTTTAAATGTAATTTTTCCAAGTTAAACAAATGCAAGGCGTGTTAACCCTAACCCTTTTCTTTTGTATTAAAATACTCAAATAATAATTACAAAGCATAAAAGTAACTAGGTTGAAATTCCTTGTCACAAAGTAAAAATCATTTTAGACTCTGGCAGATGAGATTAAATGATAAATTGCTTGTAAAAGAAATGCAGCAGATGGACAGATTTGTTAAAAACTCTCACATTTTTCCAACACCTCACATGTGTAAGTGTGTGTATATAATTCCCACAGCTCAGAGCTGGCACAGGAACAGCTCTATTTTAATTGGGGGCAGTGAACAGGAAATACCCACAAATAATGAAGCTGTACACTGGGTCTAAGTTTTTGGAGAAAAGCAGCACATCTGCAAAAGTTTAAGCTCTGCCGATCTCATTGGTCTAATGCTAGAGAGAAGGAACAGTTGCCACTATCCACTCTGTATATATGTCAGGCCCTTGCTCTGTAACTCACTGCTTTCACTTTCTTTTGGAATCTTTTTATTGCTTCCTTTCTTGTTGTGCTCTGTCTTTCCCCTGGTTTCTCCTGGTCTTTCTCGCCCTGAGGCTGTGGCTGAACCAGTCTAGCAGCCCACACACAACTGTAGACATAAAAGCACATTAATCAGCTGTTATCAGCAATTAGGTTGTCATACTAAAAGTGCTCTGATGCATGGCACATTAATAACATTTCAGTGTTGAATTGTGCTTGGGCAAAAATATAGATGAGGCTTGGAGACTAGAGGTTCACTTTGCCCAAGACATGACTTATATCTGTAGGAACACATCCTGTGTTTGATCCACTGTGTTCAAACATGGTGTTTGTTATATTAATTTAAAACCATAGGCATATTATGAATCCTTTCTCTTGGATGTGGCGTGACAACAAGGTTCAGCCGTTCCTAAGCTTGAAAAGCCTTGGTGTTTTGCCCAATCCATACAGAATTATGGGGCTTCATCCACACAAATGGCTTTGAGATCTGATCCCTTTTGATTGACAGCTATCCCAGACTCAAAACACAATGTTGAGGATCAATAATACTATTTTAAAGAGTTAGGTATTAAGTTTTTACTGTTTGTGTTTATTCTAATTAATCAGTTTTGTTGTTCTTTTGCAGCATTTGGAAATGCCAAAACTGTGAGAAATGACAATTCCTCCAGATTTGTAAGTTTCTTCTTGTCCTTTTTACACTATCAGACAGGTTTCTCTTCTTCTTATTTGTTGATTTTATATATATTCATTTTTATCAATTGTATTTATACTTTGCAGTGTTTTTATTTGAACCACCTCTCATGTCAGTAAAAGTCATAACAGACAGTAAAGTATTTTTACATAAAAACAGCTTTTATGTGAGTCTAGACTGCTGTTTCCTGTGCACACATGCTCCTGCTTTGTGATACATGTCAGTACATGTTCCATAGCAACATTATATGAAACAAAACCCAAAAGATAACATTTCCAGAAAACAAGGATATCATGAGGCACGGTTCTGACAGTGGTAGTGACCTGTGTGTATGTGATAAATGGCACTTGCCCATGTGAAATTGACTTTGTAAATGGTCTTTACATGCAGCATAAAGTGTAAGACCTTTAATCTGTACTTCTGTTCATGCACTGCAGAACATGGCTAAATGCCAACACAAACCAAACATCTTGTGCTTAAGTTCTGCCATGTCCTAAGAGAAAGCACTTTTTGTGCTCTACTTTGCCTTGATTTAGTAATTCAACACATATTAACCCTTGGGTTTGTGTGTTAAGTTACAATTTTCACATTTTGCTTTTTATGATTTACCAATACTTCCTAATACTCCAATGGTGCACCAGCCACATTACCTTTTTTATTGAGAAAATCAAACAAGAAAATCCAAACAAACAGATCAGCATATTCTGAGCACATTTATTGTCTGGTTTTCTCTCAGCTCCCTTCCAGGAGCATCTATTTCTTATCAAATCAAGTTTTCCAAAAGTACTTTTCTAAAGCTACTGGACCAAAACGCCAACCTGCAAATGGATTATTCCAGTTTTACCACCTACATAGTAAGCTAGGACACTGTGTATCTATTGTAATTTCAGCATAGTTTGTTTTCCCACACCATTTTTAAATCTCTCTCTAATGTACATTGGCACCTAGACATAGACATGAGTGCTTGGACTTACAGTCATAAAGGGGAGTATTAAAAAAAATTATGCCCCTGTTTATATTTAGGTAACCTTGGCATAAAGTGTCAGACAAGGATCTCAAGCCTTCCCACAGATAACCAGTTCATGAACTCATCAGAGACTTATGAATTAAACTGTCATTTTGCTGAGTGCAGGAAGCTTACAGAGTTTGGCCCGTGCGTGCACAACAGTTGAATCCTTTCTGATCTGCCTGCTATTAATACATCAGAGGAGGAAAAATGAAATACACAGAACTCTCTGTTCCTACTGCCGACTCTAGACAGAGAGCCCTATGAGGAAATTTCCAATAAAAGGAAACTAGCAGGCAGGAGGGGGGTCCCCTTTTTATGTTTTGGACATCGGTGCCTTGCATGCAACTTTACATAACATAACTCATTATTAATGAGAAGTTTTTTTTTATTTCTAGATCAAATTTTACAAACAAGAAAACTCAATATTCTATATGTGTAGAAAAGTTTCATATGGGAAATAGGAGACGTGTTTATATTGTCAGATTATGTCTTTAAAATGATGTATTAAAATCTGCATGAGATTGGTTTTGTGTTCTAATGTTCTGTGATCCACAGGGAAAGTACATGGACATTGAGTTTGACTTTAAGGGAGATCCTCTGGGCGGAGTCATCAGTAACTGTAAGTTTGCATCACGTTTCTTCTGTCACTGCAATACACCTTCTACAGTCCTGCAATTAATTTTATTTCCTGTACACAGAGTAGTCACCACAACATTTTTACAAGTTGCGTCCTGTAAAATTAAAATGTCCAAATGTATTCAAATTAGAAGGCCCATTGGGAATTTAGAACGCTAACCCTGCTGCAGTTTGTTGAGTGGAGTTTGAACTAAAGCAGGAAGGAATAGTCGGAATAAGGCAAGGCTAGTTTATTTATATAACACAATTCATACAACAGCATTTCAAAGTGCTTTACAAAAAGAAGAGAGAGAGGTTTAAAACACAAGTACAATTATCTCAGTGATGACTCCAAATAAACTTTGCAAATTCATGAATTGCGTAATAAAACATATCCAAAAGAAAATTGTTGCAATGTCTTGGGCAATGGAGTCATGACTGTTGCACTGAGATTTGGTTGGTGACTATTTGGATTGATGTTTTGTAGGTAAATTCTGGAAATTTACCAAGGACAGAAATTTAGGAGCAAAATCTTTTAAACATTTCTTGTTGTTAAGATGTTGAATCAAGAAATTGGGACCTTCAAGTTAGACCTTCTGGTTAGAGTAAGCAATAGTATCATGCAATGTTTAGGCAACCTCTTTAAGACATTGCTATTTTTAATTGTATCTACTTTTATTTTATTAAAATTCAGACAAAAGCTGAACTGTATAAATGACATTTAGTCTCTCTTTGACTTTTTGTCAGTTTTGTTTTTTTCTCGTGTCTACTCAAACTGTTTTGGTCGTGCTGGCTGCTCTGCCAAAGGTCACAGAAACAAAGAGAAAAGCTGAGGGCTGAGACACAAATGAACCTCAGTCCCTCCAACACAAGGCAGTATCTGTGAGGAAGAGCCACTGACATGTGACTGCCTCTGGCTAGACAGATGGATGAGGCTGTGATTTGTGGGCCTGGCCTGGATGGAGTTCACTTCACCTCTCACTTCATTATTTGAGGCTGAATGTGCAGCTCTGGGACTCATTGAGTTTCCTACTGAGATTTGAGTGAACAGAAGTGTGTATTGCATTGTTAGCAGACTTTTTTGACAGCGAATGCTTTTATTCAAAATATAATGTGCATCAAAATATAATAAGATGTTTCTGCTTGTGTCAGCAAATGATAAATATTCTCTGAAAATGGGAAGTTCTGACTAAATGGTTTTGGCTGTCATGTGGCAACATGCATGGGAAAAACTATATTTACTACCTAAAACTGGGGCTGCACAATAGATCTCAAATGTAATGATGTCACAAAATAAACAATCGCTAACAATATTACAATGAATTGATTGAACCACATTATTATAGTTCTCTGTGTTTTAGACATTTACACTCTGCATGTCAAAATAAATGGCTTTAAATAAAACAATGTAACCAAAAGTAAAAGTTAGTGGGACCAGGAAAACCAGTTCAAGTTAGTCCTGATCTGTTTAAATTCAACTTTTATTATGCCAAGAGTAATAATCATGTTTCTACCTAATATCTTGCAAAAGTCGCTGACTAATGCACTAAGAAGCTCTCGTAAATGTTTTACCACTTCTGCTTTTTGACCAGAGTCCCCATTGCTTTCCGGCAGCTTTTGAATAAATAAATGTCATGGTTGCTTTATTATTGATGCACTGGCTGCACTAAGGCCATGCACTTATGTGATTTGGGGCCAGTGGGTGCCTCTGATTCAGCCTGAACCTTTGTGACAATGTGACAGCCCTAGGTCTCTGAGAGCAGAACGCTCCAGAGAGGTGCCGGCAGGACATTTAAAGATGAACCGCAGATTGGTACTTGGATCATCTCTGCGCCCACTGCTGCCTGAATGAGTCATTGTTGGTGAAATCTGAAGATTCACAAAGACGCACTATATATACTAACCAAGTTTTTATGTTTTTATTTAAACAAGCAATTAGTATCCTATAATAAGAAGTGGACACATGGGATTCCTTGTTGCTGTAGAGATCTGAAGTTGGTCTTTAATTAAATGGTGCTTAGCCTAATGTGGTGAACATGTGATGGCGTGTCTTTTAATCTCTCGGTTGTGCTCTTGGTCAGTTGCCCAGAAGAAAGGGCTGACATTTGATATCCTTTTGCATTTGGTTTTTTGTCTCTATGTACTTCCTACAGTGTCTATATTTACACAAATGATCAACATCGGCCGGGTCACTGTGGAAACTTAAATATAGCACATGGTTTAAACAAAGGGCCAAGTGGATAGTTATTTAGATTTAATGAATGGAAAGTTTTAATAATAAAGTAGGTTATCCACATTATTAGCATTTGCAGACATCTCAGGGTCACATTTTCTTTACTTTAAGATTGCTGTGGACTGTTGCTAATTGTATGCACTGTATGTGGAGCTTCATTGTGTTGCCATTCATTTTTTTTGTTTTTGTTTTTAGATTTGCTGGAGAAGTCACGTGTTGTGAAGCAGCCAAGAGGAGAGAGGAACTTCCATGTCTTTTACCAGCTTTTGTCTGGAGCTTCTGACGACACACTCAGTAAGATTAAAATAATAGGATTTAATTAGAAACTTGTAATAAAAAACTAAATTTGGTCAATTGAAAACATTTAAGTGGTTTAAATGACAATATCTGAAGTCTTTGTCCTAAAATCCACTACAGATTGTTATCTCGACTGTAGCCTTTTCCTGTGGGCCCACAGCTGGACGAACACATGGCTCATGCATTAGTGAGCCATTCTTCCTGCTGTAAAAACACCACTGAGAACAAAGGCATAGCTGCATAACCTGCCTCTGTGTTTGCTATGTGGTGTACACAAGCCATTGTTTTTTGTCCTCAACACTGTAGAGCAATATAATGGTCATTGACTCCAGAGTGCATGCATTAGACAGGCTTGATTCAGTTGTAGTTAATGCAGCCGCTAATGAAATCTGACACGTGCACCCTCGAGAGGAATAGATTTCTTTGCTACTAGATCGGGGGGCTTTTTAAAAAAAATGGCTATTTGATCTTCTAGAATAATGTGCAAAGGTGAAACTTTATAACTACATATAGGAAAATGGTGTTTGGAGTGACGATGCCCTGACGTTTACACAAATTTGTCTGCATTTAAAAGAAGGGAGCTGTTTATAAAAGCAGCTTAGATCCAGTGGTTTACGTTTTTTATTTATTTTTTATCAGTTAAGTCTCAGCTGTGTGTAGGTATATGTGCTTCCCCAGTGTCCAGTCATCAATGACGTTTAAATTGGTTAAATTAAGTAGAATGGTGTGTGTTTTTATCGCAGAGAAACTGAAGTTGGAGCGGGATGTCAGCAAGTACAACTATCTGAGCCTGGACTCTGCGGCGGTCAATGGGCTGGACGATGCAGCCAACTTCCGGACAGTCAGAGTGAGTATTTAATTTATTCACAAAGAATCAGCAGCAATTTTGTCAGGCCAATAGAGATTGAAAACATGCTCATGATCAGTAACTGCATTCCCATGACAACATTTAAACACACCTTATCAAAAAGTGTTTATTACAAAGTAAGGTAAAGGTAATTAGTTTAGTGAACATCTTATCAAATGAATAAAATACAGCTAACACTAATAACATCAAAAGGTTGCCTATAATGTGTGTAGCTCCAATTTTTTTTTTATGAATTTATGACCTTAAGCCTCTATCACTACAAGAGAAGCTTGCTCCTCAGACATTTATGGAAACGCATCTAATTTACATTTTATATATTTTGTTATATTTTTACTTTAAAGCCCTGCAGCTTTAGTGTGAAGTATATCAATAACACTTCCAAAGATTGGGCTGTTTACCAGTGCTCTCAACCCATCTCCACCTCACCTTTTGTTGTATTTAATCAATGGCATATTGTTTCATTGTTGCTTGTTCTGTTCTGCTCCCTATGATGACGGTACTATTTACTTTATCTTGTCCTGCTAACCTGCTCTCAGAACCCATTGTTGTGAGTAAACCGCTTGAGCAGGTTGTGCACTGTTAGAAAGTCAAATCTTATTACATACAACCACACACACAGTGCTAAGCGTATAGCTTTTGCTGCATCATGCTGGGTTAATCTAAATCCAGCACAGAGGCTAGAGTCACTTTAATTTCCTCCTTATCTCTCGGACACACTCCTCTTGATCATGAAAACAGTGAGCAGCAGACTCCCTCGCACCTGTTACAAAACCAGGGGAACTTTGAACAGAACATGACGTTACAAGTTAGCTCAAATGCACAGATTTGTATTGATTAAACAGAAGCCTTGCAGTGTGTAAGCCTGCAGCATGTCTTTGGGGAAAACCACTTGAGGAAAGGCAGCTGCTTCCTTCTTTTTAATACATATGCTTACCCTTATACAAGGTCTTTTTTGTCTCCTCCTGGCCTGCCTCTTCTCTCTATCCTGACTGAGTCCATAAAGAATAGCGTGTGGTGTCTACGAGAGACACAGCAGACATAACTTGTTGTCACTTGACTCTCTGTTCCATTTCCTAGCTTTTTTTCTCCTCAATAAACTTCACTTCCTGTTTCTCATCACATCTCCCATTGAGTTTTTATAGTACTTATACAGCTGCGTTTCCACACCGGGAAAACTAAACAAGAGGACATTTCCACTTAACAATGAGTCGTTGTCTTAAAGCCAAACACTGACATGTATTTTTCTTTAAATAATGAGTGAGATGTGGTGGTTTGATGCAACTGCTTCTGTTTTATAGCCTATTTCTCTTAATGTATACTGTATATTGCTCCTAATATGTTTTGTTTTAAAGCTCTGCAATTATGTGTACTAATAGAACTAAAAGGTATCTTTGTATTACCTTTTTACTATCCCAGAATGCCATGCAAATTGTGGGCTTCATGGAGGACGAGTTGCAGTCAGTGCTGGAGCTGGTGGCAGCCGTGTTGAAGCTTGGAAACATTGAGTTCAAGCCTGAGTCGCGCTGTAACGGCAATGACGAGAGCCGCGTCAAAGACAAAAACGGTCAGTTCAACACACATGAGGGACATTTAAGTTTAACTCATTCTTTCCCTTAGCATTGTGGCATGGTCTCAATACTACTTTTGACTAGTAATGTATATTTATTTATATTGGTAGAGTACTCAAATAAAGATACTGGTAGTTAATACATTTATCTACATGACTAATGACTCAAGCAGAAGTACTCCATAACAGTATCACTTTAATAACGGTAACAAAGTAAGACCAGTATGAGGTAAACAGTACTGCCTATCTAAAAGATAATCTTTACATATTTTCTCTACTTACTTTGGTAAAAGTCACACTTTTCTCCCAAAATATTTACTTTACGTTTTCAGGTAAATATCTTTATTTGTACAGTAAATTTAACTTGACTCTAGTGGCTGAAGTTTTCTGAAGCAGTGCCCCCTATTGGTGATGGTGGCACTACCCTCCAGAGTTTTTCCCACTGAACATTTGATTTTATGATTTGTTTGACAAGTGTTGTTTGCGCTAACACACCCACAGATGTTCTCTTTAGGCAAATGGCTCATTTCCATGTCTCGTGCTATAACAGGCGAATGATCCTTCTCATGCAAAGAAAACACACCTGTTTTCTCTATAATTATTATTATTATTAAGAACTGGTTTGCTCCAACCTTTTGGGTTTTTAAGTGGCTGCTGCTGCTGCATCACATGTTCTCAGACTGTTAATGTTTTCATTATTAAATCAAATGAATAACCAGTAAAAGTTTAGGTAGAACTTAAAAACAGTTTTGATGTTGAATTATTTATCATATAATCATGTTTAAACTGGAACCTAACAGCATCTCAGTGAAATCTTTACTAAATGTCTTCTATTTGGGTTGTTTTTTCAGATTTGAAAGAGATGTGCGAGCTGCTGGGGATTGAGCAGTCGGTGCTAGAAAGAGCGTTCAGCTATCGCACAGTGGAGGCCAAAATGGAGAAAGTGTCCACTACTTTGAACGTGGCACAGGTCAGACGGGCAAAGCCTTTCTTGCAAAGTTAATACCAGTGCATTTCTGTCCTACTTAGTGACAGCACTAACACACACACCCACACTCTCACACACACCGAGAGCATCACCAGAGAAAGGGCCATTCCTTCCCCATGACTTGCTCTAATGGCTGCCGACGCACATCCATGTCAACGCTACATGAAAACCTCTCTATTATAGATGAGCAGTAATTCCTCCTGGAGAATCAAATGTAGGTTAAGAGGTTAGTGAGTTCAGACGGTGAAGTGACAGACAAATGGTTTATCCTGTGTTGGTGGCTTGTTGTCAGTTTTGGTGTTCCAATGTGTCCTCTAAAAATGAATTTGGCTCAATGATTAGACTGCAGTTTTAAAGGGCTTTTCCTGCATTTAGATTTATGTTTTATTGTAGTTTATTAAGGGTTTCTTACTGGCAAATTGTACTGTACTCCTACTTCTATATTACTAATTATCAAAAGGCTGTTCAGACAGCATTAATATAATTCTTGAGATGCATTCTGTGTACACAATGGGATTTATTGCCTGTCTTGTCTGGCCAGCTATACCAAGTAAAATAGGTTTGCTCTTTTCCTTTTTACAGCCATTCCCCAATCCTGTCAGGCCAGTCGTATCTGTTTGTCTAAAGTGGGGCAAGCTTATACAGGAGCTAATTTAAATGTCTTTTGTTCATACTTGTCTGGTTGTCGCAATGCCTATTTCTCGGACTGGTTGTATGTTTATCCATTTGCATCCGGAAACAGTTTATTCTGTGTGTGTTGGGTCTGACCCTTGAAACACCAACTCGAATCCACAGAGACCAGATTAATTCTTTGCGTAGAACAGAAAAAACAAGCATCCATATTATATTCTTACTGATCAGATCCAGGAAAGATATCTTTATAAAGAACTTTTTTAAGCCACCATAGAAACACTCCTGCTTCTTCTGTCTTTTTTTGCTAGATGCTCAATTTAACTTTTTTTTTTTTTTTATTGCTCATTTTCAGGCGTACTATGCTCGTGATGCCCTTGCCAAAAACCTCTACAGTCGTCTCTTTAGCTGGCTGGTAACGAGGATCAATGAAAGTATCAAAGTAAGTCATGGTCAGATTTTTCTATTTTCTGTTTCTATCCAATTTATTACTTTATTACCAACAATTACTTTTTATAGAGTTTTTCTTGATTGCAGTGCCTAATAATCCTTCTATGCACTTTCTCTTTAGGCACAAACCAAAGCCAGACACAAGGTAATGGGTGTGCTCGACATCTATGGCTTTGAGATTTTTGAGGTAATGTTTTTTCCAAATACTGAACATTTTATCACATGAAAATAGATTATGACTTAAGAGTTACTTGTGTTAATGGTGGTTTAATGATAACGCCCTGATGCTCCCAGTCCATTCCCCTACATGTGTTTTATGTATTTTTTCACATGCCTGCTTGTTCACCCCGCTCACACTCAAGTCCTTCCTCTTTTGACTGTTGTTTTGTCTTGGTCACCAGGATGGAGTAAGTAACACCTGCCCCAGTCTGTTTGCAGTGCAAGTGTGCATGCTTTGCTCTTAATTTTGCACAATAATAGAAATTTTAGGGCTCCTGGTGTGCAGCAAAGCCACAGGGTTGAAAGTACGCTGTAATTGTGATTCAGATTTACTGTATGAATCCAGAAATCGCCAGGTTGTCATTGTAAGTGAGAATTGTTTTTTCAATGCAATATAATACAAATACAAACAATATAAACTGAAATCTTTAAGTAGATATCGAGGAAATGCATGTGACTGAGAACAGCACAGCTAAAGTTATTATGACACTGTGGTTGGTCGACAACTACATCATAAAGTGTTGACAAGATAATAAAAAGAGCAAGTCCTTGGCTTTTTAATTATTACGTCGACAATTGTATTAACACAATAAAAGCATGTAAGCACGACCAGAACTACTTTCCACTTCTGTCCCCCCACTTCATCTGTAGAAACATTCATTTTAAAATATGGAGCATATCATATTTTATGATACAGACTCCCTCCATGGAGTCAGTGAGTCAACAGCTTACATAAATAAGCCCTTATACTGGTGGTTACTTCCCTAAAGTATTATTAACTACTTGTCATAAAACAGTAAAGTTGCAGCTGCAACATTTTTATGACAGTTCAAGCCTGTTATATTTCAGCCTGGTGTCTGCTGCCACTTGAGTCTAGATGTGTCGATTTGCCATTAAGTGTGTTGTTTTTTTATTTATTTTTTTTATTAACGGTGATGAAGACATAGTGGTTTCTCAGTAAAAGGAAATGGAGAGCACAGTTGACCTTTGATAACTGTGTGCCCTGTATTTCCTGGTCATGAAAATAACCTTTCTATGTCCTTCTCTATGAGCTTCTAACCTAACATGCTTCTCTAACCACCTTCGTGTCCAGCAGCTTTTCAACAAGGAGCATGACTCACAACTTAGTGGCTTTAATGGGCAATAATAGAAAAATACCAAGAATAAAATGGTCTAAGCTGTAATGGTTAACGCTGCCAGTGTGTGCTGAAAGTGCCCATTTAATGGAATAGTGTTTGTGGAAAAGACTTTATCACATAAAATTATGAAACGGAGGGGGGGGTTGCAGTGGCTCAGTGGTAGAGCGGTTGTCCCTCAACTGGAGAGTTGGTGGTTCGATTATGCTCTCCCCACAGTTCATACTGTCGTTGTGTCCTTGGGCAAGACCCTTGCCTCCAGTGGTGTTCCAACTGTAACACTGGTGAATGAAAGCTTAATGTAAGTCGCTAAAAGCGTCAGCTAAATGAATAAATGTAAATGTATTTTTTTTATTTCAAATTATTTAATAGGAAATGTGGTTAATTAAGAGAGACTGTAGCAAAATGTCAAGCTATTGATAAATGAAAGTAGAGGCCTTCACAGTTAATGTCTTTTTCCTTGTATACAGCAAACTACTTAAATAGTAACAGGTCAGGTTTTAGTTTTCAGGTCACTTAGCACGTTTTCATGACAAAAGAATACATTTTTTAGATAAGGTTGTCTTTTTAAATATAGTCTTTTTGTTTTTTAGAGATGGCATAGTGGGCACAAGGAAATGCTTTTATTAAATTCAAATTCAAATTGTAATTTGTTTGTAGTTGCAAAACCGGAGAGATTAATTTGATTCATGAACTAAAATGTATCATTTTAATTCGTGGAATTTAATTAGGCTGTCAAAACTTAAGAATCAAACATTAATTACTTCAGGGACCTAACTGTCATTTCTTTTATGGCCTCTCTACAGGACAACAGCTTTGAGCAGTTTATCATCAACTACTGCAACGAGAAGCTGCAGCAGATTTTTATTGAGCTCACGCTGCGGGAAGAGCAAGAAGAATATGTCAGAGAGGTGCGTATTAATGTAAAAGCCTGTAGAGCTTACATCTTAAGATACAGTATGTTTGTTATTAAAAGATATATCATGCTATTCATTACTTTAAATATTTTGAGCTATGGTAGGAAATGTGTATAAATTGTACATGAACAAGTCTATAATCACACAAATGTCTTGTACCTGCAGATGAACATTAAAACTCATGTCAGTTACTTTGTCAAAATGACAGGTACTTAATGGCAGGCTTTACAGCCCGATCCTTAACCTGCTCTCGTCACTCATCTGTGTAACCTTTTGCGCTATTCTGGCCAAAATCTGTATTCTTGCCCGGTGTCATTTCTACTTTATATCCTGTCTCTGCTGTCCATCGAACTTGTCTGTCCCACAGTCTATGGACCTGGGGGCCGGAAGTGATCCCTCACTCCAGCTTACTGTAAACACTCCCCACTCAGGGCTTTTAAGCTCTGTTTGTTTTCAAAGCTCTATGTCTGTGAGTGCTGCTGCAGTGACCCCCACACCCGTTCTCTACAACACCAGCACCAGTCATCTCCAGTCCTGGCCTATGTCCAGTACACTGCATGGGAAAATACCACAGTCCTGGAGAGAGAAGGCAGGAACACCAATCAGGAATTTGGCTGGTCCCCCAATCAGTATAGGCCCCTCTTTCTTTGCACCCCTCCCTTAACATGTGACTCCTACCAACATCTTAAAAGCAGTGAATATGAGTTTGAGACATGCTTTTTATTAAGACACAATGCTCTATTTATACAGTACATTGGTATTGACAAAAATAACGAAAGCCACAAGACCACATCAAATTGAAATCTGAAAGATCAGTGCTTAAAGGCCTTCTGAACCCACAAAGAAACAGAAGCCTGCTGTCTTTTCTGCTAATGTTTGACCTAAGGATCAGTGCTGTCTGGAAACACTACCACAACTTTCAGAAGAACTTCATTATAAGAGTCTAATACTGAGTGCTTTTTAGCTCCAGCAGCTATTGTTACACTGACCTTCATTTCTTTTGTTGCAGGGCATTGAGTGGACCAACATTGAATACTTCAACAATGCAATTATCTGCAACCTCATTGAGAATGTAAGGTCCTCAGACAGACAACAAACAATTGAACAGAAATTAAAATAAAATGTGTGATGCAAAATAAATATCTCTCTGGCAGATTGTTTTTGAACTATTGGGTGTGAATGTTTTTTTACGGGATGTGTGCAGTATGTCTCAGAGCAGGTCAGAGTAATAGTAATGTGTATGATGTGTGTATTGATAAATTTTCATTAATGGAGTATGAATTGTATTGAATAAAATTTTTATTTTGTGTTTTGATTTTTTGTGACAGTGTTGTGAACACTGTGTATGAATAGACTGATTAATGCTGGTCCATGATTGTCCAAGACCAATTTCTCAAATTGGAGACAATTAAAACATTGTTTACTCAGAGAAATTATTTTGCAAAGACTTTGTTGTATTTGTTATAGTTTTAATATTGCACTTTCAGAAAGTCCTCTTGAGATTGGCCAATAACTACACAAAAGAAAATAGTTTAACCAAGTCTTTATTGCATAAACCTCTTTTTATTCCATTTCCAGAACCAGAATGGTATCTTGGCCATGCTCGACGAAGAGTGTCTGCGACCTGGGACCGTTACAGACGAGACCTTCCTTGACAAACTAAACACTATCTGCGCTGAACACCAACACTTTGAGAGCCGCCACAGTAAAAACTCAAAGTTCCTCACTGACCACAGTCTGCCACACAACTGCTTCCGCATTCAGCACTACGCCGGCAAGGTACTGGACAGGACGTTTACTGAGATATGATGAAATTACACATACGTTTGAAGGATAGTGTAATGGTGCTTTGTCTCTGTTTCCAGGTGTTGTATCGAGTTGAAGGTTTCGTAGACAAGAACAATGACCTGTTATACCGCGATCTGTCGCAAGCAATGTACAAGGCCAACCACAGCTTAATCAAACAGCTGTTTCCTGAAGGTAACCCAGCCAAAGTCAACCTAAAGAGACCACCAACTGCTGGATTTCAGTTCAAAGCATCAGTGGGCACCCTGATGAAAAACCTGCAGACCAAGAACCCCAACTACATCCGGTAATATTTAGTCACTTTACAGACATCATTACAAAAAGAGACTATATTTACCTATCTTTCTACTTTGTTGCCCAGGTGTATCAAGCCCAATGATAAAAAGGCATCCCACATTTTTACCGACTCTCTGGTCTGTCATCAAGTGCGCTACCTGGGTCTGATGGAGAATGTGCGCGTGAGGAGAGCAGGTTATGCGTTTCGCCAGCTCTATGAGCCTTGTCTGGAGCGCTACAAAATGCTTTGCAAACGAACCTGGCCCCACTGGAAAGGGCCTGCCAGGTAAATCTTTTGTATAGCCAAGCTGAATTGTTATGAAGTCAGGTGAGTTTAGAGATGGGGGTTTGTTACAGAACCTGTTTTGGGAGGTTTTCAGTTGAGAAAATGTGTGTGGAAATAAGGGAATCACTCCCTTACTCTCCACACTCTCAATCACTCTCTTCAACAAAAGAGACCTGAACCTCCAGCTTCTCCCAGAGGATTGACACAGTGACCGACACTAATAGAGTGGCGTGGTCAGCTCCCAGGTGGGACTCTGTGAAGCTGGATGGTAGTTACCAAAAGGATTTTACATGTCATTCCCCAAACAGTGTGTGTGAAGCAACATGGCATTCCCCAGACAGTGTGAAGCAACAGTTATTTACAATGATGTGTAAACCTATGTGGCTTTTGTGTGTTCATGAATATGCACTATCCCGTCCTAATAACTGAATAAGGAAAATGAAACAAAATTGTTCACTGAGGAAAAGGTTCACCCTTATATAACAAAGTAGTCTTGTTACAAAGACCTAACATTTAAATGACAATAATTCTTGAAGGGGGCAAAGATTATTTTAGTGCTGTAGTGTGTAGTTTTTGAAAGCATCTAGTGGTAACATTTTAGATTGCAGTCCCACCCTTAGACCAAACTCTTATGGGGCTCTAAGCACCTACAGTAGCTCTGTGGTTACATGTTATTGTCTGATAATAAGCTCAAGAAATGGGTCAGATGAGAAATTTATAATTTAGAAATCTTTAATTTTGTTCAAATTTACTGTAAATGTGTAAAAAGTGTTGAAAAAAGAAACGCATGAATGTACTTCACCTCCAAAAGTGCTCAGTGTGCCTGCACTCCTTCTACTTCTTTCTCGTGTTTTGAGATTTTTTAATAATTCTATTCAATTGTATAGCTCAAAAACTTTGCACTGTAGACTTAAATTGAACACATACGTTGAGCCATGTAAATGAATATGCTGTTTTTTTTAGTAATGTGTTTACTTTTTCCCCTTTTTCTCAGTTTATTTCTTTATATTGATTGGAAGCATTTTTGTAGGCCAACATATTAACAACCAAAACCCATAAAAGATTATAAAGGGTTTAGGCAGACCTAAAGTATGATATGTCTGATCTAAAGCATTGTAAGCATATTTTACATTACTTTCCCATGTCCAATGAAACAACCTTTAAAAACAGCCGCAGTGTAGTTAGAGAACATGCCAGTTCATTATTTAGTTAAAGTGACACATCTTTTTTTATTTTTTTTTTATTTTCCAACACAAAGCATGTTGAGACTTTTTGTCCTTATCTCAAAGTTCTCTGATCTGTTTTGGCGAGACTTGCATGATTCATCTACTGCTGGCAAAAGATTATTATCAGCCCCACTGTACATCTGTGTTTTGTTGTTTAGCTCGCTTGTGCTGTTTTTCATGTGGGTACCTCATTCTTTGTGCTTGCATTGTGTCACAATACACTCCTCATTACAGTTGTTTTGTAAGTATGCTTTGATTGACCCCTGTTGTTCCCTTTGGTTTCTTTTAGGGGAGGTGTGGAGGTGCTAATGACAGATCTCCAAGTTGCATCAGAAGAGTTTGCCTATGGCCGCTCCAAAATCTTCATTAGAAACCCAAGAACGGTAAACACACAATACACAATCCAATCTCAAAATCCCATTAAGCCTTTTTTTCTCGGTCTGTGATGACATCTTGTGTGAGCTGTGATGGATCAAGCTCTGCCTGAACGTCGAGTCGAGTGTGCTCAGCTGCATTGTTTTTCTCACAGTACAGCAGGGTGGGCTATAGTCAGAGCCCCCACTTCAGCAATTAGCATGTAACCACTACTCAGAAAACACATGGTTTCACTTATCTATCCCATCTTACATGGGAAATGAGCTTCTTTACCCAGCTCTCAAAAGTTCTCTTACTCTCGAAGCCTGCAGCATTTAAATGGACTCTAACCCATCCAGCAGAAAAAGGCCAAACAAAGCTTAGAATAGCATGATCTCATAGGAGGAGATTTGTTCCTGTTTTATAATTACATTCTCTATCAGACAAGCTAATCTCCTATAAATATCTGCAGCTGCAAAACCATTACATTAAGATGGGAAATTCTTAGACCCCAAGATTTAAATCACAATGTTTCTAGAAAACACTTATGTTTAGTGTTGATCTAATAGACTTAATTATAGAAGCCAATAAATGGACAGCTGCTTCAAATGATAGCACCAAGTGGCACCTACATATTACAGCATAGCACAATGTAAAATGAAAATTCTTTATTTATGCAATGGTAGAAAATAGTCATGGCACACATTGTTCTATATTGCAGCCACATTCCTGATTAGCTACAAGCCTATGATTTTCCATAACAGGATGGTATAGTCTGATTTATGGTGCTACATTATGTTGTTGTTAGCGTATATTAAATGTATAATATGCAGGCTTTAAATCAAATTGGGGTGAAAGCATCTGTAAAAACACTGTCCTGTGTATATAGTAGTTTAACAATTTGTTCTCTTCTGCCCTATAACTGTAAAACACAGTTTCAGATTATTTTGTTGTCTTCCCTTTTAGCTTTTCTTTTTGGAGGAAAAGAGGAAGCAATGTCTTGAAGACTTGGCCACGCTCATTCAGAAGATCTACCGTGGCTGGAAGTGCCGCACCCATTTTCTGCTGCTCAAGAAGAGTGAGATAGTAGTGGCAGCTTGGTACCGCAGATATGCAGTGGGTGTCTTCACATATTTCTATTCACCCAGAGATACTGGAACAACACAATAGTTAACAATGTTTATTCCATATTTATTCCTCTTTGTGCTTGACAGCAACAAAAGAAATACAAGAGGATCAAAAGTGCCACCACTGTGGTTCAGTCCTACACCAGGGGATGGCAGGTGTGCACATTCATATGAATTATCAATGTTCAGGTTTAACATTAATACAAAAGCAACCTACATATGTTTTTCATGTTTGTTGTTACCAGGCCCGCAAACTCCTGAGAGAGCTGAAATATCAGAAGAAGTGTGAAGAGGCGGTGACCACTATTGCAGCCTTCTGGCACGGCACACAGGTACTGACAGTAGAAATATGAGGGTGTGGTATTTACCTCAACAACAACACATCGCCTTTGATACGTGCCTTTTTTTTTTTTTTATTCACACTAGTTTAAAAAAATAATATAATAAGTCTGCTCTTCCTGTCTAATAACTCAACAATATTCCTATGTGTGTATGAATTCCTAATGTTCCTAAGAAATGCTGTGCTTGATGTTTTTACCACTGTTTCCCTGTGATCTAACTCTATTTGCTGATCACACAACTGCCACTTCTCTTTCCTCCCAATTCTTTATTCCATCTTTTCTCACTTTCTCACCTTCTCTTGCCTAACTCCCAACGCATCCCGCCAGGCTCGGATGGAGCTGAGACGTCTTAAACAAGAAGCGAAGAATAAACACGCTGTGACAGTAATTTGGGCATACTGGCAGGGAACCAAGGTATTTTCAATCCCAGTAGTGTTAGTCTGTCCCCACCATGTTGTCCTCTGTGTCGGCCGCATCCTATTCAACTGTGTAATCTGCCCCAATAAGGGAGTGACCCTTTTGTCACCCACCATACCACAAGTCTCTGTTACCGTCTTGTCATTTTTAATGTTGCCTTATATTTGTACCTACATTCAGTTCAACATTCATGTTGAATGTGCCTTTTGTGTATCTATATATACTTTTATGTAATAGTATTTACATCAAATGTGAATATATATAATAGTCACTATGAAATACTTAAATTTGACTATTATCAACTGTACACCATTTGATTTTTTTAATGTTTAATTTTGGTCTTGTTTTGAGGGAACATTTTTTTATGCTTTAGAAAAGCATATTTGTTTGTTTGCAAGAGTATTGTAATACAATTTGCAGTAAAATATATCCAAACAGATCTCTATAGAGAAAGAAGGAACTAAACTAACAGTTAAGTACTTGTATGGCAATATCTGAGGAGAACAAACAAGAACGAGTACCGTGAGTACCAAGTACTGGTATTGCTATATGGACAACCCTCAATAAATACTTTGGAGACAGATGTTTAGGTTCTGCCAGTCACTATCTTAACAGCCTTTTCAACAATAGACACTTTTATCGGGTACTGGGTTTTTGTCAATTATTAGTTTTTATAGCCAGTAACCCAATGGTGTAAAATAAAATGCTTTACCTTTTGAAAATCTCCATAGCGCTGTACAGAATTATAAATAATGTCCTATTAATTACCTATTTATCATCATACCTGGCCATGTGTCTACATCTATAACATAAGCAGCATCTTTGATATTGGCTGTCTTTCACCAGTGTCAAGCTATTGCTTTTCTACAACAACTAGACAGCATGCCAGTTATAGTTGTCATTGAAATTAACCTCCTCCACAACTGCCACCGCTTCCCATCAGGCCCGGCGAGAGCTACATCAGCTGAAGGAGGAGGCCAGGAATAAACGCGCTGTATCGGTCATATGGGCCGGATGGCAGGGCACCAAGGTATTTAGGAACCTGTTGATTTGGATTGCAGTGACTTGCCGCCTTCATCAAACTCCTTCTACCATCATTTATCCCCATCCAAAAAAAAAAGTCAGCTGAATCTTTTACCACCCATCCAGTCTCTAACATACACGATTCATTATACTTTTGATGCACAAGTGAAAGGTTGGACTTTACTAATGACAGTCATCATCACGTAGCCTTCCCTCACGGGCCTGGGGTAATTATGTTGTCTGTGTAATGTAGGTACTTCTTAGTGAAGACAACGCTAAATATACAGTAGAGTCAGACACATGAGAGTCTTGCAGTGAGTTCCACACAAGTAAATATTTGTTCCTTCAGGGTTCATGCTTCACCTGTGAATGCCGCCCGTTTCCTCTGCATGACTCCTGCTTACTCATTTAATGCATGCCTTTTCTTACCATTTCAGTAGTTTTTTATTTTATAAATTTTTTTAGATGGAACTTCCAGCTGGACTGACTATAGTTTCTTCTTTTTCAACCACCACTAACCCTGTTTTCATTGCAGAATGTTTCCCGGTAATTCAATTTGACTCAGAGTGCCTGAGCTTGTGTGCAATGTTTATTTACAGTGCAAGCAAAAACATACTTTGTAACTACCAGTCACAAGTAACTATACTGTATATTGTACTGTTGTACCTGGACAATTTTCAAAGGACGTTAAGGTCAGCAGTTTAGATTATTTATTTTTATTTTTTTTATCTTAAAATACAAATAAAGAACCATTTTACAAACTACTGCAAGATATTGGTTCATAAATTGCATTTATTAAGGCATGCCATTTATCCCAAACGAGACTTAATTATGTAGAATGTTAAATAGGTATAAAATATGCTGAACATTTAATGAACAGTACATCAGTCAAATGCCCAAATATTTGCGTTATTATCACCATGACCATTGTGTTTTTAAATTCAAGGCACATTTAACCTAACGTGTCATTCTCCAGCCAAACACAGAAGCCCATCTGGTTTGTGCTTTCTGGGACCAGCCTTTTGTTTTCCAACACACAATGACCCATGACACACCTCAAGGGTCTGTGTGGGGTATTTGACAAAGAAAGAGTGATGGAGCACTGTGTGTCAGACAACCTGGCCTCCACACTCGTCCAGACTTACAGAACTGCGGAGTGGGGGGAAAAAAGCACAGCCAGTAAGGGCTCAGAGAAAATGAGATCTGCTAAAAAGGTGACAAGATCATGAAACTGCTCGTGAATCAATGGTGCTACAGGCAGAGGCTAATATTAAGCTCATGCCAACTCATTGTTTGGAAATACACCATGTGATCAAATGGTGAATATAATAACAAAAACAGTTTATAGCTTAGTATTTAATGTCTCAATATTATTATATTAAGAATAATATAATGACCAAGTGCGTGTTGGGAAATTTTTGTATAAAAGGATGGTTAATGCCTTACCCCAGATTGTTAAAAAAAAAGTCCTGGAAATGTTCCTGAAATAATTACTTAAAGACTGGCAACCTTGATGTAGAGTGTCATCTTATTGATGAATATTAAGAATAACACAAAGAAGCTTTTACTCTTGTCAGAAGAATCGTAGTCATTCATTAAATAAATTTAGTTAGTGCTCCGGAATGTAGTCTTCAGTATTGATTGAAAAAATAGAAGTGTGTGCCAACTTTTGACTGGTACTGTATGTGGATTTGATCTCATGTAGCATTATCTCTTCCTTTGCTCCTCTCTTGCTTCATTTGTTCCCGCTGTTTTGTTTTTTTCTTGGCTTACATCCAAACAGGCACGAAGGGAGCTGAGGACACTGAAGGAGGAGGCCCGGCGTAAGCATGCAGTCGCTGTCATTTGGGCCTATTGGCAGGGACTCAAGGTATCCACCAGCCAGGAGTATACCACCTTCTCAACCTCCCCTGACCTTCCTCGTCCTCTTCTTTTGCCCACACAGCCGTCTCACCTTTGTCACATTCATGTTGTAATCGCACTTTGCCACAATGCCATTGTTAAACAGGTCATCCGCTTGTACCAAAAGGCTTATTGGTTGATGTATTATAAGCATTTATGGCTTGATGGATTACATTATTACACCCTACTGTGTAAATATTGTCCCCAATCAAATGTTAGAATGAGTTAATCTATAATTTACCATGTACCCATGAAGTGAAAAAGTTGAATACTTCCTCAAAAATGTAAAGGTTTGACATGATTTTTATTAAAATAAAGGCCTACAATTTTTATAGATTACAGTGCCTAGTACCGTCTCACAACTTCCAAAATGTCAAGTGCTCAAATGTTTCAATATTTTTGAGAGATTGATCCTTTTAAGGAAATTCAGTCTGACTGATACGGCAGAGACTATCTTTCTGACTTATTCCCTACTGCTCTATCTGCTTGCATTTTCTGTCTGTGCAACTAACCCATTTTCAGCAACATTGCATTGTGTATCCAACAGTTATTGTTACTTATATTTTCTTTTTTAGGTGTCTAAACTGTGTGTTCTACTTCGTGTGACCATTTGTTGCGTGTCTGCCTACTTTTAGTACTGCCTTGTTCATTTGTCTCGCTGTTAATCTTTTCATCATGTTAATTGAGTGCCACACGCTGCACACAGCACAGTGCACCTGCTCACTGCTCAATTTGTGCAATTAAGGTTAGCGTAAAGGTCATTGAGATAACCACCATTGACTTCCCTAATTAATTAAAAACAATCATTTTAATTGTAATTATTTCTAGCAGCATGGAGTTGGCTTTGTCCGTTGCAGGTGTTCAGTGTTTGTAACTAACCACAAGTCTGTTTTTAGTGTCTGCTGTGTCTATATCACCATCCTTCAGTCAATGTGCTCTTTTTACTTTACAGCTTCACATAAACTGTTGGCAGCAGATGATTGACTGTGTTTTGTTTAATCTTTTGCTGTAAAAGGTACGCAGAGAGTACAGAAAATTCTTCAGGGCAAATGCAGGCAAGAAGATCTATGACTTTGTCATCCAGCGAATTGTAAGTAGGACCTAATGCTGGAATACATACAGTAAATAACATTTGATATCGGAAAGGAATGAAAATGAGTTTTGCTGTTATTGTTTTTGAGCTACGGTTCACTGCAATGTGCTGCCTTTAGACAAGTCAAACAGGAACACTACTAATACAGTATTTATATCCATTCTGCTAGATTCAGAAATATTTCCTCAGCCTCAAGAGCACAATGCCCTCCATGTCACCAATCGATAAGACCTGGCCCTCTAGGCCCTACCTCTTCCTGGACACAGCCCACACAGAACTGCGCAGGATCTTCCATCTCTGGAGGGTCAGTAACAAACCACTACACCCTGCAGCTCTCAACATGTTGTTTAGCCATTTTCAGCCAGAATGTCAAAGTAGGCACCGATCAATAATAAAGTGTCTGTCAATCACATTACATAATATATACTGTATGTCCAGTAATATTATTAATATCTCAAACCCTGTAAGTGTGTTACAAGCTATCCAAGTGTTTAAAAATATTGCCAAAATGTGAACTTTAGTGTGCATGTTTGTTGTAGTGCAAGAAATACAGGAGCCAGTTCACAGAGGAGAAGAGGGCTGTGTACGAGGAGAAACTGGAGGCAAGTGAGATCTTCAAGGACAAAAAGGCTCTCTACCCGAGCAGGTAAGAAGCAAGAAGGAAGCTGATTACGTTAAGCAGAGTAAATAATAGTGAGTCAGCTTCTTTAGTTTGTTTAAGAAATGTCGTTTATTGTGTAATGTTTGCTCATGCTTCATGAACTCAGCAAAGTCATGCTGTGATGTATAATTTAACTGCTGTTGAACATGAACCAACATCAGTTAAGGTCCAGTATTGTTCAAAATAATAGCAGTACAATGTGACTAACCAGAATAATCCAGGTTTTTAGTATATTTTTTATTGCTAAATGGCAAACAAGCTACCAGTAGGTGCAGTAGATTTTCAGAAAAAAAAAAGACCTAGGATTTATGATATGTACGCTCTTAAGGCTGTGCAATTGGACAATTAGTTGAAAGGGGTGTGTCTGCCGTTGACTGTACATACTCAAACCTATTTTGTACAAATGTTATTGTTTCTAGGATTTAGCAATCTTGTGAATCACTAAACTAAAATATTTATTTGTATGACCAGTTTTTTAAAACTGCTTCACATCTGTGTGGCAGTACGCTGTTCTTCTGAACAATGTCTTGAACGACCCAGGCTTTCAAATACATGTTCAACAAGTGCTGATGGCTTCATCCTTAAATAGGGGCCACCTGATTCAAACCTGTTTTTTCACAAAAAATATGACCTCAGTGATTGAATGCCACACTATTTTTTTGAACACACCTCTTTCACCTAATTGCCCAATTGCACAGCCTTAAGAGCGTGCATGTCATGAATGCTGGGTATTGTTTGTTTTCTGAGAATCTACTGCACCTACTGGTAACTTGTTTGCCACTTAGCAATAAAAAATATACTAAAAACCTGCATTATTCTGGTTAGTCACATTATACTGCTATTATTTTTGAACAATACTGTACATGTTGTATTTTTAACATCTTGACTGTTTTCCTTGAGACTTTAATAGCTTGTTATTTTAGCATATATTTGAAAGGGTAATTTAAAACCCAAAATATGTACAGTTTGAAAAAAAAAATGAAAGAAATACATCAAAAAGTGCAGGTCAAATGAGGGAATACCAACACATAATGATAATAAAACTGAGAATGAACTGAACCTCTGTTTATTTTGTTTTAGTGTGAGCCAACCATTCAAAGGAGACTACCTGGAGATCAGCAAGAACCCCAAGTATCAGAAACTCAACAACGCTGTGGAGGAGAAAGTGCTGCTGGCTGATGTGGTCAACAAGATAAACAGAGCTAATGGGAAGGTAATGTGCACTGAACGAAGCATATAATGCATCACAGCTCAAAAGTCCTCAAATTAACTTAAAGCAATGATTCTTTCCACAAAGACCTAGTCAAGCACATTGCTATTAAGCTGCTGTTCCCTAACTGTGCAGTAATGCTGTTTGACATCTTAACAACAGATTCTTTTTGCTTCAGCAAGTAGTAGACGTGTGCGGAAAGGAGCATTATGTTTTATTTAGGCTTTTCCTACTTAAAAGATCAAACAGACTGCAACTACCAGGGCTCTGTCTTTTCCCCTCATACTGACAGGTAGCCCAGTTGGATGATGTTGTGAAATCTTCCTGCTCTTGTTTTCAGGGTACAGCCCGAATTTTCCTCCTGACTAAAAAGAATGTAGTCTTAGCTGACCAGAAAACAGGGCAGGTCAAGGCCAGCGTCCCTCTGCTGGACCTCAGCAGTGTGTCTGTCAGCACACAGAGTGATGGATTTTTTGCTCTCAGACTTAAAGAGGTAATGTTTAATGTTTTAATGTAATGCTTTATTGTGACAGAGGTTCTACTTAAGACATGTGAGATTTCCATTAAAAATCTTATTAATAATTGGCAATCTTTCTACTTATTTATAGCTTTGACAGCTCTCTAGGTTTACCCTTTTGTTGCTATAGATCAGTACATCCTGCACATACACACTGGATTTATGTAAAAACACTAAAACCTTTTATACATTGTTACTGCAGGAACAATGTAAACAGCAAAACTAGGGTCAAAACTGTAGCCAAGTTGGCATTCTCTTTTATTATGTCTTTAAAAGCACATTAAAGCATAAAAATATGTCTTATCTTCTCTTTTAGTGCTAAACAGTATGAAGTAATTTTAGGTTTATTATGAGCTTGAATAAGCGCTTGGCCTTTCCTATAGTTTGGCTGTGTTTTGGTGTGATTGGCTGAGACCTACAAACTTTAAGATGTCCCTTCCATGAAAGTTAATTAGGGAAATGGTAAAATACTACTAGGATCATTAAGAGTCAGATAAAAAGATTTCCTTGTTGTGAGGATTATTATGATTAAGGTAAGATTTCTACACTAAGAAACAATTTAGATTAATTATGTTGAAAATATGTTTTGCTTCTTCTGCTCAGGGTTCTGCATCAGCTGTTAAAGGTGACTTCCTGTTGAGCAGTGAGCATTTGATTGAGATCATCACTAAACTGCACCACATTGGGACCAAAGCTGCAGACACGGAACAGCTCAACATTGACATTTCTGACGAGTAAAGAACATGTTTCCAACCAACTTAAAAGTACAGTTTTCATCCGGATGATATAGTTATTAATCAATATGTTGTTTGTGTGTTAACAGGTTCCTGGTGCAGTTCAAACAGGACAAAGTCTGTGTTAAATTCATCCAGGGAGCCCTTAAGAACGGCAACAGTGTGTCCTGCAAACGCAAGAACAATCGGCTGCTGGAGGTGTCTGTCCCGGCAACAGCAGCTACATCTTAAACTGTCCAGTGCTGTCCTGTAGATTGGGGCCATTAAAAAACAAACCCACACTTGTATTCTGGCCACCTCCCTGTGCCCAACAGCCCAAACAACAGCGTTAATAGGCTTGCTGTTTTTCCCTTTAGTCTCTTCTTATCAGATGGCACCACTATAGTTGTTTCCATGTGCCACTGAGCGCAAAGGAAGCCCTCATCTGGTTTAATGCCACAGGAATTTGCTAAATGCGTATGTCTAGACAAAATCAAGGTGTGCCACAAGGACATTTTATGATAATAGTAATAATTGTACTATCTTTGTTTAAAGCCAACTAAAGGAGAGGATTGCAACATGCTCTGGCCTCAACTGGCCTAGAGTCATCCATTATTTAGCAGCTCTGACTAAGATGGCCTAAAATCTGTGATGAAGCAGGAGCTTTTGGGGTTTGGCCTGTCAAATTGAATATCTACAAAGTCCACTGCACTTGTTTTCACCTTGGTGTAACCAAAAGAGGCTGATCTGAAAGAATAACATTTTTTGATTGTATGTAGTATTTCTTTATAATTTTCTGAAAACAAAACAATTGGCAATTGAAAAGCACCAATGTAATATATATGTGACAGTTTTCAGCCACATTTTTGTATCTGCAGTTCCTATGTGCCATTGTGACATCTCACACGACTGTGTGCAATATAAATATAGGAAAAACTATCTAGTTAATACAATTTCCAACACTTTTGAACTACTTTCAAAGGTAGATTCCTAATATTTTGACAGCACTGCACACGACTATCTACTTACTCTACAACTACAATGCCAATACTTCAATAATATCATTTTGCTACAAATAGTCACTGTAAAATTATCTATTTTGGGTATGTTTAATAGATAAAGGTGTCAACAGTTATTGGAATAAGAAAACTACATGCAGACATTTCAATGGGAGGTTAACGCAGACCAAAATAAGATGCGGTTCCCAGCCTCTCATCACTTTTCACGCTTTGACTTTAGGGTGGAAAGCAAAGCCCTTCGCTCTGGCTTTTTCTTTTGTGCAATAAATTAACTTCATTGTCTTGATAAAATCTTTCCAGTAGAAAACCCTTAGCAGTCGCCCTCACTGTACTCAAGCTGTACATTGGCTGTAGCCCTGTCATGGACGAGGGCTCATTATCTTCCTTTTTAAAATTGCTGTGTTGTGTTTTTGAAAAGCCTTTCTCGCTGCTGCAGCCTGACTTATTGTTGTGCTTGACCCTATCTGACCTAATTGTGTTTTTGTTTTTTTTAAGACCAAATACAAACAGCACAAGCCCATTGGGGAGATTGTAACATTTACTTGTGTTTTGTACAAATTTGATATACTCATACTTACTCAAAAGCCAAATTATCTAATCAAAGAAGCACCGGAGTTTGTTCAGGTGTAATGATTAAAATATCCTTTTGGATGTACTTGTAGTGGGTTTTCATCTTTTGATTTCTAAATCAGCCTGGTGAGGAAACGACACATTTGGTATAGTCTGGGGTTCTTTAGTATGTGCGTTTAGTATTTTTTTATGTCACACTTGACAAAGAGACTTAAGAGATCGAGCTGAATGCCAGTTTTGAATATTCGTACCATCGCTCTGCACAGTTGTATGCTGTTTTGCTGAAGATGAACCTTCTCTTCTCTTCTGTATTTGAAAAACTGCTAGAATTGCAAAAATGTCTGCATTCTCGTGTGCCTAATGTGCTGAAGACAGAAAATGGATATGTTTCAGTAAAACTCAATGTCACATTTACAAGTAATCTTTTTTAAATTAAAGTATGTAATAAATATATTGCTGGTACATTCTCTCAGCATTTCTATTTATTTTTCCAGAACAAAAAGTATAAAATAGATATGCATGATTCAAAATGGACCAGAACGTATTTTTTTCAATTCATTTTCTCATCTTATTTATCACTTTTATTCCTCCAATTTTAATTATGCGGGGCTCATATGTTGCCATGAGCACAATTCATCAAACTATTCCTCCCTGGCTCAGTTTAAACATCACCCCTCAAATAACAGAATAAACCTCCTGATGGGTTAATGATTCACTGAAAGCCACTTGAGTCTCAAACAAAAAAGGGCACTGCTACAGGCTTGAAAGGTAGGAGTTGCTCAAATGATATTTCCAGGACACGTTTTAATCAACTTGCTGGTCCTTTTTGTGACTTTAAAACTGTTCTCTAAATTTGCGGGTTAAATGTACAAAAAGGTTCACACTATAAACAACTTAAATTTGTGCTAAAATATCACACAACTTGACCTTTTTATATTGCAGTCAATTTTTCCTCAAAGACATACATTTTGAATGCCATCAGGTCTACCTAAAAATGGTCAGCTGTCACAGTTTATCTAAAAAACACTATCATGCCAGCATCTCACAGCAGAGTCCAAGAATTCTTCCTTTACAAGATCATCACAGACTCATATTTTAGTGCTGTAATGATGGTATTTGCAGAGACAAATATTTTCTATGAAGGTAAATGGTGTGCATGTGTATATAGATGTGCGCTTTTCTGTACCCTTCTCGAGCACCCAAAGCGCTTCACGTTGTGCTTCCATTCATCCCACTCAAACACATTCACACCTGAATGACAGAGGTATTTGGTATGAAAGGTTTGAGAACCACTGGTCTAGGGCAATGTATTATAGATTTTAGCAAACAGATCTAAAATACAATACAACTCATGATGGGATGGGTATGGAGGTAGGAGTGTAAGATAATGTACGTGTCCCATTGTATGCTCCACTCACCCTGATGACACCTATTGCATTGTATTCATGTCCTGAGACCTCGGTAGATCAGTGCAGTCAACTGTCTAAACCCTTACCCTTTTTTGTCCTCTTTTCCAAAGTTAGTATCCAAATTTAACTCTTTCACTGTAAATAAATGGACAGATTCTGATGGTGTACACCCACAAAATGCAAATCGGCTATCACCCCATAAAACTATTAAATCCCACATTCCTTTGAGGCTCTTTGGTTTCATTTATCAGCCCAATCAACAGGGGGCTACTTGGGACTGTGAGTCTCAGTCTTCTGGGGGCTGGACATTTAGGCCTTGTACTCGAGCAACTGGACCAGATGTTTTCCATCACATGTGGGGATAGCTGTCCCGGGTTAAATTCCGCGGCTTGGGGAGCGCTGCCGGCAACAGGTCTCCAGGGAGCAGCCCTCAGTTTGAGCACAGAGGGGTAAAAATAGCCACGTGTTTAGGGCTGTCCAGGACCCGGTTCCCATCGCTCGGCAGGCTGGGAAAGGAAGGAGGAGTCCTAGTCTTCCCCAGTGGATTATCAACCCTCGGTGGGAGTGAGAAGGAATTATGCACACAGCACACAGGACAATCGCATCAAAAGCTTTGAATGTCATGGAGGAATATTCCCAGAGTGGATCCTAAAAACACAGGGTCCTATGTCCTGAAGTGCTACAGATTTATTCAGTTCAAAATGTGCCCCAAAGCAAAACATACAAGGTAAGGATATAATGAAGTACATAACAGATTAAGGCAGCAAACTATTATACACATCATATAAATGAGGAATTATGGTATTTAATAACAATGCAAAGAAAACGTATTTGCATAAAAGTTACTAAAAGTATGTATCGTATGTGTCAATGTTGTGCATTCTCTAAACATTAGGTTTATTTTTGGAAAACTCAGATCCATAAATCTACTGTACCCCTCAAGGGCAATAGTGGGGGAGGGGGACAACTCTGTGGTTGAAGATGAAGAAATCTCTGGTGACATCTAGTGGACCACACATGATATTACAACAAAAAAACAACAGTTCTTGGTAAAAATGGAAGGGACTTCAATAAAATGCCTTATTCTTAAAACAATTAAACACAAATTATATTCAAATAGACAAATAATAATAATATAATTACAAAAAGCTAAATCTAGATCTTAAACTTCATTTGCGTTATCTGCTTTTAGCTCATTATGATTTAAATAGTAGATTGACTGAGAAAGCCTGCTGCAGGCAACGACACCTTTTTCTTCAATGCACTCAAGAAGAATGAGACATTTACTGTTGTTGTAATTGTATCGAATCATCACCAGGGGGTGGTAAAAAACTTTTTTGAACTACAATTACAATCTCTGGACCCACTAAAGGCCTCTCTACTACTGACCATGGCAGAGGCTGATTTGAAGCTGAATTTGCTATTTGTGGAGGAATGGGGATTGGAGTCAAAAAAGATGATTGTGAATGAGTGTTTGAATGTATATTCCTTTGGAACTTTGATCTTCAGCATATGATCCATAGTTGTGCGCTCCATTGTGTGGCACCTATTGTCTGTACTGACACTGTAGCCCTTCCTCAGTGGCACAATCTGTATATTTTAGTTTTTCTTGTTTATTTTTAGTGGAGTCTTTTCTCTTTCTGAAGGATGGTCTACTCTGTTCAGTGGCTCTTGCTGTGTGTGAGGCTATTCTATTGAATCAGTAATGTCAGATTAATTAGGCCCGAGCCGGTGATGACCGGGAGGGCCTATTGTTTTTGCTCGGATTATTATTATTTTTTTATTTTTTTTTTTTATTGTCGACCTAAGATCCTAAATTTGACCCAGTGAACATGAACGAAAAGTCTTTTTTATTGGTCCCAGCCTTCAAGCCCGGCGAAAAATTTACGTATTTTAAGTCGCCGAAAGAAAAATATGAAAAATGACTCAGTGGCGACCCCTACAAAATCAAAATACATTGGGCCTATGGAAAGTGAAAGTAACTTTTTTCCAACGTAGAAAAATGAAACTTGGTACATCCATAGGACACCTCAGGGCAAACAGAAAAGTCAATGACAGTCACACCCTAAACTTAACAGGAAGTCCGCCATGTGGGGTGAAACGTGCGGCCACTAAAATCGCACTTGCAGAAAGATGCAAATCATTGTGTTTTAATCGAAATGGCCCCAAATTTGGTGAGTATCATCTAGACACGTGTGCCAACCAAAGTTGTGTGACTTTGTTGTTGATATCTTATCGGGTATGGGTGTGGCAAGCCACGAGGTGGCCATTTTTGTGAAAATAAAACGTCTCTTAACTCTCAACGCCTTCTCGGATCGAGTTGGACCCAAAAAGGCGTTTGTGCACATTCATGACCTGAACACAAAGATATGTAAATAAAAGGGTTATCTTTAGAAATGGCTCTCCAGCGCCCCCTACAAACTTATAATGGGACCCAAGAATTTAGTTTGTCATAGAGACATAAAATTTGGTACACACATCTCTTATGTCATGACGAGCATAAAAGCCAATGACAACCACCCCCTATCTATAAATGTGTTGCCATAGCAACGTCCCAAATATTTGGAAAAAGTCAATGGGAAGTGAAAATTTTAGTTTGTCGTAGGCAAATGAAACTTGGTACACACATCCAGCATGGGCTTATGAACAAAAAGCCAATGGGGACCACACCCTATCACACACGGGAAGGCGGCCATTTTGAATTGAAAATGTGAACCGACTTAAAATACACCTCTTTTTAAAAGAACTCAGAAAATAGCTGCTTCATTCCACAGACACCAAACTTGGGCAAAATGAGCTAAACACATGTATGTAAAATAGACAAGCGTTTTTCTAGACTTTTTGCTCGAGTTATATTTTATTTCATTATAATTTGGTATATTTTTTTATTATAATTTTTCTGCAAAATGATCCTCAATTTGACCCAGTAAACGCAACTAAAAGTCATTTTTATTGGTCCCAGACTTCAAGCTCGCGAAAAATTTATGTATTTGAAGTCGCGAAAAAAATATGAAAAATGACTCAGTGGCGACCCTACAAAAGTCAAAATACATTGGGCCTATGGAAAGGGAAAGTAACTTTTTTCCAACGTAGAAAAATGAAACTTGGTATATCCATAGGACACCTCAGGGCAAACAGAAAAATGTATTACAGCCATATCGTAAACTCAACAGGAAATCTACTATGTTGGGTGTATGCGTGACCACCTAAATTGCACCCCTTGTGTCTAAAGGCTTTTCATCTAAACAGCTCCAAATTTGGTGAGTATCATCTAGACACGTGTGCCAAAAAAGTTATCAATTTGTTTTTGATAGATTTGTGGCTGTGGTCGTAATGAGTCTGTAAAGAGGCAACTATTGGGAAATAAATGCCATTTCCCAATTGCCAGGATCCTTCTCAACAGAAAATGTTGGGTGGAATACATGACCACCTAAATCGTACACTTTGTGCTAAAGGGTTTTCATCTAAACAGCTCCAAATTTGCTTTAAAGCACGACATGCAATCCTCCGAATATATATGTCCCAGCGGTCTCAAGGGAGGCGAGGGCCTTTATCGCCGCTTGCTTTTTAATTAGGCCCGAGCGGTGATGCGGGAGGGCCTATTGTTTTTGCTCGGATTTTTTTTTTTTTATCTTTCTTGTCGACCTATGATCCTAAATTTGACCCAGTGAACATTCACGAAAAGTCATTTTATTGGTCCCAGACTTCAAGCTCGGCGAAAAATTTATGTATTTGAAGTCGCAGAGAAAAAAATACGAAAAATGACTCAGTGGCGACCCTACAAAATCAAAATACATTGGGCCTATGGAAAGTGAAAGTAACTTTTTCCAACGTAGAAAAATGAAACTTGGTATATCCATAGGACACCTCAGAACAAACAGAAAAGTCAATGACAGTCACACCCTAAACTTAACAGGAAGTCCGCCATGTGGGGTGAAACGCGCGGCCACTAAAATCACAACCCTTGCGCAGAAAGATGCAAATCATTGTGTTTTAATCTAAATGGCCCCAAATTTGGTGAGTATCATCTAGACACGTGTGCCAACCAAAGTTGTGACTTTGTTGTTGATATCTTATCGGGTATGGGTGTGGCAAGCCTGTAACGAGGTGGCCATTTTTGTGAAAATAAAACGTCTCTTAACTCTCAAACGCCTTCTCGGATCGAGTTGGACCCAAAAAGGCGTTTGTGCACATTCATGACCTGAACAAAAAAATATGTAAATAAAAGGGTTATCTTTAGAAATGGCTCTCCAGCGCCCCCTACAAACTTATAATGGACCCAAGAATTTAGTTTGTCATAGAGACATAAAATTTTGTACACACATCTCTTATGTCATGACGAGCATAAAAGCCAATGACAACCACCCCTATCTATAAATGTGTTGCCATAGCAACGTCCCAAAAATGTGAAAAAGTCAATGGGAAGTGAAATTTTTAGTTTGTTGTAGGCAAATAAAACTTGGTACACACATCCACCATGGGCTTATGAACAAAAAGCCAATGGGGACCACACCCTATCACACACAGGAAGGCGGTTATTTTGAATTGAAAATGTGAACCGACTTAAAATACACCTCTTTTTAAAAGTACACAGAAAAAGCTGCTTCATTCCACAGACACCAAACTTGGGCAAAATGAGCTAAACACATGTATGTAAATGAGACAAGTGTTTTTCTAGACTTTTGCTCGAGTTATATTTTTTTATTATAATTTTGTATATATTTTTTATTATAATTTTTCTGCAAAATGATCCTCAATTTAACCCAGTAAACGAACAACTAAAAGTCATTTTTATTGGTCCCAGACTTCAAGCCTGGCAAAAATGTATGTATTTGAAGTCCCCGAAAAAAATACGAAAAATGACTCAGTGGCGGCCCTAGAAAAGTCAAAATACATTGGGCCTATGGAAAGTGAAAGTAACTTTTTCCAACGTAGAAAAATGAAACTTGGTATATCCATAGGACACCTCAGGGCAAACAGAAAAGTCAATGACAGTCACACCCTAAACTTAACAGGAAGTCCGCCATGTGGGGTGAAAGCGCGGCCACTAAATTCGCACCCCTTGCGCAGAAAGATGCAAATCATTGTGTTTTAATCTAAATGGCCCCAAATTTGGTGAGTATCATCTAGACACATGTGCCAACCAAAGTTGTGACTTTGTTGTTGATATCTTATCGGGTATGGGTGTGGCAAGCCTGTAACGAGGTGGCCATTTTTGTGAAAATAAAGCGTCTCTTAACTCTCAAAGCGGCTTCTCGGATCGAGTTGGACCCAAAAAGGCGTTTGTGCACATTCATGACCTGAACACAAAAATATGTAAATAAAAGGGTTATCTTTAGAAATGGCTCTCCAGCGCCCCTACAAACTTATAATGGGACCCAAGAATTTAGTTTGTCATAGAGACATAAAATTTGGTACACACATCTCTTATGTCATGACGAGCATAAAAGCCAATGACAACCACCCCCTATCTATAAATGTGTTGCCATAGCAACGTCCCAAATATTTGGAAAAAGTCAATGGGAAGTGAAAATTTTAGTTTGTCGTAGGCAAATGAAACTTGGTACACACATCCAGCATGGGCTTATGAACAAAAAGCCAATGGGGACCACACCTATCACACACGGGAAGGCGGCCATTTTGAATTGAAAATGTGAACCGACTTAAAATACACCTCTTTTTTAAAAGAACTCAGAAAATAGCTGCTTCATTCCACAGACACCAAACTTGGGCAAAATGAGCTAAACACATGTATGTAAAATAGACAAGCGTTTTTCTAGACTTTTTGCTCGAGTTATATTTTATTTTATTATAATTTGGTATATTTTTTTTTATTATAATTTTTCTGCAAAATTATCCTAAATTTGACCTAGTAAACGTGCAACTAAAAGTCATTTTTATTGGTCCCAGACTTCAAGCTCGGCGAAAAATTTATGTATTTGAAGTCGCGAAAAAAATATGAAAAATGACTCAGTGGCGACCCTACAAAAGTCAAAATACATTGGGCCTATGGAAAGTGAAAGTAACTTTTTTCCAACGTAGAAAAATGAAACTTGGGACATCCATAGGACACCTCAGGGCGAACAGAAAACTGTATTACAGCCATATCGTAAACTCAACAGGAAATCTACTATGTTGGGTGGAATGCGTGACCACCTAAATTGCACCCCTTGTGTCTAAAGGCTTTTCATCTAAACAGCTCCAAATTTGGTGAGTATCATCTAGACACGTGTGCAAAAAGTTATCAATTTGTTTTTGATAGATTTGTGGCTGTGGTCGTAATGAGTCTGTGAAGAGGCAACTATTGGGAAATAAATGCCATTTCCCAATTGCCAGGATCCTTCTCAACAGAAAATGTTGGGTGGAATACATGACCACCTAAATCGTCCACTTTGTGCTAAAGGGTTTTCATCTAAACAGCTCCAAATTTGCTTTAAAGCACGACATGCAATCCTCCGAATATATGTGTCCCCGCGGTCTCAAGGGAGGCGAGGGCCTTTATCGCCGCTTGCGGCTTTAATTGTTTTTCTTTTTTTTTATTAAGTGCTAAAAACCTACAGAATGATAATATCCTGCATAGCAAAAATGTAGCAATATCACAAAATTAACAGTGGCTTGATAGGACCCAAAATCTGAGAGGTCCATGGTACATTATCATGATATTCAAAAAAACTAATTCAGACTGAAACATTTATCGTGTCCCCTGTTGTAGAAAATTCTGATTTCACTTGGTCAAGGTTGACAGCAGGGTACTGTCTGTTTTTTTTTTTCCTCAACTTAAAAGTGAGATATAGGTCTTTTTACAGTAGGCTACACTGACTCTGAAACAAAAAATGTTTGCACAGAAGACACTTTTGCTGTCATGAGATAATGTTGTCCATCATCATTACAGTTTTTACTTTTCTTTATGAAGTTGAAAGCTATATCTTAACAAAAGCATCACATTAGAATACTGAGCACAGTCCTACACTCACGTAAACCATGCTTTACAGTATTTAAAGCATCTATATTTACAATAACATTACATGGACTAAATTTTGCTTGGTGGGATCACGGAGGAGAAAGACAAATTAACTAAACATGATTATACCAGGAAGAAGCTTTTCTATTCTCCTGGACATTTACCATTGCCGTTTCCCAACACCTTGATTTATGGCACAAGAGTCAATAAGATCAAAGTTCAGAGAATCTGAAAATTTAACACCCCACTTTCTGTTTTTGATTAACTTCTTGTAACTCCTGTCCTTCATTTAATAAAAGACATGTACATTTTTGACACATAAACTGCTCTTTACAGTATATCTTCTTATTTTTTTGTTGATATTTCTAAATTCTTCAGTGACCAGTGCGGTTTTGCTCAGCTGCATTAACACTCCACACACACCATGAGCTGTCTGAAAGTTAGTTAACTGTATTGACTGAGTATTGAGCCGTCAGAGTGTCAAGGCTGATTTCATTATCGAGTGAGGGACTTTGAGGATGTAGATGTCAGCGCGGCGGCCACCAGCTCTGTGATTTACTCTGGCATAAATCTATGGAGTTATTTAAATGAAAGCCCACCCAATCCGTGATCAGAGGACAGCTCGTGTTGTTTGGCTTCAATTCATTTCTTTGACCTTCCGTCTGGGCTTATTAACCTGGGAATTAAATTATGTGTGTTTTCCTTTTCAATAAGCAGCTTGTAATGGGTAAGGGAAGAAAATAAAATGAAAAGTTTTGTGTTGTGTTGTGTAGGTTGGTTTGGTTAACAGCAGAGATTGAGTACATCATACTTTACCTACAATGAAGATAACAAACCAATCACTTACAAAACAACGATACTGTACAATATATGACAGGTTTAGCGGTATTATCTACATCTGCAACATGTTTCCTACAAACCAGACAGAGACTTTCAAAATAAAATACATTAGCATTAGACTTTTTAAAACTGTTACTTTTGTCCTTATACAGTATAGAGCATGAGGTGTCCACACTTTTTGCAAAGAGGGCCATATTTGATGAGAGGAAAATTCCAAAGGGCCGACTTAAACAGGTTTTAGTTGGATTTAAGTTTAAGTTTAATAAAACCAGGTTTTAGTTGGATATGAACATGTTTTTATTTAGACTAAACATATTTTAGTTGGATTTGAACAAGTTTTAATTTGATTCGAACAGTTACTGTATTAATGACAGCGTATGATGGAGCAGCTGCTGTTGGCGCCATTAACATTATATTTTTTCACTGAGGCTGAGGCCCACATAAAATCTCACTTTGGGCCATGATTGGCCCTGGGCCAGACTTTGGACAAATAAATAAATTTGTCACCACTAAATGAAAAGGTTGCATTAGGTTTACTCTGTATTATTTTCTTTACTATTTTACAGACAAAATGTTATGTGCAAGGGGAAGATCAAATATTGCAAACCAAAACAACATTGCAATTTCCACAATCAAATTCAATTTTACATTTTTCTTTATTTTGTGAAGCCCGACTACACAATATATCATAAAACCTCTATAACCGAAGACAAACAGAAGGTGTAGCGGCCAAAATAGGCACTACTGGTATCAGGCAGCGTAGAGGCTCCAGACACTTTGAGTCCAGGAGGTAATGTCCGTTCAAAAACAAAATATTTATTATACAAAAGTTAAAACAGATGACAACAACAGTGCTGATTAAAAGCGAGCTTGAACGAAAAATATACTAAATACTACCATGAAGCTTTATTATAATAATTCACAGACACACTCAAAAGGTTAAAAACCTGTGTGCTCTCTCTCTGTCCCAGCTGATCTCCCAAACAACAACATAAAGACCCACACTCACACAACCAAATACTGTACATACAGTACCTAATACACACACCAAATTGACTGTAACAGAAGGGTTTTTTGTAACTTAAGATGTCAAAAACAGAAATAATGCATTTGAATGTAAGTTTACCAGAACTGACTGTAATGCACCAAAGTATACAGTCATAGCTCATATACAGTCCCTCTTTGTGTGCCTTTATTTCAAGGTAAAATAGCGTTAAGGTATGAAAATAAACAGTTCTGGAGTAATAAAGTTTAAAGAAATTTTTCTGCTTGTGATTGTTTTCTTCTCTGAAAATTGGAAAAGTTCCACTATGGAATTGAGGAACTTGTTTATACCAGCTACAGCTTTCTACATCTATCTATCTATCTATCTATCTATCTATTGTAACTGGGATATGAGTATTTTGTCCTATCTGAAGGTAAAGCTGTGATCACTAACGTTACTACTCTCAGATGTTTTGTACTTGGAGTATGTTTTAAACGAGAGCCCTATTGGGTGTTGTAGAAATAATACAAAGATAGGATACACCTTAGAGTAACTAAACTAATATCACTTTGGACTCAATTTTTATGTGTACTTTAAATTCTGCCTACAAAATCATAGTACTTTTTTGACTTTGTAATATTTCCCATAACCTCTCAAGGTTGACCAGTGTTCACATAAATGCATAAAGATGAGGTGGAACTGGGTTCACACATGGGATTGCCAAAGAGGTAGACCCTAGGCCTTGACTGTGGAGGGAGGGCCGGGACACTGATTAATGAGTGTTACTGGGTGGTGAAGAGTTGGTGTCCCCACTCACCCTCTGTGTCACTGCTGCACTCAATGGCTTCATCAATTTGTAACCATTACCACGTCAATAGGCTCATGAGGTCAAAAGAGGGAGGGGTATGGACACAAGAATAAAGCCATCTGTGGAAAGCGGCACATATGACGGCATTTGACTCTGTCCTGCAACACACAATTTAGAACAGGACTGAAAATGAGATGGAAAATATCTGTTAATAAATAAATAAAAACATAGGGATTTGTTTTATAGTGATTGGGATGGCTTGTTTGACCCAGTAAAATAATGTCTAATTTTATCAGTGAAGTTGTTGATCCAGGTGTGGACAGAGTGATTGTTTGGTTTGTTTGGAGCGTGCTGCTGAAGAAATGTGTGAATGCAGCACCTGTGCCACTGATACAGATAACACAAATAGTTGCACACATATTATCAGCTGCTTATTTACAGACATTAGGCATATCACTCGGACTGGCACCGGTGAATGGATACATTTTTATCAGACGGCATTACTCCACCGTGCAGCTGTAATTCAAAGTTAGTCATTTACTCCTCACTCAAACTACCTGATAAAGTGAAATTTATAAAAAAACAAATACATTTGGCCTATTCAAGGAAATGATAATGGGGTTAAAGTATAGAGCCAGCTTTTCCCTGTTCTAAAAGTGAATCACAAGAATATTCTTAGTGGGTTTTGAGAACATGCGGTCAAAAATATATATTGTTTTGTGGAAAAGATTTATAATAATATTATAGCTATATCATGTGTGGCTTTTACATATATATAATTTCATATTCAAAAGTTAAATATGAATAAATGAGACAAATCTTGTGTATAAAATAGAGATGCAGGTAATTTTGTGCATACTTTTATTTTTTTTACAGTGTTTTCCAAATACTTAGTGAGAAGGGCGGCAGTGGCTCAGTGGTAAGAGCGGTCGTCCTTCAACCAGAAGGTAGGCGGTTCGAATCCCACTCTCCCCACAGTTCATACTGTCGTTATGTCCTTGGGCAAGACACTTAACCCACCTTGCCTCCAGTGGTGTTCCAGCTGTGACACTGGTGAATGGAACCTTAATGTAAGTCGCTTTAAAATGAAAGCGTCAACCGTAAATGTAAGTCGCTTTGGATAAAAGTGTCTGTAAAATGTAAATGAAGCAAAAGGTTTTTTTTCAATGATCATTCTGATCTTCATATAGTTCCCTAGTTACAGTTTTATTAAGATATCCTGTCTTTTATTTATTGTTTGTACAAGTTTCAGAATGAGACGGTGGGACTCATGAGTCTCCATTAAACAGTCTATCCCATCTCTAATACGGCTATTTGCTCCAACACCTCCTTTTGATTGGTCATTTGTATTACTAATTAATTTCCAGCGACTGCCATGAGACAAACTCAGACCGTAGCTAATTCAGAAGCAGGGGCAGTGTAAAACTGGTGGAAGCTAGGTGTAAAATAAGGCCAAGGAGGGATTAATTAGGAAAATGAAATCTCATCTTTAGTGTTGAACAACATCTATCAAACAGTGACAGCCTCTCCCTTAAGCCTGTCGGTCCCGCCTTCGTCAAACAACCAGTTAGAGCCGAGTTAATTTGCAGGTTAACCTCCAGATTAAGCTTTTGTAGCATAGCACTGCTTGTAAAGAAGACCACACAAATATTAATGCAGGACACAGACACATAGAATAACAAAAGAAATTGCAGTGGCAGTTTTTTTTTCACATTGCAATTCCAACCTTCAGAAGTTACATCCTTTCTATGGTAGCCCTGCAGGGACAATAAATTATATTGGACAGGTTATGAAGCTCAAAAGATCTTGGATGGAAAGAGTTTACAGTGATTACACGCTTTTGAAAACATAGCTTTGAATTACTCTGTTCCACTTTGTTCAACTGTATAATACAAATCCTTACACAGTGCACCTTTAAATAAATTTCATGTAAATACTATAATATGTTAATGTTGGGACAAAACATTGCCTTTTCAAATAATAACCACTGAATTTGAATGGATTCCTGTCTGGTGTCAGGGTATGCTTTGAGACACAATTACTTTTGGCACAGAAGTTAAAGGTAAAGAGGATGATGAGGTTGTCATGAAGAATTATGTTTCAGGCACAAACACACACTCTTATGTGTATGTACATGCATGCACACACACCACCAGCCATCTGATTAAATCCAGAGTGAATAGATGGGAGTGTCAGTTCAGAACAAGGCTAATTGACCTGTCTCCACTCTGACAAGGAGAATCATGGCGACTAGATTAAAAACAGCAGTAATAATCTTCAAAGTGGAATGAAAAAGAAAAAGAAAGGGGTCGGACAGTCTGTGCTCGAATCAGTTTAGAAAAAAAAGTTTGTAGTTTGCTAAATATAATCTCTGTGTTAAATATAAGCTATGCCCTGTTCTATCAAGGATCTGGACAAGCACTTTACTGTCAGTCCAAAAAATGCAAGAAAAAAATAAAAACAAAATGTCATAATTGACCAAATTTATAGAAAAAGATTCATGATACTATGAATAAGCCTGAGCTCATAAAGATACAACCAAAATATGCTGAAGCTTGAGTGGCCTGTTCGAGACGTGACAGGCATTTACCTTGCACTTTCTATTTGGCAGTGGTGGACAGTAACGAAGTAAATGTAATTCGTTACTGTACTTAAGTAGTTTTTTCCAGTATCTGTACTTTACTAAGTATTTCCATTAAGGGATACTTTTTACTTTACTTCACTACATTTCAACGTCAAATATCTTACTTTTTACTCAAGTACATTTTGCAAAATTAGTCGTTCCTTGTGTTTCCGTTAAATATTTTTGTAGAAGAAGACCTCAAAGACGCGTCTCAGTGGGAGTGTCAGGACCGGCTCAATAGAAGCCTCATTCTCTACACGCGAGCTGATAAACATGAAAATAACAAATAAAAATACACCTGTGATGAAGCTTTGGTATTAGTAATGGCTGACTCTGATTCTGAGGGAGAACATCTACCTTTAGAGTCTTTTCAGCCGAGTGAAAGTGAGAATGAGCGAGAGTGAGTGCCTGTGTAACTTAGACAGCGGCGCAGCTGCTCGTGCCTTTCTCAGCGTCTCTCATAAAGCACACGCTGTTTTTCCCACATTTTACCAAACATCAGTGAAAGAAACGGGAGGAAACTAGTCGTGAAGGATGTTGGAAAGGGAAGCCGTGAGCGCGTAGCACCTGCAGCTTTACCTTTAGCACCTGCAGCTTTACCTTTAGCACAGGTGTTAGAAGCCGGGGCGGGTGTACTGCCGTGGCCGCGATAGTGACAGGGAGTTTGGGAATAATGCGGCTTCTATTGACAGCTGTTTGGGACAAATACGTGTTGGTTATCCTGACACTTTACCCAGTCGAGGAGGGAGAGGCAGAGTAAACATAGTCAGCGAGAATGCGCTAATCAAAGCAGCGATCGTAATAAAAGTGATGGCTGTGTGCTGTGCTTTATGAGAGGTCCCACACTCTAAAAAACTACTAACTATGCCACATGGATGGATAAGAAAAGATAAAGCAACTGCAACCACACACATACAGTACATGTGTATATTTCTCATAACTATTTGCATACGTTTTACTAGTTATGGTTTATTAGAAGTTGTAGTTATTCTTTATTTCAGAAAAAGAAAAAAAAACTATTCTAATATGTTCATTAGTGTGTATGTACTGAAAAAAACATAACCGCCAATATATAATGTCATAGTATGCAAATTATATGCAAATTAGATGCTTAAAATTTATTTACTTATATACTTTGGGTCAGGTCTGACATTTTTCTAGTTCAGAGTAGGACTCTATCTCTTATCATTTTCAAACCACAGCCTTTTGAAATTTGGATCTCAAAAATCTGTATTTTTTAAATAATTCCTGGCGCCTAAAGGGGGCAAGAGACTGACAAAAATTATAAGGGCATTATAGCCTAGTACTTGGATACTTAAGTACATTTGAAGGCAAATACTTTTGTACTTTTACTCAAGTGAAAGTTAAAAGGGAGTACTTTTACTTTTACTGAAGTAATATTTTACCTAGTGTATCTGTACTTTAACTCAAGTACTTGGTTTGTGTACTTCGTCCACCACTGCTATTTGGCATATTATTGGTACATGGTAACAAGTTCATTCTATTTTCAATTTTATGAGGGTATGTTAATAGACATAAAAGGCTTTTTGGAAATTGCCAGATCTAAAGAAAGAATAATATATATTTTTTTATTTTTCTTCTATGATGTCTGCATAAGTTATTATCCCAAACATTTTGGATTCCTATTCCAATTTGAGAAGCTCCAAGGACCAAACACTCCTGTTTTATGAGAGCATTGGAAAGGAGAATATTATTTATTTTTCCCATATAAATGCTACGTATGTTTCCAATATTTTAGGATTAAATCTTTACTACTGCATTATTCCATGCTATGGCCACTCGCATTTTAGCTAAAGCTGCAATGACCTCTTTCACAACCCTAAGCCTCTAAGACAACACTAATTACAAATAAATCCATTGTGTTTATCACCAATAAAATGAAAAACAATGCTTTACAGTGTTGTGGGACAAACTTGTTTGGGTAATTAGTATTTTGGGTGTTTTTGAACACACGTATTAGAGTAATTAGTATATTGAGTGCGTGACCCTACAGAACAGTCTGGACTCTCCCGGAGAGCAACAGATGTTTAACTACTCTGTGGAGCCACCACTCTGCTGTCATTGTGTGTGTTGAGCAGTCCTACGTGTGTCTGTCTCCTCCTCTCATTCACACACCTCTGTTTAGGACCAATTAGCCCTGTGCCCCACCCCCATCCTTTAACCCCCAGCAGCAACCCATTGTACCACCATCCCACTGTTTACGCTGCTAAGTAATACTTGCCACTCCCTCTTGTCCCAGGGCCACGGTTGTCGACGGCGGCCATTAATCAACTCATTTGGAACGATGTTGAACCTTGCAACCCCTGGACGCCCACCCTGTGCTAAAAACCAGGAAGCTTTCTATTCCCCTGCGCGCCATTAGACCAATCACAGCCACACTGGGGACATGACAATAGACTGGACAAGAGAAAGCAAAGGGATATATTCGACCTAAAGTGACACAATAGGACGTAGACAGCAGGAGGACAAAAGATCGCTTTATACTAGGGTTTTGGGGTGTTCTCTTCACGCACTAATGTCTCATTGGGACACAGTTATTATTGTAAGGCACTAACTAGACAGGGGTCGGCTCATCTGCATTAGCATCTGTCAAGGAGGAGCACTAAACCCATCTTGATGAGGGGTATAGCCATCACTTATTTAGTCAAACACTTAGCTTAGGTTAGAGTTGCCTCAAGAGCAAATCTTTTACATAAAACATTAAAGTTATTGCCTGTTCTTTTGAAGTCTATGTTATAATGTTAAAGGTGAATTTCCAAAAGGTGAGCCTTACTAACCTTTTCTGACTACAAATACTTTAAAGAAAAAAATTACTTTTTCCCATGCCTCTACAAATCCAAAAAGAGTTATAACTTGCCCCAGATATTCCCATCCACTTTGCTGCCATCATTGTCTTTTTACAAGTGAAACTTTCCATTGGGCCACAAGGTTAGCCTCTTTTACATTTGTATATGAATAGGAGCAAAATTAATAGCTTTTTTATGGCTTTTTCTAGAGTTGTACGAGCATTATGTGCTAAAGTGTGGTGACTCAGAGCTCAGAGATTTAACCTTACTTTGTTCTGATTTCCTCTGAAATTCTTTATTCTTTATTTAACTTTAATCATTTTTCATTTGAAGTATCAATAAAAGAATGAGCATGTCTTCCTTGTCTTGTAGATTAACAGACAATGCAGTTATTGAGTCAAACGTGTGTGATTTCCAATCACAAGTGGACAGCTGTGGCTGTTCTCGCTACAGGGAAGAGTTTGATCTCGCTTTCTTTTTTGCAGCAATGTTTTCCAAAATGATACTTGTCACATTCCAAAAAGAAATGATCCTGAAGGTTTTTTAGTCCAAATAAACACAAGAAAGCTGTTTATTAGAAACCGATGTGTGGTCTCCTGTAACGTTCTCAATTTCCTTTTACCAGGCCCTTTCATGAGAAATACCATCGTATATATATTTTTACAAAAGCATGTGAAGTCTGAGCACTGAAGAAAGATTTTAATGTTGGTCTAAATAAAGTTAATGCAATGTAAATGTCATTCCGATACTAACTTTTGCTTTATTTAAAAGCTGTTTCAATTTTGGTGTACGGGCTTCCAGAAACAATAACTGCTTTTTAATAAAATGTGAAGTTATAACCACTATCACTCGATAATAAACAAAGGTTACACATATGGTTAGTCTGAACACAACGCAATTAATGTGGCAATGTAATGACAATAAATCACAAGTCCTTTATCTTACCAAAACATAATATCTGAGGTGTGAAATTTATAATACAGCGTCCTGTTTATCGCAGAGGCTTATCTTAGCAGTTGTTATGTGCGACCGGATATCACAGCTGTTGGACAAACTTAATAAGTGGCCAGATATAGCAATGTACACATCACAGACAAATAATTATTTTACCACTTGTTTTACAACCATTGGCTTCTCCCTGTGGTCTGTGCATTACTGTCAAGTGTTGTCGCTCTTAAATAATGACAGAAGAATGGCCATTGTCACCAATAATGACTACTATAAAGTGTAAGTTTGCTGCATTCAATGTATTTATTGTATATTGACTTCAAATGAGTATACAATGTGTGTTTGTGGGTGAAATTAAATAATTATCAAAAAAATTGTAACTGGTTTTCCTATTAAATGCCTGCACACAGAAAAGCACGCATGCACGTAATCCATTTAGTTTGAAGATTATAGGCTGTTCAGCTGAGCAGGTGTTAATGTGTTTGTCTTTAAAGTGAGATCAGTTGGTTTTCCAGGTGTAGCACTGTCTCTTATCAGTCCAGGCTAAACTGTCAGGAAATCACCCCAGTATCAATTTCACAAAACTACACATTGATGCATTTGAAGTTACTCTTACTGCCTGTACAAAAATGCTATAATGCTTTTGAAAGCTTTACAAAATAAAATGTCGTACCATTGCCATCATCAAGGTATGTCATTGCTATGTTTTATTTATACTGGGTCTGATTTGTGAGGAGACTAAATGAGTTTATAGGTTGGGTGCCACTTTACTGCTCCATTATGAGCGACCATCACAGCACCAGACACTGATAACAAGTGTTACTGTCATCTGTAGCAAGCTATAAAGTCTGATAATAAAGGTGTGGTCATAAAGTGATTAATTTGATCAGATTACGGTAACAATTACTATGTGGGCCTCAGAAGTGCCATATGTGTGTAAACCGTACACTTCAGTCTCACCTCAATATGACGATTATCCATTCACATGTAAAGGATGCAACTGGGTGGTTCTTGCCTAAACATGAACAGCATAATCATTTGCAAATAAAGAAGGCATGAGGCACTCTGATTTGCTTAAAAGCAAATCAGAGTGCCTCAGACATCCTCTTCTTTATTTGCATTTGCCTTTGAGCACCTGTAATTTCACCTTCTTTGACTTGAGGTGAGCCATCCCAGTATTATCTCTATAACAATCATTTGTTAGTATATTTTTAGCACAAAATCAGCATGCATCACAAAACGAGGTTTTTAATTAATCAGAAAGTACAACCGCATAAATTGCATCAATAGAGTTCACTGTTTAAAATAAAATAAAAATGCTGATTGGTGGTTATTCACCAGATAACCCTGTGGATGCCCACTGCCAATAATTCAAATGAGATACTTTTCAATTTAAATTAAACTACAAAAATTACTTTTATTCTACTGTCATCCTCTGTGTTGGACTTTGGTTGTGTTGACCAAGGAAAAGAAGTGGCACACACTGTGGAGTTGGTTAATTCTTCACTGGCTGAGGCTGTCTTTCAGTGGGATCTCGACTGCAGTGGCCACAGTGTATTCTGTGTCCAACCTGCAGGTGGTATCGTACCCCCACATAGCCACACCACTCTGACGTTTTCCTACAGACCCACACAGTCTCGTGCACACTGCAGGAGAGTGGCCTGTCTCATACTACACAGGGTAGAGTCACTGTGCAGATTCAGTACATAAAGACTGTAATCAGCTCATTGCTATCATTTTGTTTGTTGATTCTAATAATCTGCCCACCATCTCTCTCTGTAGGAGCCTGTGTTCCTAGACCTTATTGGTACCCGTCACTTTGACCTGCCACTCAAACAGCTAGACCACAATAAACCAGACTCTAGCCTAAAAGAGGTAAAGAGTCAAAAGTGGGAGATAAAATAAGAGTCATTTAATACACTTTTCAAATGAACATGAAACAAGTACAATATTGGTATTATTATCAAATAAATGAATTTGGTGAATTAATGGCTAAATCAAGAAAGGTAGCTTACCATAATATAGGCAGGACACGTAAGGACACTATTAAGGATTTTGCAAAAACAGCAACAGACTGAGCCACAAATGTATAATAGTTGTCACATTTAATTTTTATTTTTATTTATTTTATTTTTTTTTTTACTTTTTGACAGTGTGACCAAGGACAGGACAGTGCAACCTTTACTCCAATGGCTGAGTACTACCAGTCCTGTTTGGGTGGCAAAGATCCACTTTCTTCAACACCTCAATTTTCTGTTTTGCCTCATGAGCTGCTCTTTAACCAGAAAGTGCACTCTGTAGCTCCTTCTTTAACTTCTCAGCAGTCTGTGTCTATCACCAACCACAGCAAAGTAAAGCTCAGGTATTATTGTCTTAAAATCAGTTTTTTCTGTTTTTTTAAATCTCATGAATCCAGTGTTATTAAATAATCTCAATGCTTTTGAAATTCCAGACTGGAGTGGACACCTTCTTTAGACTCTCCCTTCTCTGTTTCTCCTCTGTCATGTGAACTGACTCCATTGAAAACCACTTCTTTTCAAGTGGCCTATAGCCCTAAGCAGCTCAACACGTTGCATGGAGCACAACTAGAGTGTTTTGCATACATTATGGTAACATTTTACTATAATGTAACTATAATTAAGTCTATAATAACCCTTAATTATACAAAAACACGATAATCATAATAAGCACTTGTGTTTCTTTAAATCCAGCAGGACAATGGTCACATCAATGAAAGTCTATTGCCCTCTTGTGTGACTGTAAGAGTCATTGGCGACTCATTTGAACCTGGGAAAAAGCACAGCACTCCACATTGTTCTCTTGAGCCCCGCCAAGTGGTGAGAAGCAAACATAATACATTCATTAAACTGGACTTTATTTATTTTTATTTTTTTAACTTTTAACTTTTTTTTTTAAATAATAAATAATAAAGGTGAGTAAGAAATTTTATATTATTTTTTCTTTCAGGAATTCCTACCTTTAAATATTATGTCCTACCAAGCGGTGCTTCTCCAGAATACAGGACACCAGCCTCTTACTTTCTGTCTAAACCTAGACCCAGATTCCCAACATGCTAAAGCTGCCTCATTGGTTGTGGTACCCAGCTGTGGTTTGATCCAGCCTTACACTCATCAAATCCTCTCTCTCAGAACAATTCCCATAGATGGCAGCCCCAAACAAGGCTTCAGTTTACACCTGAAGCTTAATGCAGCAGAATACACCGAGGTATTATAGACATAATACACAAGCGCAGATATAACCCCACACAGGACCTTTAGTCTGTGTATCTCTGTTCCTCAGAAACTGACGGTGATTAGCCGAGCTGAACAGCCTTGTGTTTCTCTGGAAGGTGAAGGTAAATTGCACTTTCAACCCACTGCCGTTGACTGTATGACACAGCGCTCCCACCAAATCAGGAACCTCAGCCATCAAGCTCTAGGGTTTGTTTTCAGATTTGTAATTTATTTTGATGATCTGTATATTCTACATTTTCATAGTAGATTTAGTTGTCTGGATTGCTGGCTTCTAATCTTGTCTACAGCTGGCTTTATGTGATGGTCTTTTGTGATAGTTTTCAGTGGAGGATTCCAGAGCAGGACCAGGTGCTTATCTCTGTGGAGCCAGATGCTGGTGAGCTACATCCAAATGAGAGCTCGGTGAGAGACTAAAACTGCAGCATTATATAAATTTAAACAACACAGACTTATTACAACCCACTTTATTTACTTATTTTGCTGTTGGTTACCTAAAGGTGCAGACATGGTCCTTCACCCCATTGAAAGAAAGAATATTTACACTCAAACCAATCCTCACACTTTGGCCACTCCAATATCCTGAGCATGAAAACTTACACCTCCCCCTTGAAGTGACAGGAACAGGCTCCGCGGGCTTCATACAGGTCAGACGGTTTTAAGTGTATATATTTATACATAATTTATGCATTTAGAGCAATTACTATTGTTTTAATAGGCAAAGGAAGCAGTCCTAGAAGTGGAGGATGTTTTGGTCGGAGGGTTCCAATCAGTTAACATCACACTGATGAACAACAGCCCTTGCTCTGTCTCCTTTTGTGTCTCTGTAAAGCAGAAACTCTTGGATAAGGATTTTGATTATGACCCATATACTGAGCCATGTGGTATTTCTATTTTTTATTTTATATTCATGTGTCTTAAAAATGACTGCATTAAATGTGATTTTACATCTTAAGCCCTACAACTGGATTGTGAAAGAGCAACAATAAGCTCACATTCTACAATTCACCTCCAGTCAACATTCAGACCACACAGGGAAGCCCAGTATATGTGGACCATCAGCTACCAGACTATAAAAGCCAATGGTAGACCACTAGTGCTATATGTTAACAAACCTTACTGCTTCAGCTTAACCTAACTTCTGCTCTCTCTCGCAGGTTCATTGTCATCACCTCAAACTGTTTGTAAAGTTTATGCCAAGGGTGTGTTCCCCACATTACAAGTGACTGATGTGTGTGGTAGTGGCAGCATGTGTCAATTCAGCAAGAGGCACCTGTGGAAACTCCTGTCACTGAAGAGTCTGAATGAACACTTGAGGTTCAGCCCCTGCCCCACAGAACTCACTTACAAGACTCCTACCAGGCACAGGTGAGGCATTTTAATTTGAATTATGAACATACCTGTAACTGCTTGTTAAATATAAGGTAAATGTGTTTTCCTGTTCGTTCTCTAGTCTGTACTGCACTCCCTGTATCTTTACCAAAGCCATCGTGGATTTTAACTTCAGTGCAGCCCATTTGAATTCAGACCCTTCAACATTTTTGTTGATGCTTTACAACCCTGGCTACGTTCCAGTGGAGTGGTGAGTGTCCAGAGCCATTGACGTCACCATCCAATCCTGTGAAATAGTTATATATATTAACATTTTAATAAATATTCAAGTATTTACTTATTTGGGGTTATTAGGGCTTTCTTGTTTCCAGAAGACCAACAGCTTGACTTGGAGTATTGGGCTGAAACAGGAGAGTTTAGCAGCACAGAGCTGCACCAGATGAAGGTCAGCCACACAGCGCATTTCAAGTTGTTACACTTTAATTATGCTATTTAACAAATTAACTTGTTTAATCTATCCTTATTTAATAGGTTCAAGACAATCGCCTGTTCACCATCACCCCTCGATCTGGAAAGTTAATGTCTGGCCAACAGAAGGCGGTCACATTTAGTTACAGGTAACAGTTTAATGAAAATTAACCACACAAAAATGGAAACAAGTCAACTCAAAGACACTTATATTTATTTATCAAATATTATTTTCCTCAGCCATAACTTTGCTGGAACAGATCGACTCCCTGTCCTCTTTAAATTATCTTATGGCAGAGAGATCTTGGTGAGTCTGACTGAAAATATAACAAAATAACTCTAAAAGGCTAAATATTGTAAATAGTTTGCTAACTTTATCTCCTGTGTTCCTCTGAGCAGCTAAACTTTCAGGGCGTAACAGTGGAAGTGGACAGGCCATATCTCCATTTTCCCTCCACAACACATGTCTTCACCTCTGTTGCTATTGGAGACTCCACTCCTCACAAACAGGTGTGTAATGATGTAAATTAAAATCAACCACGTTTACTATAAGAATCTATTTGTATCTACATCAAGCTCTTTATTCTGTGCAGGTGTATCAGTTATATAATCAGGGTGCCGTGCCAGTGTATTATGAAGTGGATAAGACCGTATTTACACAGATTCAGGAGGATAACTTCAACCACCCAGTACTGCGCTGTCTCAGTCCAGAGGGGGAAATTCCACCTGGGAAGACGGCCATGTTGGAGTGGATCTTCTCTCCATTGGAGGCTAGGATGTACCAGGTAATGTACATACTGAACCTACTCTACCTTTAACTTAGTAATGTTCTTCTTGACACATTGCCTTTCTGAGCCATTCTAATTGCAAAACAGTTTTGAAAATAGAATTTTACAGCCTTTTTGTGTCACTGTGAGTTTTGCCATGTTTTTAATGTTGCAGATGGATATTCCCATCCACATCCATAACGGAGAATCCACACTTTTAAGGTTTGAGGGTTGTGGAATAAATTCAACAACCTCAAATATGTCAAACCCATGTGACTACACTGATGCTCAGCTTCTAACCAGTTGCCAAAGGGTGCCTTTTCCAGGACAAGTATGATAAGTTTTAAATACACTTTGGCTGTCCTCTATATGATTTAGTGTTTTAATCTGAGCCTTGTCTGTGTGTCTATAAAGCCAACTTTTCTGTCCGAGGACAGTGTGTCTTTCGGTGACATTGTTGTCTCATCACAAAAATCAAAAATGGTCTTCCTCTCCAATATATCGCACAACATGGTCCGATTTGAGTGGGTCCTGCCACAACAAAGCAACCGACCACAGGCAAGTGCACACATAAAGAGTGGGGAATGTGTTTTTAAATGGACAGATGGCATTCCTAGCTAACACAAACATTAATTTTCTATTGGTTCCTGGGCATTACTAAATGTTTTGGTGCAGCCACTCTACAGTACACGTTGTATCTGAGATATCTTTTTTGTCTTATTTATGTCTCTGACAGGTGGTGGACATTAATCCAAGTAGAGGCAGTCTGTTTCTTGGAGAAACCGCCTCATTTGTCCTTACTTTGACTGCCACGGAATATCCCTCCGTGTATCAGTTAGATTTAATCTGTCAGGTAGGAATCTTTCTTTGTTTTTTACTTACATTCTGAACAACCCTATACATTCTTAACAACCCTAAATGGTATGGATCATGCTATTGTTGGTTTTGTTAGACCAACTGCAAAACATGAAAGTCCTCATTTTCATCCTTTATTTGCTTCCCTTTCCTCCTTTACATCCCAGGTCACTCTGGAAGCTGCTCTCAGTCGGTACCATACTGCTGTGCAGCGACTGGAAGAAGAAAAAGAAAGGTTGAAACATGAATTCACCATTACAGATAAACCCCTAATGAAAGTCAAGGAACTTTAACTGATAAGGTGTTTAATGATAAACAAATTGTCCTCTTTTTGGCAATAATATTACAATTTTCAATTAATATATACATATTTTCTTACAGGGAGCTGAGGCTGTTTTTGTAAGAAAGGAATCTCATTTGACTAAATACAAGGTGACGTCACCACTGAAGGACAACTACAGCATTATATTAAACTTTTATAATGCTGTGACTTATCATAAACCCAAAATTTCAAGCAGTTACTTCTTGTGTAGTGAATGCATTGTTTTCTATTTGACATGGCTGCTTTCTTGTTTACTTTTCTCTTTTTCTTAGACTCTCCCTCCAATCCGTGCTGATTCTAATATAGTCAAATCTTTAAGTTCCAAAATAACAAGAGCTGAGCGGCGAGCACTACGGGAGTTATCAAAGGCCCAGAGGGACCCAGAGCCTCCAAAACCCTGTCTGTTGCATCTGTGGGTTACAGCACAATCTTTTCAGCTCAAGGATATCCTTACCCAGTTCCCTGAACAGTTAAATCACCAATATAGGTAAGGTCTTAAACTTTAGCTGTTATTATTTATAATGATTGGGTCACATGCCTTGAGACAGTTGTGATGATGTAGTACCAATATTTTCAATGTTAAATGTTTAGATGCCAGCAATTAGACAAGACACAAAGGCTTGAAAAAACTTGTTCAAGCCAAATTCTTTATACTGAGAGACCTTCAGTTGGACAAGGCCTAAAAAGAGACATTACTTCTCATGTTTTTGCTTCCCTGCTCAGGTAACACCAACAGAAACACAGTTCAGTATAATTTGTGCACATGATTTGGAATATTTACTGACTATTAGCTTGAGTTTGATGTACTTTTGTATTTTTATGTTGAATCCAATGCTAATCTAAGTTTATATCCATTTTCAGAGATATACTGGATGATTCAGAATTTGTTGAAGCTCTAATAACTTTGGCGTCTAAGCCCATCACGTACAAGCTTCCAGAAAATTCTTCCCCATGTCCATCTCTAAGAGCTTTTCCTTCAAATAAACCAGAGTCTCCACATAAAGCAGATACAGATAATGTAGAAGGCTCAGAAGATGGTCCTAGAAGACAGAAGCCTTTTTCTGAGTATGCCAACCTCACTGAAGAGATTTCACTCTGTACTCTGCAGAATCTGATGATAGAAGTTATCAGAGGAGAGCTCGGCCTTACAGTGCATCCTCGCACTGTTATCCTACCACCTGGTTCCTCAAGGTGATGCACACACATTAATGTCATATTGTAGAAGTGAAGTAGTGTGTTACCTGTATGAAGTTTGTATGTTATCTGTAGAAGATTTATGTGTGCACACTCTGGAAAACTGGTGAGACTCAGGAAACAGTGTACAGCTGTTTCGATTTTGTGTCAGTGAAAAAGTGCACTTCAGACACAATACACAGTCTTTCTTGAAAAAATGAAGTATTATGTTTAGAAGTATGCTACTTGTGTTTTTAAGTACATTATTTTATCCCTCTGCCAGTTAGCTGAGTGGGCCACACAAACGCTCTGGCGGAAGAATACAAGCAATCTAGTAAAATAATGTACTGTAAAAATATGGCATGCTTCTAAACAAATATTAATTTAAAATGCACCTTTCTCTGACAACAAAGAGTACTTATATACAGCTCTGCACTTCTTCTCTGCACTTGGACAGTTCTCTAGGTACACACATGAACCTTGAAACTACTACAGCTAATTTAATTATGTACAACTTAAAATGCTTCATTCAAAATCCTAAAATATATATCACTTTATGATACAATATTTAGTGAGATTGTTTTTTTTTTTAATACTAATTATGTGTTTGTTTCTTTGCCAGACATAGGACAATGTCTAAAAATGTGTCTGAGGATGGGACAGAGAACATGGACTAACCACTTGGGGCTTGATTTGAAGCATTTGAAGATCTTTTTTACATCCATATGGGGCCCTTTTGGACATAAAAATAACATAAATAAATAAACAAATACACAAATAATATAATAAAATAAATACATGTTGTTTCTACCATCACTATTATGTATTTATGAAGGTTAAAGTAAATACAAAACATTGTGCACAAATTGTACACCAACTTTTACTTATTTAATCAATTTCCACAAGATGGTGCCACATACTAATATAACAAAGTGTTGCCAAAGTGGCTTTGCTTTGGATCACATTTGAGGATAATTTAAGTGAAAAAACAGGTCACACATATAACAACTTTAGTGATGAAATAACACAAATAATAGATAGGATTTATCACAGATTGAAACCTCGAATACTTCAGGTCCGTGTACATTTCAATATTGGGCATTATGAAGAATGGGGCCAATTAGAGACACTGAAAAGTATTTAAAGACTGATCCAAAAGTGATTTACGTCTATCTCAGAGACAATCTAAGTATGTGTTTATGTCTGTATTACCCATCTGGTAGTTATCTCTCAGTAAACGAGCACCAACAAGCAGCCCTCCGGACACAAGTTGGACGGAGAAGAAAGGCAAACGAAAGAGAGTATGTGCTTTTAAATAATGAGCACTGCTTTCTAGATACAATCTGTTATAATAAAGTTACTGTTCTGCCGGTAACACTGATGAATCACACTGAATAGTCACGCTGCAGTGTATCAAAGTGTTCTCTGTGAGACGATTTGGAGTGATAAAGAAACACCCTTGTATTCAGTATTTGTAAATATGTAGACTATGAGTAACTTATCTAGTAGTGAGGACAGCCATTTTATTGCCCTGTCATAACGACAATATCGGTAAATAGGGGAGCAATGGGCACGCAACATCCATTTTATAAACAATCAATATGGTCTGGAGAAGCAGACAAAAGCAGGACAATGTCTAAATGTTCTGTATTGCCATGAATGGGGTTAGTAAAAATGGGTTTCAACCACAAAGAGAAACTGATTTACATACAACCCATTTGATTGTATCAAAGAATAGTTTCCCTAACACATGGACCATATTTTAGTATATAGAGCTCCGTATTTTATAAATTAGTCTTCTCAGACAATCACAATTTTTAGAATGAAAGATAATACAGGAAACCTATATGTCAGCTGCTGAAGTTCATTCAAAACCAGAGTAAACCTGGATTTGACTTTTACTGATGAGGACTAAAAGAGAAAATGGGGTATGATAGCTTTCCCCTGGAAATTCTGCATACAGTCAGAAATATTTGTATAGTGACACAATTTTCATAATGTTGGCCCTGTACGTTACATTTAAAATTAAATAATCAGCTGAAATTGAAGTGCAGACTTTAGATTTAATTTATATTAAAATTGAGGAAAGCGCTTAAGAATTGCAACAATTTTTATACATAGTCCCTTCATTTCAAGGGACCTAAAGTAATTGGACAAATCAATATATTCATAAATCAAATGTTCAATTCTCAATACTTTGTGGAGAATCCTTCGACGGCGATGACTGTCTGAAGTCTGGAACCCATGGACATGGACGCTGGGTTTCCTCTTTTGCCATGCTTTGCTAGGCGTTCTTTAATTGTTGTTGTGTTTGCAGATCTTTCTGCTTTAAGTTTGTGGAAACTTGAAATCACCTGAAATCAGGTGATGACTCTCCAGCAAGTAAGCATATCATTATTCACCATAAAGAGAAGACTTCACAAGAGCAAATACAGAGGGTTCACCACAAGGTGCAAACCATTTATAAGCCAAAAGAGTAGGAAGGCCAGATTAGAGTTTAACAGAACATATTCTAAAAAGCCAGCCCAGTTCTTGAACAGCATTCTTTGGACAGATGAATCGATCAACCTGTACCAGAATGATAGGAGGAGAAAAGTATGGAGAAGGCTTGGAACGGCTGATGATAGCACAAATGATAGCGCAAAGCACACCACATCATCTGTAAAACACTGTGGAGGCATGTAATAGCATGGGCATGCATGGCTTTCAGTGGGACTGGGTCACTAGTGTTTAGTGATGATATGACAGAAGAATGATTGGACGGCACTTCACAGTACAGATGACCCAAAACATACTGCAAAAGCAGGGGTTTTTCATGGCAAAGAAGTGCAAGTGGTATTCTACAATCCTAGCCTATCGAGCATGCATAGATGTAGTTAAAGCAGAAACACAGAACAATGGAAGACCACTACAGTCAAGAGGAGGTCAAACTCACTTCAGTTTGGTGATGTCCATGGGTTCCAAACTTCAGGCAGTCATCGCCTGCAAAGGATTCTCAACAATGTATTAAAAAGGAACATTTGATTTATGAATATATTCATTTGTGTGTCTATGAAAATTGTTGCAATTCCTAAACCCTTTTTTTGTATACCCTCAAATTAAAGCTGAAAGTCTGCACTTCAATTGCCTCTTGATTATCTAATTTTAAATCTATTGTAGTAGTCTACAGGGAAAATATTATGAAAATTGTGTCACTGTCCAAATATTTCTGGACCTAATTGTAAGTCTTTAAGTGTCTACTGTTGGTGATTAAGTAAGAACCTCACAAATTACTTTTACAATTTTTGCCTAGAAGCTTTTTGACTTGGATCACATTCAGTACAATATTATTTTGCCACATGTGACAAAACTGTGGAATGAGAGGCATAAGGAGTTCTTACTACAAACGTACATTCTGGCTAAATCTAAAATGTATTAAAACTTTAGTCACTACAATATGATTAGTCACAGATCATTGTAAAGCACAAGGGATTAAAGATGAAATATAGTTTAGGAAAATTGGGACAGTCTGCTTTTAAATAAAATATTATGATTAACAAATTCTAGTTTTCTGACCTTTAAAACATTGGGTTCAAATATAAAAGCTAGCAACTTTTGAATTTATAGAACAAATTGCAGTATATTTAGTAATAGTCTTGTCAGTTACTGCATGAGGTGTGCCCTTACATGATTTTAATGTGTCCTAATTACCACAAGGTCACCACTTAAACCACAGGCCAACCCCAGGTGAGTAGAGCATAATCTACTGTATAATTATGTATCTCGCGTTGACATATTACACCATTTGTCATAAGAGGCCATTGTCTGAAGCAGGCTTTTCTTTCATTACTTGCTGTAACAATGCCAACATTTTGTTCCTTCCACCCTGAAAACACTTTCACATTTGAAACATGTAAAATCATGTGGCAGCTGCAGGTATCAATATTTTATAGACTCTAAGTTCTCTCACACGCACAGTTGCCGATGTATGTGTGCCAATGTGAAGGAATTTCATGAACATGCCTTTCTCCTGGGGATTCCAAGGATGACTGTGGTTTGTTTAAAAAGCTTGGGGTTATCATATGTTTCTGATTTAGCCCTAATTCAAGTGTCATATAAAATATTAGCTCCAATGGGATTTCTTATCATTTACAATTATACTGGAAAAGGAAAGAATTTTTTTGTGAGATTTTTTGGCAATCTTTTTTTTCTTCCGGGAAACAAAAGTGGCACACATGTGGCACAGAGGCAGGGAGAAGAGAGGGTGAAAAAGGGATCCCATCCAGAGATAGGTGGTGCGTTTTGGCAGACTGTAGGAATCCATTTCACGCCCAGATGAAAGCAGTGTGAGAGGGAGAATGTGTCTGTGTGTAGCGTGTGTGTCATAGGTGTGGTAGGACATGGGTTAGGCCTGTTAGCTTTTCTATGTGGAGGAGGGAGAGGGGGGACGCTTCATTACTGAGACCAACGCTCTTTACAACGACAGGGGAATCACAATTTACAGGAATATTATTGGCCTTTGCACTCTCACAATTTATTCAATATAGATAAAAAAAATACATTAAATACACTACTGTATATGCAGGATGTTAACGTGAAGTTAATTGTGACACAATAATGTGATTAATTCTGGTTACAAGGTTGCTGAAGAAAACATTTGTTATTCTTTTTGAAAACATCTACACAGCTGTCAAACTCCACCCAGCTGGTAGCAAAAGGTGAAAAGGCTTCTTTGCTGTGATTCATACAGTACATTATTTTTGTTTTTCTCCTTCAGGTAAACATACAGTCAGGTCCATAAATATTGGGACATTGACACAATTCTAATCCTTTTGGCTCTAGACACCACCACAATGGATTTGAAATGAAACAAACAAGATATGCTTTAACTGCAGACTTTTAGCTTTAATTTGAGGGAATTTACAGCCAAATCAGGTGAACAGTTTGTGTATGTGCTTCCCACTTTTGAAGGGACCAAAAGTAATGGGAAAATTGGCTGCTCAGCTGTTCTATGGCCAGGTGTGTGTTATTCCCTCATTATCCCATTTACAAGGAGCAGATAAAAGGTTCAGAGTCCATTTCAAGTGTGCTATTTGCATTTGTAAACTGTTGCTGTCAACTCTCAATATGAGATCCAAAGAGCTGTCACTATCAGTGAAGCAAGCCATCATTAGGCTGAAAAACAAAACAAACCCATCAGAGAGATAGCAAAAACTTGCTGTTGGAACATCCTTTAAAAGAAAGAACGCACCGGTGAGCTCAGCAACACCAAAAGACCCAGAAGACCACGGAAAACAACTGTGGTGGATGAACGAAGAATTCTTTCCCTGCTGCAGAAAACACCCTTCACAACAGTTGTCCAGATCAAGAACACTCTCCAGGAGGTAGGTGTATGTGTGTCAAAGTCAACACTCAAGAGAAGACTTCACCAGAGTGAATACAGAGGGTTCACCACAAGATGTAAACCATTCTTGAGCCTCAAAAACAGGAAGGCCAGATTAGGGTTTGCCTTAGAACATCTAAAAAAGCCTTCACATTTGTGGAACAACATCCTATGGATCGATGAGACCAAGATCAACTTGTACAAAAGTGATGGGAAGAGAAGAGTCTGGAGAAGGAAAGTAACTGCTCATGATCCAAAGTATAGCACCTCATCAGTGAAGCATGTGGAGGTAGTGTCATGGCGTGGGCATGTATGGCTGTGGATGTGACTGCTGACAAAAGCAGCAGGATGAATTCTGAAGTGTTTCAGAACTCATTGGACGGCGCTTCACAGTGCAGATGGACAATGAACCGAAGCATACTGCGAAAGCAACCAAAGAGTTTTTTTAAGGGAAAGAAGTAGAATGTGATGCAATGACCAAGTCAATCTCCTGACCTGAATCTGATTGAGCATACAGTTCACTTGTTGAAGACAAGACTGAAGGAAAAATGCCCCAAGAACAAGCAGGAACTGAAGACAGTTGCAGTAGAGGCCTGGCAGAGCAGCACCAGGGATGAAACCCAGCGTCTGGTGATGTCTATGCGTTCCAGAATTCAGGCTGTAATTGACTGCAAAGGATTTGCAACCAAGTACTAAAAAGTGAAAGTTTGATTTATGATTGTTAATCTGTCCCATTACTTTTGGTCCTTTAAAAAGTGGGAGGCACATATACAAACTGTTGAATGTAATTCCTACATCTGATTTGGCTGTAAATACCCTCAAATTAAAGCTAAAAGTCTGCAGTTAAAGCACATCTTGTTCATTTCATTTCAAATCCATTGTGGTGGTGTCTAGAGCCAAAAAGATTTGAATTGTGTCGATGTCCCAATATTTATGGACCTGACTGTATGTGTGAACTCAATGAACTCATTGTTGTTTATAGGTGGGACATTTTTGAGTGTTTTGCTCTAAGCAAGTAACAGCTCACAGAAAAAGAAGTAAAAACCATGACAGTTCATTCAAAAGCCCGAGTGAACCTGGATTTAACTTGATGAACACTAGTATTGTGGACTAATGCCACATTTAGACACAACTGAAGTGTGTACAGGCCAGAGAAATTTGGTAAAATTTAATTAAAAAAAATATTATTTTGTTGTGAGAGAGACCATCTTGTTTTGTATTTATGAGGGACAATGTTTTGCAAAAGCATCTTATGAACCAAAACAAATGTTATAAGTAAAATGTAACTAGTAAAAAATGCATTGCTGGCAGCTCATTGACATGCTCCTGTATCTATCAGGGCGTTCTCCTTTACAACACTGCACTAAGTCCCCACAGATGTGCTGTACAAGGAAGGACAAGCCACATATCTCCAGTCTAAGCCTCATGATTAAGATGAACCGGATCGGGAATACACAAGTGGGGGACTTTAGTTAATCACAAAGATGTTTAAGGTCAACATGGCGTCATGGGAAGGGAGAATGGAAATGTAAGAGACAAAGTTTTCATTACAGAACTCAGGTTGGAGCTCCTGTATTGGCATGTATTGTCTCTGTGGTGTGGCTCCATTGAGCAAGACACACATCAAATGAACAAATACTCCTAAATGGCCATGTTCTAGCCCATTATTTGCAGAAGATTTACATTTAACAGAATATTGTCAGAGCTTCCCACATGTTTGGTAATGGATGCTTTCATATAAAAGTCAAATGGCTCAGATGGATGGGCCATCATTCGTATCTGCTTTGTTTCTGTCAGGGTTACCACATGTTCAAATGGCAGTGCGATATAAAGTCAGGAGTATTTTACAGCATTCCTTTTGGAAAGAAAATTGGAAACATCAGGGCACTTCTCTTAAAGCAGTGCTCAGTTTGTCTCTTATGGGAAGTTGTAGGAGTAAAAACAGAAAGTTACATTACTTCCTCTGGTTCTACTGAACAGAACTAAAAATGGACACAATGTAACCAAAATATACACAATATTAAGAACTACTACTTTTTCTTGTTGTACTTTAGAAACCTCTCAATTCTGAGGGATCAGTTCTTTTGTGAAGTCAAAAATAATTTGTTTTTGTTCCTGGCCATCTTCTGAGGAGTAAATTGTTGTAGCTTTTGTGTCTGTGGTCCTGTCTGTTTCTCCAGTGTAGAGTCATTATAGTGTCTCTGCTCTGTGAGTATAAGCCGAATAAGCCCACGTGTCTACTATTTACTTAAAATGCTTTTACCTTGAGATTACATGAGCACAAAGGAGAATTAGCGTCAAACACATGTTGCACGATATGTATCTACTGTAAGTGGGCTGTGGGCCATCTGGTAAGAGGCTGTGCAGAATCTCCTCCCAGCAGGCAACTAAAGCTGTGAGCCAAGACCCCAGGCCCAACACCCTGCTGGACTTTGAAATCAGATCTTTATTGTCCATAAAGCCTCCGCCAAGTATGAAGAATCAGCCCTCCCTAACAAAACACACTCATCCAGCCGAGCCCGGGATTGGGACTGGGAGAAAGAGGCTGAGGTGGTTGAGAGATAGATGTGAACAGCCAGGATAAAGCGGTGGTTATTTATAGGACACAGGGAGATAACTCAATTGTCATAACTTTCTAATTTTGCTGCAGAAGAATTGCACTCGTATCAATAGGATGTCTCTGGAGAGATGTTAGCACACAAAGCAGAATACTTGTACAATGCACATTTCCCTGACATCATAAGGGTCAGAGTTAAATGTAACTTTCATGGGTTGGGACTGTTGCGTAAATATGTGCTCTCTATTTCATTCCCCCTGAATGTGTTACACAGTAAGGACTCATCTAAGCAAAAACAAGGACTTGACAAGTAATAAACCAAGACTAAGTAGGAGTAAACTAGGATTTAGGATCGAGACCAGGATTAAGGCCAAGGACTCAACACTCAACATTTCCAAATCCATTCATGAACAAGAACTAAACCCTGGAAAAAAAACAGGAAGAACCTTAAACAAGGGACAAGAATATACCAGGACTTAACACTAAATATGCAATAACAGTGTTGGAAATAAACTAACCTATGACACAATCAGGACTAGACGTGGAAGTAAAAAATCAGTAGAAGGATGAAGCAGAACCAAGTATAAACTAGAATCCAACCTGGGACCATCAATGTCACTGCTGGAATTCATAAACCAAATGATGTTGATTTGAGTCTTTACCTCTAGTTCAGAAGTTATTTTGTTTAGACTTCAAATTTGCATGATGGGCGCAGTGGCACTTCTGCTTCACAGCAAAAAAGGTCATGGGTTCAATTCCTGGGTCAGCTGTGTTGAGTCAATACAGTATGTCCTCCTCCCACCGTGCATGTACTGATAAACTGGTGAATCTAAATTCCCAAAAACTGTTAAGGGATGAGCTGTTGTTGCTATTCTGCATCATGACCAAAGCACCTAGGATAGACCCTGTGACCTATAAAGTTGTAGTAAATGAATGAGACTTAACAGTTTAGGCTTATTTGAAGGCTTATTTTGATTTTTTTTCAGCTGTTAAACATGTTTGTGACCTTTAATACAACAGAAGGGTAAAATACGGTATGATGTTATGGCATGTACAAATTACACTGTTTATAAATCTGACGAGAACTTTGCAGGCTGTGTGGACCCACCTGTTGCACTTGTGGAGAGCAGGGAAAGCAGAAAACAAGAGACAGGGCGGACTGAAATGGAACTGATCATCAGATAACCACTGGCTGTTCTTCAAAGGCGGGAAGGAAGGAGCCCGGAAATTGATTATGACAGAAGAACAAAACAAGACTGTTACCAATGCACCCCAGAAAATCAAACCTGTGTTGGTGACAAGGGATACAATATTACAACACACTGAAGAGGGTAGGATCTAATGTAAGATAGCGTAAATTATTATTGTGAGACTAAATAAAAAAATATCTTGCAGATCCGGAACTAAAATGGACACTGGAGTGTAAATTATGTCTTACCTACAGATCTTTTTAAATTTGCCAATGTTTGAAGAACCACAAAGGAAAAAAATCATATCATACACTCTTTAATTAAGTGAAAGTGCAGTCGCCTCTTCCAGCTCCTCTGGGGATAAGTATTCCCAGTCTATTCCTGACATAACCTGCGGCCTCCTGGGACATGCTCAGAACACCTCTTGAGAAAAGCATTAGACATGAGGGGGACTGATGCCTGTGTCATCCCAAGGATTGTTTTTTATTTTTTTAAGCACCTGACCATCCAGCATTAGCAAAGAAATACAGACCTCATAGTCCCAGACCACGCCAAAGCCAGTCAATGGTTCTACGTACAAGCACTATTACGTAATAGTTTAGTCCCCATAGCCGCGTTTCCACTGGGACAGTACGATGGGGTTTGGGTTGGTTTCCATTACCAAAAGGGGTCCAAAGCCATACTGTACCACTAATGTGTTATTGCTTTCCATACTTACAATAAAATGCAATACAATACTGTAGGTCCCTAGGTCCCCCTTTCAAAAACTGAACTTGAACCTATAAAAGCCAAAAACTCCTTGCTGTACAGTTTTATCTATTAAATAATAGATGATATTTTTTAAATCAGTTTTATTACAAAATGTCAGTTGTAATTGGTATGTAATTTTATATTCATAAATAAGTTATATTAGCCCACATGTTATTTGTTGATGGGACTTATAATAATATATTACTAAGGAAGGGATTTGTTCATTGTATGTTAGTACTCTTTGGCTTTAGAGGGTTGGTCGCATGAACCACTTAAATTATGTCTTGTCAACAATTGTCTGCTTCGTTTTTTGTTGTTCAAAATTGCAACATAATATATATCTTTTTTATATAGCGCTTTTCTCCCAAGGGACTCAAGCACTTTAGAGTCCATTACTCAGTACAGTATAAACTGGGGAGAGCAGAAATTGAACTGCCAACCTTCTGGTTATAGGACAACTACCTGACACGTTATGTTATTGTACCACCTGAGTGCAGTGGCTCAGGTGTATTGTGCAGTACTGTGCTATGCCTCTATAGTGTGCCTTTGCATTTGAGATTCAATTAATAGTTTAAGGCTAGAACATTTTTAATATAAAATTGAATGGAAATCTCAGCTGACTTTATTTCAGGAAAATCATACTCTGAGTTACAAACCTGGTCAGCAACTATTTTGAGTTTAAACAACTCAAATGGACCAAATCAAAGCAACAGGGCCAATGTGTTTTAGATGGACGAGTCTCAGGTTGTTTCACGGTTTGGATAATATACTGACACAGTGAAGCCACAAAGGTATTTCACTGACGGAAAGGTCTAGACAGAAATCAGCCGGGTGGAATCCCATACTACAAGCTGCTCCTAAAGTCCTCAAGGGTTATTCTGTCTATTCAGGTAGTGTCTCAGGTATGTAACAAGGCTCTGTGTAGGTCGGCTGTATCTGTTTGTATGTCTGTGCTACACTGTTGACTAATAATAGTGAACAGTGGAATATAGGCCCTTGTGGAAGACAATGGAACCTGAGTTTGCCTTGTGGTCCACTTGTGATTGATTGCATCACTGCAGTGGAACGAAGGCTGGTGTCAGGGCTTTTATGGGGGACTGGAGTACAGCGGTGTTTCATTTCAATGGATATGCCCTTGGCCAGATAGGTGATAATACTACACAGGGCCTCTCCACACGCACCACAAAACACAATACTATACATTATGAAATGATGACTTTACAGGGCTCTGGTTAAGAAAAGAGCAGCCAGATGTGACAGATGTAGCTGTGATGTAGCTGCATTATCCTTTGGTGACATGACAAGATAAGAGGCCAGATGGCCTTCACACAGCTCTGTTTTTTTCTGAGACCAGCAGTGTCAAGCTCGGTGTAAGGTGAAGTAAATTACAATGTCAAAGGTCAAGTTTGGTAAGTAGCTTTAATTAAACCCTGCAAAATGGTCAATTATATTTTCAACACTTTCAGACCCTTATTGAATGTTTTGTTTAATAACAGAGTTTATGTGTATTTCTTCGATCTATATCAACTATTCCACTATCAACTTTACAGTTAAACATATTTACAACCAGAATATTTGTAGATCAAGGCAAAACATCACAAAGGGCCGGCTTCAGCCCAGGGGCCTTGAGTTTGCCATGTGAGTCCTAGACAGACAGTTGGCACAGACATGAGAAAGGCTGGGGCACCACACCTGTGATGACTTCATGCTCTCTTTACAGATCACCGTAAACACTGCGCTGCTGCCTGTTTGTTTATCCACTCACAGTCTGCTCTCAGCTCACACTAATCGCTCCTCTCTGCTTCTCTGAATGACAGCGAGGATTTCGCTTCGCCCCGAGCGACGTCACACACCGAGGTGGAAGCAAGACATTTTTTTCCCTCCACCTTCCCAAAGATAATACACTCTCGTGTTGAGAGCGTGCTTCTCGGGACTGACTTTACCTGCGGAATACACGCGTCGGTGCGTCAGTGGAGCGCGGAGGTAAAGTTTGACTGGCCCATTTGAAGTTTCGCGACACTTTAAGCGCAGGACTACAATGCAGAGGTTAACCACACCTTTAAGAGCGGACAAATCCTCAACCTCTTGACCGCGTTATGATGCGCGACTTCAGGAGAAGAGTTGGATGATGAGTGATCTGCGGTAGGCAACAACCCACAACGCAATCAAGGAGTTCATATGTAGTTGATAAGCTGTGCCACACTCTCGTCTTGGCTGGGGACGTCGTAGACAACTTTGCCTCGGAGGATTGGATTTTTACAGCGGTTCAACATGACAGTGCGTCTCTCGCGGATCCAGCTGGCCCTGTTCTTCATCCTGCTCTGTCCCGTCAATATCATCGGACTGTGGTGGTAAGTGCTGACAGCCACGTGTTTACTCTATACTAGAGTCATGGCATGGCATAAAGTAAGGGAAATGCTGTTAGACTTCTTGAAACTTCTTGGTTTGGTTAAATTTGTTTGTGTGCGTAAACATGGCGCGCAATGTGTCATTTTCTAAGCCGTACGTGGGTATGTCTCGGCTTTTTACTTTCATTATCGTATACATGTAGTCTACAATAGCAATACAATAATATCACTAGCTATCATGTAAAACTTTTTAATTTGTATTTCTGATAAAGAAAATTACCGACCCCACAGCACATCATTAGTGTCAACGTTTTTGAGTAACATTTCTACAAAAACAAAATAAAAATTGAAAATAACCTGAAACCGGAAAATACATTAAACATAATCTAGTAGCATATATCATAAAACAGACAATTGACTTACACTTGAACCTGATGGCATGAAGAAGTGACTGCTACATCCACAGTCCTCTCTGTTTATACCTTCAAATATAAATGATCTAAAGTAATAGACACACACACAGACTCTACCTTTATAGTCCTTATCGTGTATTGTTGGTTTTATTATGTTGTCAGGAATAGCGTTTTTATTTCAGCTGCTTTTATTTTGAAAAAATTAGGTTTCTGTAGCAGGAGCCTATTCTCAGTTTTCTTAGTTAGCTAATGATAAATACATCTGCTGTTAATTTAACAGTGTTGAGACAATAACAAGTATGGCCTTGTTCCAATGAAAGCCACTATAGTTTGTATTTACCACTATAACTAACAACAATTTAAATCAACACTATGTAACTTTTCAGGATTTTTGCTACTGAATGACTGTGAATGCAACTGCACTGCTGCAAACTTTAATGTCAATATATACTCTTTATATTGTAACGTGTGTGAAGAATGGTGTTGATGTGATATTCATGTTCGTGTGTTGCATTAGAGTTACCTAGTGGAGAATCAGGTGACACTCTGTCTTTGAAAGAGGTAACATTCTTCCTTATTAAAGGAAGAAAACTAAAAATGTAATGATTTTGAAGCTGTATGTTTAGTGGTAAATTAGTTCCATAGTTTCACTTTAAGCTGACTCACAATATGCACACACTGCACAAAACTCAAAAGTGGCCTTACTGTATGGAGAAGTGCAGACTAAATGTTAATATTGTGTCCCAGAAGTGGAGTGAGGTGTCTGGTGTTTGTTGCCTGCAGTTATTGAGGAAAGAGGAGCTGCTTGCTGGTGTGTGTGTGGATGTGTGTGTGTAATAGGGGGGTTTGGGAGTCAGGAATGTCAGGTGGCCCTCTAGGCGCAGTGGATATGTCATCATAAAACAATCCATATTGGCTCAACTTTGTGTGACAGTCGGACAGACAGACAGACTGAGATGTGCCGATAACATACTTTGTGCCATGTGGGCTCCTTTACTGCATCTGTCTTGAATATCATCTGGATTCTTCACTTCTCATAAGGCAGTGGCAGCTTGAATGTGCAGCTTTGTGATTCCTACAGCTTTTTTTTTTTCTCCTTTTCTTCTTCTTGGGCGAATCCTCCCACTGTTCATTCACAGCACAGTCAAGGTCATTGTGGGTTGTAGTGTCACAGAGGCCGAGTTAGTCTGCATGACTCGCACATAGACCGACTTTCAGTTTCAGAGCGTAAAACTGTATCTGGTCCAAACTTTACTGTTGTAGAGCCTTTTGGTTACAGTTTAGACCTACAGGTGACTTTTGAGACCGATTCATGGGCTTATGCAAAAAACAGAAGGAAATTACATGTATGTTATCATTTTTTAGTCCAAAGAATGAATAAAAAGAGGCACAGTGTTTTTTAATCTTACAAGCAAGCTACACCGGCATGCTGTTTTTAAAACCAGTTACAAAATGTTTAAAACATAAATATACACTAAAATATTTTTTACTGCTTTGACTTGATGGTTTGCTCATTGCCAGAGTCACTGTCACCACTAAAGGCTAGACACCTTGATGATTGTTTTATTTTAATTAAATAGCAAGAGATACAAAGTTATTGACATAAATCTAAATACAAAAGAAAGAAATTCCACACTCCAAATAGCTTTGTGGTTGTTTAAATGCACTACAAAGCTGTTTTACCACGTCGAGGCCTAATGTAAAATGACTATATATCCAACATTAAAAAGTTTGCTGTAAAGCTGAAATTAGATACTGATAAATGAATCATACAAAGACCATAATTTATTCTGACTTTTAAAACACATTACATGGAGTTATTCCTTGCCTGTTGAATGTAATTGCAAATTAGGAATGTTTTTTTTTTTTTTTTCTCAGACAAAGATGAAGGGTCAAAACAAGACAAAAATGTGGCTCTCTGTCACCGTTAGCCAGAGGGGTGTTGTCTGTGCTTGAACTGGGATCTGAGTTCGAGCACAGACAGCTGTGGACGGGAAAAGGACAAGGGTCATCAGCGCTTTACCGTGATTAATAACACCACCTTTAAAGTTCATCTGATCCATAGAGAAACCACACCCAAGCCATTTACCATCCTTTAATGTATATAAAGAATGCATTTTGGGCTTGTGTAAAATCCTTTTTCTTTAATGAAAAACATTTAAGGAAATAAGCTCAAAGAGGCACACTTCTTCCTTTTATCCTCACTGACATACATTGTCATCCTCTTTCACTCACTCACTTGTTCTCTGGCTCTTTTGTCTCTCGGACACACATGCGCGTGCACACACACACAGTGGCTGACTGTGGTCTGTCCCGGCAGATGCCACACCTGTGGTTTGTTCCTCAGTCTGCCAGGACAATGATGCTCTGTGTTCAAATACCATCTTCCATCTCCGCACCCCAGTCTCATGCCCGCTCCTCTTCAGTTTTTATCTGTTCATGTCTTTAGCCGTACTTGAGAAGCACTATCAAATAGATAGGTAGTGGCTGAAGGGAAGGGAGAGAGGCCTGGTGACAGACGCAGAGCGAAGGAGATGAAATGCTGTGAGATAGCTGTCCTTTCAGAGCCTCTGCTGATTAGACTGCTCTAATCATTTGCTGAGACTCTGAGGAGTGAGGAATGCCTTTGCTCTTCTACACTGGTTTTGACTGCACCGCTTAGCAGGGCCAACTCTGCTCTGTGTGTGTGAGAGAGACAGTCCTGGTTTGGCCCACAGCCTACTTGGAGTGTGCCACAGTCCCACAGGTGCAGACAAACTATATCTGCGTGTGTGCTCAAATGGGTATTATATTTGTTCTATGTAAGGTGTATGTAACTTAGCTTCTAACAACCACAATCTTTTAATGTGTGGACTGTAGTGATACTGTGGCTAAATGGCTTGTGTTATAATGGAAGACCTCATTTATGCTTTTAGAGAGCAAACTTAAACACCAGCAAGAGGCATTTTACAGATTAACACATTTCTTAATTAGTATACAGGACTAGATGAGAAGGCTGTGTGTGTTAACTCATGTACTGTATACAATCAGCCGTTAACCTTTTGCTTTTCCATTAAGCATAGAAGACTATATAATATATATCACCATTTTCAAAACTACAATATGAAGCGATGCTTGTTTGCATTGTCCAGTGATCTTATGATTGTTCTTAGAAATTAGATTTACATAATTTCCAGGTCTTGTCTGAGGTTTTATAATCTTACTTTTTTTAGACATTTGGGATATAAATCTTGGGCTATATAGCCCAGTCCTAAGTTCAAACATTTTCCCATGTGCTCAACTGTTAAATGTTTTTAGCATGTGCTCACATAAGAACTTGTCTAGTCATACAAGCACACACACACACACAATGTCACACGAACCCTGTAGTCTGTCGCTGCCTCATCAGCTCCAGAGAGTTTCATTGTAACAGATCTTATCTTCTCTACTTGACTGTGAGCAGCTCTGTCTAATCAGCAGCAGCGAGATGACTACAGATAAAGATTAAATGACCGTGTGGCTTTGGCATCAGCTGCACAACTCAATTAAATGTCTGTGTGTGCGTGAATGCTTGCATTCTCAACGTTTTAAGCATTTATTCATCTAAGGCTAGTGACAGACCAAGAAAAGGGCAAGTAAATGATACTAAAAGACAGCCCTTTCTTGCACCCATTTTCCCAGTCACTGCAACTTAATTTTTTTAAAGATTTATTTTATTTTTGGGCTTTTTTGGTCTTTATTTGAAAAGAAGACAGTAACCTCAAACCCAAGTCTCCCACGTACTTGCATGTGCTTTACCAACTGAGCTAGGGGCATCCCGTCCTTGCAACTTGGTAAATGGTGTGCATTTATATAGCTTTTTTTTTACCTGGCTGTACCAAAGCACTTTTACATTATGCTTTAATTCACCCATTCACACACTTTCAAACCTGGGTCAGACAGAGAGGGGGGCTGCCATACACAAGACGCTCACGCCCTCTACAACCCCCACCAAACTCACCTCCACAGTCATACAGTGATGGAAATGTGTGCTTCAGTCCTCAATAAGACCAACACATCAAAGGGACCACCTCCAAAAGTACCTTCTCTTTCAACAAATTCAAGATGTATTTAGCACAATGTGTTAAAGCCCATAATACTAAAATATTGGTAATATTGTTATTAATTATTAACCTACACCTTGATATCTCAGCTTGACGTGACTATCTTCATCTGCAGCATACTTAAGGGATTAAGGAGGAATGAAATGCACTCATTTTATGTGTGGAGCAATAAAGTAGGCCCCATACAGTACAGTATTCATTTTGGGTGTCGTGAGATCCTAAATGAAACCCGAGGTTGTTGTAAACACCAGTCTTTAATCTGGTTATGACCCACCACAGACCCGCACAAATAAGCTCTTTCTGGTATCTGGATTTCAAACATTTTGTCTTTCTAGATTATGTTGCTCTTTACTTTGGGAGTTTATCATCTCAAAGTCCCTCTCATGCGTGACAGTGTTTCCTTAGATCCTCTTGATAATATCACAGACTGCACATCCTCAGTTATCTTTATCATAACCAGGCTGAGGAACAATGCTACTCTGCATGAAGATATAATTATTATCTGAATATGTAGTTAGCTCTTCAAAAGCAGCTTCTTTTTTGTCTGATCTGTCTTTGTTCAGTTCCACAAAAACTCTATCAGTTTAGATTTCTGTGTGTACTGTCTTATTGGAGATAGACAGAGGTAGGTAGTGTTTGTTATTTATTTATTATCTTTATTATTACTTTATTATCCCCATGGGACAATTCACTGTCGGCAGCCACCACCAGGGGATACCAGCACTTTTTAATGTTAGTGGGGTAAACCGGAGTACCCGAAGGAAACCCACCCATTTACTGTACATGAACAATGTGTTACCAGTGTGTTAAAGTGGTGGAGGAGTTTGTTTTTGTTTGTTTTCTGATTTAGGACAGTACAATGTACTATTAAACCGAAGCTGAGACGCTTGTACCAGACTATAGCCTAACAGCTCATTTCTATCTATTCATTCTCTAGGGACACTGAAGAGTTGCCAAATGACCTATACATCCATGTTTTTGTAACAGTATACAGTCTAATCTTAGCCAGTCCAGTTACAATGCTTTAGTTTTTTTTACAATAAATCAAAAGGAATTTTCGTTAAAAAAACTAAAGTAATACCCCACTTCTTTTTGTTTGGACTAAAACAGAATTTTTGGATCACTTATACAAGGTCTTGTTCTGCTTTGCATTCTCAATGGCATCTTTAACTGTGGACCAAATAATTTCTCTTTTCTTGAAGCCGCATTAGACGCAATAGACGGCACTCTCAGCAAAGATTGTTTGGTGCAAAGACTTTTCGTTTTATTTATTTTTATTTATTTTTTTCTAACAGACTGATATTTCTTCTGGAATCTATCAAGTCATATGATTTTAGCATTCATTGTTGTGATGTTATTTGATAATTTGACGCTTATCAGTCTGCACTGCAGTCTGTTCAAAGTTCACATTAAAGTATTCTGTAAAGTACAGTCAGTTAAAAGTAGACACAAACCACTATTTTTAGGGGTCTTGGCATGGGTTTTATTCATCTGGCAACATTCTCCACCCAACTTTGATGGCAAGAATGCACACTTTTATGTAGCACTGTCCAAACAAGGGCAAAAATGCTGCACATTATCCTATTATGAACCCTAGTCTAGGCTACTTTTATAGCAGGTGTTATTCCACCTCGATCACTCCGCTTTTGGGTTCACACAACATTCATACCCCTCTCATCTTGAACTGTTTCTAAACTTGACTTTAAGGCCGCTCAAAGAAGATTACCTTCAGCCAACACGGAAAGATGATTTTGATAGACCTACTGCAAAGTTCACTAGGCAGATTTCCGTCTTACACAAATTCCACAAAACCACTTATTATTGTTATTCCGGAGGAAGAACTGTTGGATTAGGAGTTAGACATCCAACACTGGAGCTCACTTTTTCACTTTGGTCAGTCTTTCCTTCAAGAGCTCTAAAAAAAAGCTTTGATAGAATAAGAGAAGATTTAGTTTTAGGAGAAATCATGATAAAGACCCAACTAAAATTACATAATAAATATCACAATGACTTCAGAAACATATTTCCCAATAGGTCAATTGAATGATGAGAGAAGAGGATCTGTCAAACTGTCACTGCCCCTTGTTAATACAACGGTCCTGCTTAACCAGTCAGCTTAGAATCGGAGTAATGTGAGCCATGTTCAGGTGACAACAAACTAAAGCATGGTCAGATGATGCTAATAATTTTATCACAAAATCTTAAAGGGTCATTAGCTGCACTTAATAACTAGGATATGTTCCCAATAATCCTAAGAAATCACAGCAAACAATAGGTATTTCAAACTGGAGAGACCCAGACAGAAACAGGCAATAGATGCATTCATATGGCATTTATTGAAAGTATAATTTTGGCGTTGAGACCCTGGCAGGAGAGATGATGTGCGATGGATTGTAAGAGAAGAGCAGAGTAGATATATTAGAAGTGTGGTGGTGAAGTGTTGTACATTGTGTGTGCTGTGAATCAGTGAGTGCTCTGTGACGTTAATGACAGTGAATGAGATGAAGTTCTGCTTGTGGTGAAAGTAGAATCAAAGTTTGGAAACAAAGAGTGGTTTTCGCTGGTTTCCTTTGGCAGAGGGTACTTTGACATTTGAAAACTTGGCCATCATTATATAAGTGACAGAAAATAATTAAAAGCATAAGATAAAACCTTTAAAATTCCTTTCACAGCAAGTTCTACAAGAGATCATAAGGAAACCCTCTCTTCTCTTCCAGAAGTCTGCTTCTGCTCCAAACTCTGACAAAACTGCATCCAGCACTACTCACTAGTTTTACTGCTCTACACCTCCCATTGTAAAAACCCACCTGGCTTTTGAGAGCTGCTGGCAGAGCTGGTTTGCCATTGCTTCCTTTCCCACCACACACACATACACAGGTACAAACAAGAATCACACATCTATAATGACAAGACACGCTGGATTGAAGGGCACTTACGAGAAGCACCAACACTGTTGTCTGTCTCACAAACACATATGTATTATGGTGATAGTAGCCGGTAAATAATGAATGGTTGTTAGGACAGGTCTGTGTTGTTGATTATTGTACCTGTACCCACTATTATACACATAAACACAGTGTTTCTGGGTTTTAATTACAACACATGGGTGTTCCTGGAGAAATGAAAATACAGCATTGTTACCATAGCAATGTTGATACACACTCAGTGTGGGTGTCCTTGTTTTAGGCAACTAGTATTTAGGCTAATCTGCATGTGCAGTATCAATAGGTGCATTTCTTTTTGTATGTTCAATGTTGAGACCAGATGAGGACTTGTCATCTGGCTGGATGACTTGTTCTCAAGGGCTCATATACAAAGACATAGTTACTGGACCATCTACTGCTGCAGGTGCCTGCTAACATTGTAAGAGATGATAAACCAGTGCCCAGATGCTTTCTTTGAAACCTTTTCCTGAATATGTACTGCATGATGCAGATGTTGATGCTGCACCTTTTTAATTCAAACATGAACTTTGAATAATCATATTAATCTCATCATTAGGCATTACCATTTTGTCTCAATAAGCCTCTTTGGGAAACGTTATATTTACATTTACATTTACATTTAGTCATTTAGCAGACGCTTTTATCCAAAGCGACTTACATTCACCAGTGTTACATTTACGGATGACGCTTTCATTTAAAGCGACTTACATTAAGGTTCCATTCACCAGTGTTACAGCTGGAACACCACTGGAGGCAAGGTGGGTTAAGTGTCTTGCCCAAGGACACAACGACAGTATGACAGTATCTCATTTGATAAAATCAGTTTGTACATAGACTCCACCAAACCTAGAAAGGTGATACTGTTAAGGGGGGAAAAGCTTATTAGGTTTTGACCCATTAAAATTGATGTATTAGGGTCTGCTGCAAAACCTCATGAGAGGATGCTCTGGGATGAGAGAACCCAGAGACCATATGTTGGTACATAACATTGCACATTGCATTGGTGTGGTTTATGGATTCATAGGCAGTTAAAGATGAGTCAACATATTGTGACTAGTTGCTGTCAGGGAAGCAATAGTTAATTCAACTGTGATGTTACCTTATGAGGGGGATTATAACTTTAGACACTAGACATTCAGAGTTTCTTTTTAAAGCGTTAGATGATACTAAGTCGACTGGCACTTTGCTGCTTGCTAGCAACAGCTAACTTTGAGTCTGTTGTGCTTTGTATCCAGTCTTCTTCTGCGGTTTATGATTAAAGCCCTGCAGCAAGAAACAATATCTGACTGTGCATACACTTTTCCATGATGTAACAGTTGTATTTATTTAGATTTACCTGGAGATATAGCTCTGAGAGGTTTTTTCCACCATAAAACTCTACTAAACCTGTATATACATTTTCAAGTTGTCTTTGAAAACAACACAAGTTCTTTAAAAAGTTCTGTATGTGGTTTAGAGCATAGGGATTTAGAGTGTGTGTGTGTGTGTGTGTGTGTGTGTGTGTGTGTGTGTGTGTGTGTGTGTGTGTGTGTGTGTGTGTGTGTGTGTGTGTGTGTGTGTGTGTGTGTGTGTGTGTGTGTGTGTGTGTGTGTCTGTGTGTGTCTGTGTGTCTGTGTGTGTGTTCGCTATCAGACCGCCAGGAGAGCAGCATGGGCACAGAGAGTATTTGTTCGGCTTCTTAAAACAAACTCATGAAGCAGATGAATCATATCAGGCGGTGCGATTAGCGGCGACAGGGCCGGATGGAAACCTCTGAGGTAGTCTGTTAGCTCACTCATACTTTCTCTGTAAGCTGTAGGCCTACACTTCTGTCTCTTATTTAAATATAAGATAAGAGTTATAGAGGTATAAGAGTTCTAGTCAACACCACACTAACCAAACAAGGAACAAGCTTTATTCAATCCTTCATTTTGTAATTGATTGTCTATCTAATTGTGGCCAGCGACAGTTTGTTCTGCTTTCATTGGTGCAGCTAACTAGACCGCATAACAATTCAGAAACAAGTCTTCTGAATGGCCATTGGCAGATAATTCAATTAAGAAAATGTATGCAAAATTAACAGAATAAAAAGTAAATACAGCCATATATACTTTTCTATAGGGACTCTATAGCAGCAGCTGTTTTCCCATTAAGAGTTAGGATAAATTATTTATATGAACGAGTCATCCATCAAACCTAATGAGAAGATAACGATGACAAATTTATCATATAGCAAACACGTAGAATGTATATAATAGTGCTTTAAACACTGCGCTGCCAAAACTGTCAAACCCTAGATTAGCAATTAGTTTTTTAACTCTAACGAATGCAACCAGTAGCTTCTCATTTTCCAACATGTCTTTTGAAAAAAAACAAAAAACATAATTAATTAATTAATGCAACTATGAACAGTAGTAGATACTTTGAAATTGTGACTTGTGTTTAAGCAAGAGGTGTATTGTATGTGGATTAACACTTGGCACACACTTCATTTTAGTAATATAATATCTAAACTTCTCCTAGAAATGACATAATCTACAGTGTTTAAGGAGTGCTGATTTGAACAGTATGTGTGGTTTCTTAACTGCGAGGGAATCTCCAGTGAAGTGTATCAAGTGGAAATCTAGAAAGTCTGCCTTCTGGTTTTGTAAAATCAACTTAGCCCTTAGGATCTACTGTAAACTGTTTGACTGTCCAACTGTGGGGAGGACCACACAGCTGACATGCCTCTGGGAAGTGAGCGCTCTGTTGTCTCCCACGTGTGTGTTGAAGGAGCACAGTGTCCCACAGTTCAGAAACGGTGGGCAGAGTTGGCACGCAAAGAAGCCACAGACAAAACGGGCTTGCGTTTGGTTTGTGGCTGCTGAAGAGTGCCGCCACATTGTTTACAGTGGGTTCACAGGTGTTGCTCCACTAACACAGCTGTGGGGTTTGTTCTTACCTTGTGTTCCTTGTTCCCAGGGCAGTGGGCAGTCCGCTCGTCATGGACCCCAACAGCATTTGCAGAAAGGCCAAGCGTCTGGCCGGGAAGCAGGCGGAGCTGTGCCAGACTCAGCCTGAGATAGTGAGTGAAGTGGCCAAAGGAGCCAGGCTAGGAGTCCGGGAGTGCCAGTACCAATTCAGGTACCGTCGCTGGAACTGCACCAGCCACAACAAGTACTTTGGCAAAATACTGCAGCAAGGTAAGTGCAATGTCAAGAACAGGACACATTTTCTTATTTCATAGAATTTCTTATATTTTTAATCACCTTTGGAGGGTTCTTTAATACTAAGTAGTACCTGTTCAAGACGTGCCTTGCACAATGAACAGTTGACTGAATGAATAATGGTGAAAGATGTGGATGCACCTAGTCTAAAAACATACCTGCATCTCAGTTCTTTACTGCAAATGACTGGAAGGTAACATTTTTTGCAGTAGACTAATATGTTTATTTTTACTTTGGCATGCTTTTAGTTAAGGATGTCATGAAAAAGTCTTGGTAGTTAATCTTTTTTTAGGGATGTATGCATTGGAATTTTTATGCATAATGTTAAACCTGTATTTAATGCTAATACCAAATAGTTTTGTTCCTCTTTGCTGCTGTTACAGACCAGGCTACTATTGCACACTGATGCTAATGTAATATGGGAAACATTTAAAATTGAATTTAATAATGTATATTGCATAATAAGGAGTGTGGATGTTCAATGATGGTTGAGGCATTGCCCACTGGTTTTTCATGTGTCTACTATTACACCTATATAAAAATCCATTCAAAAGCTTGTCCTATCCAATTTTGTAGCATTAATTCATTTAGGATTTGAACCTATGACCTCATGACCACAGCCAGCCTCAGGTCACAGCCCTGTCTGATCAGAGACAAGGCCAGTTGTTGTATTTCAAACCAGACATATTATCACTTGACTGACTCTCCTCTTCCTCAGACTGGGCACGCTGCATATGACCAGCTAAAATTGCCTTTTCACTTAGATCACTATTAGATCTCATAACATCTTCCTCCAGCCCTTTGAAGTATGTAATATAGGTAATGCTGGGTCAGCTCTGGGTCCCCTAAAATTACTGTGTTGGTGTATCTCTTGTAACAATCACCGAGCTGTCTGTCTCCTTATTGACTGCTTCCATAGAAGCTGTTAGTTTAGCCAACAGCAAATATCAAACACTATTATGCAACAATAAATGCATGTGCTTGTCTAGAGATTACAACACAAGCGTCTTTTGCACAAACTACGGAAGATACACAAAGAAAGAATGAAGGGAACACAGAGTAAAGGAGGACAAGAATCTACCAGCAGAAGACAGGCGAGCTATTAATCATAAATTCCTACGTGTCTTTGAGGAAGGCCAAAGTTCTCCTCTGTTTTTAAACTCCACAATTACCTCCATTTCCTTAATGGCTGTTCATCATAGGCTGGCACCAATAAATGTCAAAATAAATGGCCTTTAATATGAGAGAGGATCATTTAAAAGAAGAGCTTTGTATTTACTGCAACATCTGCCAAAGTAGTTGACTTAACCCTATTGACCTCTGTTCTTAAAAAATGTCTGAACTTGCAGTGCATTAAGTTAATTTTTATGGGTTTAAAATAACAATTGAATGGATTATGTCAACAATACATTTTCAATATTTTACATTTGGCAGTCACTGTGGTTTGGCTTCTCATTTTTAGGCAGCACTTAAAATTCCAGCTTGATAACAGCATGTTATAACATGGTAATAATGAGATAATAAATAGTTATACTATGGTTATTATGGATAATTCTGAAGCTGTTCCCAGCTCTGCAAAAGTTCCTATTGCATATACATGTTAACAATTGAATGGAAATAACCAAATAGCTAACCATAATTACTGTTATCATTTCCTAACAACACTATTAGCATGATATTATCGAGCTGGAATATACTTAAGTGTGTGTTTTAAATGCAACCCATATTAATAGAAAATAAAAACTCAACTCATGCCACCAATAAAAATCATCATATGCATAAGCAATGAGCGATCACAAAAAACTATTTTGATGTTAGGTGTGGTGTTACAGATTCTCAGTCATCCAGCTCATATAATACAAAAGGTTACATTAATTTTACTGGACAAGCAAGGGAAAGAGCTTGGATGAGGGCTGAAACAACTTCTATCTTTAAAAACTATATCCAAACACCTGACCTAGCAATAAATTGTACATTACATTAATTGCTATTATGCCTGTAGACTGACTTCCTAGATTTAAATGATAAATAATGCAATAACAATACAAATTTCCACACACCTTAATGCATCCTCTTTGCTCCATTAAAGCAGGAACAATGTGTAAAACGAGTCCCTCCCACGCTGGGGCTGCATGTATGAAGCCAATTGATTTCATTTTTTTTTTTTGCTAAAAAATCTCTTGGTGGCCTCTTTGTATGAACAAACAAGAAGATGTTAAGAGGAGCACTGTAAGTGAGTGTAAAGATGTCATGAGTTTGATGATGTTTAATTATGTGTCTGACTTTTGTTGAAGGTGAATTTCGAGGAGTGTAAAAGTCTTATACCCACTTGTATTTAAAAGAAAAAAAAAAAAAAAAAAGAAGATTCTTCTGAGACCCTTTGTAGTAAAAAGGGGTTAGACAAACTCACACCTAGAAACTGTACAATCTAACTCTGTGGGGTGTTTTTGTCTGAAAAGCAGCTTGCTTGGCTAAACCACCCACTTTATAACATCCTCAGGCATCCTTCACCCACTATAGAAACATTAACCTCCAAGCACTTGACCTCAGTGGCGTTCATAAAACGTCCTCAGAATGTGAGTAAAAACAGATTGTAAAAACATTGACTTGGTTAATAAGATAAGGCATGTATAATTATCTTCTGAAACGCTGCCATTTTACAGTTTTGGAACCAGAAGTGTGAATAAATGAGCATGTCAACTCACTATTGACAGCTGTTTTTAAATTACAGTTTACTCACCTCTGGACTTTAACCTGTCACATACAGTTTATGTCAGAAACCAGATCAGATTTCTCATGTCTTATCATTAATTGGTTAATATTATTCTCTTTTCCTTGATCTTTGCCATATTTAAATCCCACACAAAGCCTAGAGCGTGTGACTTGTGTTGTAAGCAGCCAGTGTACAGTGATACTGATAATTGCATTAGAGTTTTGGCGGCTCTACTCTGAAAGACAGTTGGCTCTACTTAATTAATATCATAGCACTGATGAATGAACAAAGGCTTATCCAATGCCCTTCTCAGTGCAGGTAAAGTATATTTCATAAGTGTTGTTATGCTCTAAATTAATAATTGGTTGAAGCTAAATACAAAGGTGGGAATTTGCTGATTAGGTGATGTTTGACAGGTGCACTTTTCTCACTGACATTTAAAGCACCTTTATGGAAGATAATGATGAAATAAATTTTCAGAATGTACACCTTACAGTAGAATTGTCCAAATTTTTTCCTTTGAGGGTGAATGATTCTCACTACCCCCTGAGCCACTGTCCCCAACAAACAGTATGACTGATTTGTGCTGCTGATGTGGTCTGACAACTTTGCTGACAGTGCTTCTGGGCCATAAACAATACATTTTATTATGGAAGCTAATGGCCGCATGAAATATGGCCTTGGGACATCCATTAGAGTTTTCAAATTATAGCATAAACGTTAACTACAGGTGGATTCGTAAGTGTCAGTTCTATAGTTTGTGGTGCCTATTTATTTTAATTTTTTTAATAACTTTAATAGGGGGTAATAAATATATATATATATATATATATATATATATATATATATATATATATATATATATATATATATATATATATATATATATATATATACTGTATATTGTGAGCCTATTAAAACACACACTATACTACACCATTCAATGTGACACAGCATTTTGTATTCCTCTCCAATGGCTATCCCTCTGGTGTTTGCAATTCAGTACCAAGACTAGACACTGCTCAGTTTGGGGATGCCTGTCATCATTCATTTTTTTTCATTCATTTTCTAGCGCTTTGTCCAGTTAGGGGTCACGGGTGACTGGAGCCTATCCCAGCAGCTTTGGGTCTGAGGCGGGGTACACCCTGGACAGTGGCCAGTTAGTAGTAGGGCTAACATTTAGAGACAGACAGTGACAAACAAACATTCACTCTCACATTCATTCACTAGTGACACTTTTAGAGTTGCCAATTAACCTGTACATGCATGTCTTTGGACGGTGGGAGGAAGCCGGAGTACCCGGAGAGAACCCACGGTAACACGTGGAGGACATGCAGACTCCTCACAGAAAGACCGGAGTCAGCCGAGAATGTTTAAGTCGGCCGGGTTTTGAACTCACGACCTGTCTGTCATCACAAGATCCTAATCTTTTTTGATTTGGAAAATGCACTCAATGTGACAACCAGCCACCGCAATTGCCACCGCAGTAATCTACAAAAACATACTTTTATTTTTCCATTACTGGGGTTTATGACAAGGGCATGAGCACACACAAATGATGCACCCTTGGAGTTTTATTAGAACTGAAAGAATATGTGTTAATTCCTGCAGAAGAGCCATCCGGAGCAATGTAAGCAGACAAAGACAGGCCCAGACATTAGCGATGGCAGAGAATTTGTTTGGAATTCATGTCTCCAAGTAAAATATGAAACTGTGCCTCAAATCATTATATTTTTAATAGCTCCTATTCCTCATAATCTTTTTATCTACAGCCACTCCTTTCTTCTGTTTAGATTAGTTTAGGCTGTTAATGACACAATATTATATTAATAATGGCTTGAATAGACACAGTAGATGTTTTACACGTGAGACATCTTGATTTGAGCATGTTTTTGCTCCTGTAAACTAGCTCTCCTCTGTTCAGTGAGAGCATTAAGGTGTGGTCTCCTCTACGATGTAAGACCATGTGTAGCATGTGCCCAATAATAATAACATAACATATGCAGTATTAGACAGGGCTCAGGGTGTCGGGGCTAACAGCTGGTCTTGATATCAGTGTTCTGGGGTGTGCAGGTCCCGTCGCACGCCACCCAGTCTCTCTGTGTTACCATTCCTAATGAATCCCATTCACTCAATATGGAGTTGGCAGTGTTGATTGTGGTGACTGCACGCTCACCACCTTCCAGCTCTCGCAAGTAGAAGACCCTTTGGCTCAATAAGTTGCTATTCATTTGCTTCATATGATCCGCATATACTGCATGCAGAGGCAATTTATAGATCTGTGCTTTTTACAGTCTGTGGCGTGTGAATTGAACTGACCTTGATTTGGTTTTAAAATAATCCCTTCTTTTCCACTTCCTAATTAGTTTTTGAACACTGCTGATTGCCATTCTCAATTCCTTCTATATCTTTTTGTATATCCCTTTTCTGTTTTATACAGTTCAAATACCTTTTCCTGCAGATCCTTTGACAATTCTTTTATTTTCTTCACTTCATGACTCAGAATACAGAAATCTCAGTGCAGCACTAAATGAAAGATGCAAGGGTCTGTCAGGAGCTCAGAAACTCACTGACCTTTTATACACACACTGATTATAAGCAAACAGATCCCAGGTGAGGATGGTTACCTTTAGTAGCCTTTCAAACCTGTTTGTGTCGCTTGTGTACATGTTATGAGGCCAAAATTACCAGCATAACTTTTGATCAGGGTCATTTGGATAGTTTATGTTGCCATTATGATTTTAAAAGAGTAAACACAGTTGTTTGACAATAAATGGCTTTACCCAACTACTCACTTTGAGTGAAAAAAAAAATGTCTTTGTTATCTTTCATGTTCTTTGAAAAATGGCCCAAAAAATTACTAATTCTGTCAGGGTATGTGCACTTATGAGCACAACTGTATTTTCAATGTTACTGTATTAAAATTTATAGAAAATTTGATCAGATTTCTGAAATATCTGAGAGGCCTCCATAAGAGTGCTATTGTGGTCAAGTGAGTAAAAATAGCTGCAATTTCTGAGGATAAAGATGTGTCGAGACGAAGGTGAGAACAATGCTGAAGCCACTGGTGAGGACAAATGGTCAATTTGCAGTTTTGGTTGGACATGCCTTCAGCTCGGAGTGCTAAGCTCTGACCCCGAAATAAACCAGCAGCTGTGGTGCGTTTGAGTGTGGGAGCATGATTAATATCCATCCTCTCAGCACAGCAAATCCAATAATGGTAGAAATCAAAGTAATGAACCAGGAAGAAAGATGGGCATTTTAATCCATATTCCAAAACTTCATTCTTCTGCAACAACAGGGCTCCTTTAAAATAGTTTCTTTACAAATGCCATAATCAAGTTTGCCTGAATATGTATTTCATTTATTTAATTTTAAGTCAACTGAGAACCATTTCTAACTTAAAATGATATTGGTAAAGTTTTTAATGGCTGTAATAATCACGTTAATGTATTGTATGTATGTAAAGCAAATGGTTTACATACATACCATAATGTTTGTATGGCTGTTCCTTGCTAAGTGTGAGCTTCATAGTGTTTTGAGTCTCTAGCATCTAAAAGCAATTAATATACAAGTTACAACAATGATTTACATTAATGTTTTTTTTATTATTACAAATACATTTGTACATAGTTATTATTTCATTTTATACATATTTTGTGTAACTGCCATGGGATTGTATTTTCTCAGATATCCGAGAGACGGCGTTTGTGTATGCCATCACAGCAGCAGGTGTTACACATGCTGTGACGCAGGCCTGCAGTATGGGGGACCTTCTGCAGTGTGGCTGCGAGGCCACAAGGAACAGAGCCCCTCCCAGGCCATCCTCGTACTCTCCGGGCGACGGGGTCAAGTGGGAATGGGGCGGCTGTGGGGATGATGTGGAGTTTGGATATGAAAAGTCCAAGCAGTTTATGGATGCAAAGAGGAGAAGAGGGAAAAGTGACATCAGGACGCTTATAGACCTGCACAACAATGAGGCTGGGAGACTGGTAAGAGCAGCATAAGATCATTACAGTTGTGTTACATCTTAATGCTGCAGCTGTGGCACAAACTGTGGCTTTAAAATTATCATTGGATGCTTAGATCAATCATTTTTACAAACTTTTCATGTTTATTACCACTTTTGACTCTATTTTGCTCTCTCAGTATGAGTTATGAGCAGATATACCAAAGTATAGGCTTATGAAATTAAGATTTTCACAGGGGAGGCAGTTTTAGACCAAACTAAATGAATATAATGAGTAAATCTTTACTGTTTTTTGTTTAACATAAAAACTGCCAGAGACTCATGTCCAACATTGTTAAGAGTATTTATGCACATACATTTTCCACTACACTTTGGCACAGTGAAAGGATTAAATAAAAATCAGAAATGTGATATTTTTCTTACACATCACACTATGTTTGCTAACATTTGGGCAACCGTGGTGTTGTTTGTCCTGTGGAATGTCCCATCATTCCATGAACATACAAAAAAAGAAAGACATGGCCTCTAGTCATATTTGTGTAGTGCTGTAAGCTGATATTCTTACAAGAATCAGGTTTCTGAAACACAAAAACAAGAGCGTGCCACACATTTTGTTTTCAAGCCTCGGAGGCAGCTAGGTTCTAACATTTCCAAAGCCCTTGTAGAAGTTTAAAGTTCTTCTTTGTTGAGAGTGTGAGTGTGTGACTTAAGGCCCCAACAAGTCAACGTGCTAGTTAGAGAGTGTAGATAACATTAAGGAAATAATGCAATATCCAAAGGTAATGTGTTTTGGTATTAATTATTTCAGCTCATAATTATTTGAACTACAGCCGTTTGTTAGCTAGTGATGCTGCTCGCAGAAATGTTTACGCATGCACGAGCAAATCACTGAGTTGTAAAGTTCACTTCAGCTGGGGTCAAAGACAGGTAGAGAGGATTTTGGGACATAATCCAAGTGCAGCATTAGTGAACAAACAATTTAGAACATAAGAAGAGACATGCTCACAAGGAGTTGGGAAATCAATGTGTTGTAATAGATCCAAATGAGTGTGTGTGAGTGCATGTGTGTCCGGGTGAGCAGGGAAGTGTGTGCACATGCATGATGGGTTAATTATGTGCAGTATAAGTGAATGATCTGTTGTCAAGGCTTGTTAGATGGTAGGAGGCCAGAGGCGGTAAGAAAGAAGAGGGGGGTTGGGAGGTGAATTCCTTCTGAATAGCGTCTACTTTTATCTTACCTATCTATCAGTGTGTGTCGGTGTTGTATGTGTGTGTGTCTTGCAGTAGCTTTGTCTCTGATACACATCGTGAAAACACATTAATAAATTGCTTCTCTTTAAGAGTCAAAGGTTGTTCGGATTTTTTTTCAAGAAACTGGTTTAAAAGTTTTCTGTCCGATTAAACTTTATTGTTCTTTGTCGACTTGAACGTCAAGAACATGCTGGGCACCCCCTGGTGGCTGCTGCCAACAAGGAATTTCCCCTCAGTGATCATAAAGGGATAATAAAAAAAAAATAAAAACCTGTGCCAAATTCTAAATAATCCCTAAAAACCCCAAATAATGTAACGTTGGACTTGTCCTATTATTTATTTTATATATGTACTGTATATACTGTATTTACATATACATATACGTTATAAAAAACATTTCTCTAAAATTGAGAATTACAAATTCAAGATTGAGGATGACATTGTAAAACAATAAAAGTGTTTTGACTTGTATTTGACTTTTTGGATTCTCATGTACATTAATAAACGCACCACTCTCGTTTTTTTCCTCTCAGGCGGTGAAGCTCTACATGAGGACTGAGTGTAAGTGCCATGGACTGTCAGGATCATGCGCATTGCGCACATGCTGGAAAAAGATGCCTCATTTTCGTGAGGTGGGTGACCGGCTGCTTGAGCGTTTTAACGGTGCGTCCAAAGTGATGGGCGGCAACGATGGCAAGACACTGATCCCTGTGGGCCAGAACATAAAGCCACCAGACAAACAGGACTTGATTTACTCGGACGAGTCGCCAGACTTCTGCCTGGCTAATCGTAAAACAGGCTCTCTGGGCACCAGGGGGCGTACGTGCAACAGCACAGCCATGGACATCAGCGGCTGTGACCTGCTGTGCTGCCAGCGTGACTACAAGAATGTGACAGTGGTGTTTGAGGAGAACTGCTTGTGTCGATTTCACTGGTGTTGTGTCGTCCAGTGCAAGAAGTGCTCGGTCCGAAAAGAGCTTAGTCTCTGTAACTGATGAACTCACGGACTGAGCTGGAGTCATTACATGACTGATGGACCGCATTTGGAGGTCTACATCACCTAGTGGGAAACATTGGTGGTCACCTTTTTCAGGTTTAGACCTGATACAGTCAGTCCCAATTATTTACCCCAATTCAAATCTGATTTTAGTCTGGTTTCCTAGAGGTGGTGACAGGACATTGACTATAAGAAGTAAAAACATAGAAAATGAAACTACCTATTATTGTTTCTTGTTTATGGAAAAGGACCAAAGAATGTGAAAATGTGTATATTTTCATCGCAGCCAAAGACAGAAATCATTTCCTCTTTTTATGACCAGTTTGTAGACTGCCATTAAAACTCAAAACATGCTGACACAAGGAGCTTAATGAAGAACATGCCTCAGAAGGTGTAGTTCTGACTTATAGGATTATTTTGGCTTTTTTGGTATTTAATAACTTTTACATTTACAGAGATGAATATCATTGGGCTGCCCTTAAATAACTTGTCTGTACTTCCAGGAAAAGGCTTTGATTTGAGATAATGAGTACGCTCTGCTTGTGTCTTCATGAGCTGATCAGCAAACAATACATAATATAGCCTGCCTGCTTACGGCAACACCAAAAAAATTCATTTTGACATTTTCTGTATCAGTAACCAGCTGTGAAGTGACTAACTGTCCAATCAAATATTGTTGAACTGTTATTTTTTGGGTTTATGGTGGAGTGATTCACACAAACAATGATATGTGGTATCTTACATGTTTTTTAAAGTTATTTGCCTTACAGGTGTTGTCGACAGGTAAGGCTGAACAATGCTGTAGAACTGACACAATATCATTTTCTGACAACACAGATAAAAATACATTCTCATTTTAAAATGGGTCCATCAGCCGGAAACACGGGTGGATGTGACATCACGAGTTTAACACCAGACTTAATACCACATTGTCCACATAGTTTAAAAAAATCTGACTAAGCATTTCTAAATGGAAATATAATTGTCATGTGAAAAAGGCAAAAGTTATAAAGGGAAATGAGAACACACAATGCCTCTTGAAGATGCTGCAAACACCACGCTTTAGATGTGGAATGGGCCCACCAGCAAAAGCTGTTATTTATATATTTACACAGATGATGATGACAAGACTACTCTTTTCCACTTCTCAAAAGCACTTTGGATACGACAACCACCATGGACTCCTCAACAGACTCTGTTGGTGGGTTGGCTGTGCAAGGAAACCTTTATTTACATGACATTGTTTTGTCTTCCTGAAATGTATATGATGTTGTTTTGTATCTATTCTGATATACAGGGCTAACGTAATGATGCACTTTGGATGCTTGCTTTTCTCTCGTTTGTGTGTAAGTGGCTATGATGGACAGAAGGTGTTGATTGTGTGTCTGTGCCGGTTTAGTTATCATTTTATTTTCTTCTGATTGTAGCTTCCATATATCTTTAGATCACATCATATTGTTAAAAGTACACTCCTGGGGCTTTCTTTTGTGTCTGACTGAAGATTTATTTTATTTAATACCATAAGAGCTGCACCGTGTAATCTTGTATTCACAGAGTACAATACAGTAATATTCAACACTATGTCACTAACTTGACCTGAGCAAAATAGCAGCTGGTATCCGTTAAGTTTAGATATACCTATATACAGTATATGATAGAGGGGAAGTGTTTTTTTCTGGTAAGACCTATCAAAATGATGTTGAGGGTATTTATTTGAATGGTTTTAAGGCTATATATTTTAAGGAGGCATATTCACTCTTTTCATCTTTTTCCTTTGGATTTGTTCAGCCACAAAAGAGAAGCATGAGCTTGAGACATGAGGTTTTTTTAGGAATGACAGACACAATTTTAAAACGACTTGGATCCTAACAAGTCTTGCAGTTGTAAGAACAAGCACAAGTAGGATTAACATATTTCAGTAAATGCACGTGTCGTTGCATCCCAGTTGTTCAATTCAAATATATGTATGTGTTGTGTTTAGACAGTAAACCTTCAGTATTCCAGGGCTACAGATTTGGACCAAAAGGAAAAAATGATTTTCTATTTTAAGTAGTAACACATATATCTATTCCCAGTCTGTACAAGTCACAAATGGAATCAATCATTTTCATTACAGGTAAAAGATCTATATTGACTGATTACTAAGAGTCTAGCATCAGTACATCTGAGTAGTCAAATACTCACCTGTCAGCTATGTTTTTTTATGTCTACAGTTTTTTATTCAAATGCACATTGTCAGTTATTTGCTTCAGATTTTATTTCGTTTGACATAGATCTCATCATATCCAGGCACCGCTGCTTTTAGCGTACATGTATAGTTTGTGACTTCCATGCAAAACTTTTGAAAATAAAAAGTAAACCACTTAAACTTTCTCATGAATGACCTGCAAGAACATTATGTGTTAGCTCAGTTCTGCAGAAGAAGAGCAGTCCTGAGTGTTTTTTTTAATTCTGCAATAATTTATATAAGACTAATTTAAAATCTTATGTCACTGTTTCCTCACACAGGCCATTCAGTGTTGTGTTTGTCATATCGTTTTTTTTAGTCACGCAAACATAGGGTCAGGTTAGAGGCACTGTCATGTCTCAATTGGATTTTTTTCTAATTGTGTTGTTTGATCTTATTAATGCTGTAGCAATGAAACCTAAGTAGGCCTGTATTAGTCTGGGCTATACAAGTTGACACAAGTTCATATTTTTCCAGGAATTTGTTGCACAGTGGTTTGTTGCAGAGTCAGGTCAGCACTTTAGCTCAGGAAATAACCCATACCTCTTCTGCACACTTTAGGTCGAGCAGGCCTTCACCCACACGTGCAACACCAGAGAAAATAGACAGAAGGAGCAGATAGATTTATTGGATCATTGGTAAAAATGTGTTTACCTGTCGACATCTGTGTGCATGTGGCTGCTTGTGTCTGTCTGTGTGCGTATGTGTGTGTCCGCCGCCAGGTTAGGACGGGTGTGTTTTTTCACGTGTCCCTTTGGAGACAGAGAAATGGTGCCTAAGGAATGCAGCATGGTCCCAGCAAGAGTTTTTTTTTTATCTGAAGTAAACCACACACAAAGAATTAATGAAGGGTTGCCACACTAAATGGATGTCTAGTGACGAGCTGCTGTCATTTGAAGAAATCAGTTTATTATCTTCTCCAATGGAGACATGGTGGTCCCTGTTGAAAATTTTTTTAATATAATTGACACTGCATTTTACTTTATGAAGAGATGGAATATGCATGGGATGGACAAATTGTCTATTTATTGCATATTTACAGCCAGCCTAAAGGTCACCAATTCTGCCAGTTACAAACCTCAGCTACATGTATATGCAGTGTAATGGCTAATAGGACATAGGCTAACTACAGAGCTATTGCCAGCACATTGATTGGCTGGTATACATATTAAAGTATTTTTTTTTATTATGTATATTGCTTTACATGTATACAGTATATGTTTGTATTTACCAATATTTAATGTTTAAGATAAAGTAATTATTTGTATTATCATCAATAGGATTATATTCCTTAAGGACAGTGTCTATTGGTGGCCCTTAAGGGGACCTCCTCCTTGGGGCCCCCACCGTCTGTAGAAACGCTTCTGGGAATGACACAGAAGGAATAGACCCAATCCAGATTTTAAACCACAAGATGCTCGCTTATGTGGTACACTACCTGTGCTCTACCAGGTGACCCCCCCCCTCAAAGGCATCACTCATGGGTCTGGGTTAGTAGGCTGCTTTCATCCAGGTGTCAGTAATTAGTATGGCTATTAACACCAATTTCTGTTAAATAAAATTTAAATTAATAAAAGTTAGTACAGAGCAACATGAACAGTCATTGTAATAAAAAGGGGAAATAACAGAAGAGAAGAAAAGAAAATATGACAGACACCCAAAAGTCATGAAGAGAACTTGGAGGTATCTTGACACTATCACAGTTTATTTGTACTTGTATGGACTCATCTAAGTCTCCATTAATCAAGCAGTGAGATGTTGCTTACATAACGAGTGCATCTAAAGATAATCTCAATGTGGGGTTTCAGCTGATACCAATGACTGTAATAAAAGGAGTTGGAGATAGAGACATCCAGAGAGAGTCAAAGACGTCATACAAAAACCAGAACAACGCTTTTCTATGTGAAATAAAACGCTAATCCATCATGGTTTTGAAATAGAGGCTTGAATACACACACACTCCAGTTTGGCTGTGTTTTGGGAAAAGACAGGGATCTTCATGAGTTAATGCACGCCCTGGAGGTGACTACTCTGCTGCTGTTTAAGTCCATCAGCCCACCCATCTAGGCCGCTCCAGGTAAGAGTCCATTTTGCACATTAAGTCTACTCTCCACCTTTTAAACATGGCTTTTTGCCTCAGGACCTGTATATGACATTCACTGTACAAACAAACAAAGCGTGAAAGACTTGACTTATCTTGTTCGTGAACTTGAGGTGAGCGCTGAGCCAGATAAATTGCTCTTCAGATAAAGCCCAAGCTATAGTATTTTGAAATACATTTTGGCAGTATAACCTTCCATACAAGAAAAAAGTGAGCTCCCAGGCTTTCTTTAAGAATGTGTTGCAACATAGTCTTGAGAAACACATTATGGTGGGTGGATAAACATGAAAAAGGCTTCACATTGTACCCCTATAACCTCTCTGAAATGTGTCCCACGTCTCTTGGCTCTCCTCTGTCACACACCCTCTTAATTGTGTCATCCATCAAACTCTCAGCCGTCCCACCCATTTCTTCTTCTCCGCTGTTATCTCGTCTTGTGAAAACGGTGCTGTCCAGTGTGGCTCATTTGGCTCAGTGGCTGACACGGCTGGTCCTTTCACTTTAGGACAGAGACAATAAACACAGTTGTTTGCGTAACAACACTAATGGAATGTACTGATGGGAAGCAGACCACCGGCTCACCAGCTAAACATGTGCACATGTTCAAGAGCAAGTTCTTTGAATAATACTTTGTTCTAAAACTGACTAAAACCACCCATACATGTGTACATATATGTCCTCCAGCCTTAAGAAATATATATTTTGCTTTAATATTGATTCTAAAGGTTGGACACTAGATGGAGCCCTTGGTATGGAAAGCTGAAGGATCATCTCTTCCAACAACAGTGATGGAGGTGATAACAATGAAACGTAATAAAACTGCAAACAGGATTGTAATCTATCAAATGACCTATCAAATTTCAATAATACTGATTAGTTACAAAATCAGTTACATAATTAAACCTATTATTACTTCATATTTATAAACCTCACAGAGTATTCAGTGCCATGTTGGTTTATAAGAAGTGTTTATAGAAAGCTTTGTGACATTATAGGAGCTGCGTATTAGACACCTGGTTAAAAAACTCCCTCTAGGGATATAAACTCATCTCAGTTACCTACCTCCGGACCGCTGACGGAAATGAGCAGTTCTGCTATAATCAAGCACATTTACAGCTGTGGCCTTTTTTTTTACAGATGTTCATTAATGTCCATGTCCTTATCATTCATTCATTTATAAATAAAAGGAATAAATTAGTCTTCTCTAGATACCGTCTTTTTTAAGCCCTTAGCGTCATGACTCCCTGGATGACTTAGGAGCTCCACAAACATCTCACCAATAACAGAGATAAAATTGTACTTTTGCTCTATTTTAATCTAAAAAATGCATAGTAAACATGACCTAATACTGCAGTGAGTGAAGTACTCTGTGACTACCAGCGAGTACTAGACTTAGTATGTGGAAGTATATGTCTATGAACCTGTTTCTGTGTATATGTATACCAGAGCCAGAGGTAGAGCTCTGAAAATTTGCATTGATATTTTCCATTACAGCCTCATATAATTATCCAGCTTTTAAAAACCCAACATAAGGGTCTGTAAACACATTCCTCGACTCTCTACGTCTCGCTTACATACCTATCTGCCTGAATTACACACATGAACAGAAGCGTGCATAAACAGATCCTACAATAAACATACATAAACAGATACTTGTACACACAGTCCCTGAGACAACAGTTGCATGCAGACACGTAGTAATCACGCTCTATTAGGGATACTCAAAGGTTAGTGAGGCGGCAAGGAAAACAAGTCTTTTTGATCTCTTACTGTGAAGGAGTAATAGCACACTGTAATAAACTTGTAGCAAGAAAAGTATATATTGGATGCTTATAAATAATATTTTCTTATTTAATACACTAAACAGTCTACTCTTTACTGAACTTAAACTGTTACCAAAACAAAAAGGTTAATTCAGGACCCCCTTTGGTGCCTGCTTTGTTACAGAGCACAGAGGGATTTTACCTGTCCCAGGCGAGTGTTGTCTGTACATTCTGTTAGTCTCTAAAATGTTTCAAAAATAGATCCATGTTCTCACAACCTCAAGATGTTTTTATTACTTTGATGGGTTAGAACTACGTTTCAGTCTCAGCATGAGGATTGCAACACAGATACTACAAAGTGAAGAAAGATACATGTGTGTGGGTAACAGCAAATACAGTATGTGACACTAATGAGTCCAAAATATATTTGATGGTTCCTCTTGTGTAAAAAATCTAATAAATAAATTTTAAAAAATCAAAGGTTTTATTTTGTGGTAATTATATTAATAAACACCAGATGGCAGTATAGCAGTAGCCTTAACGCAAGACTATTTCTATCCACTATGACAGTTACAGTTCTACCTCAGGAAATCACTAAAAGAAATCTAGGCCCTATGATGGACTGACTGTGCTGAGGTAGACCAGTTGCTGCAATAGCAGTTTACTCCATCTAGTGGCACAAAGTAATGTTTCAAATATATATACAGTATATGTATATATCTATTTTAAACCATTCCCAGCCAAATGTAATAATTCACTGCGTCAGTACATAAAATTGTCATAACTTGTATCAGCAAAGACAAATACACACTCAGTATTGAAGGGGTGTTTTTTGCAAGAGGACACAAGAACAAAACTGTTTTCATAATGGAGTATTTCTTGTTTGGGACTTTCTCTTTTATAAAGGAACACTTCAATCTTAAGATTTCATCCATCAGAAAACCCGATTGTTTGACTGTGGGCCCTGTCATTTGTCCCAGCTCCCTGGGGTGTAATTGTAGAGCTGTCCCTTCCTTTGTACCGATTGCCCCTTTCTGTCAGCTCACCACCTTTAACGTAAAGTCACACACTCAACATGTATCCGAGCACGGCCACAGTATCCATACTATGTTTCTATGTCCCTCTGTCACACAAACACACAACGAGCCAAGAATTTGCTTGTTAGAAGTTTGTTACTCGGCGTGAGCCTTGTAATTGCCTAACCTCTGCTCTGCCGCGCTCCTCTGCTTTGCTCATTCCCTAAACTCAGGCCAAAACTCTCCAAGAAAGATGAACTTAGCCTGAACTCTTTTCTACGGGTGTGACAAACACAACTTTATGTAAGTTAATAAAGTCAGTGAGAGTAAGTGAGGTAGAGAAAGGTCAAAGTGAGGAGAAAGACACGCAGGAGTCAGACGTCAAGTTATAAAATAGCCACCAACAATTTTAATTAAAATTTAACAAGGGGCTTGTTAAAGTTTTTTGCCTTCTGTCATAAATCATGTTACACTTGACTGTAACCTACTTCTTATTTGTGATTGCATGTTTCTTTTAACAGTGTGTTTCTTTCTGACTCAATGCCATTTGAAACCATGACAACTGTGGTATTTCTTTAATAAAATGGATTAAAAAGTAGATGTGAGTAAAAGGAAATAACACTTTAAACTTAAAAATGGTTCAAGTTCCTTTCTCTAGTGTAAAATGCACAATGTAAATGCTTTGCACTGTAGTGAAGAAGAGTTCCTTCACACGTCACCTTTACAGTTAACAAGAGTCAGATAACGTAATGAAGTTACCATGGTTCCTAATGGAGCACCAAAGCAGCAACTCAGCTGAACTTTAACAGGAAAAAAAAGAAGACATTTAAATGTGCAATGTTACCAAGGTGATGTTAAAAAAAGGTTTTTATGCCATTTACTTATTGTCAGTTCCGTTTACTAAATAGTGTGAAGGGTAGAAGGGCACCTGTTTCTTAGTCTAAAACAATGTAGTATTCAGTAAAAAAATAAACAAAACCTTTAAAATAGTATAATAGAAAAAACAACACTCTTCACTTTTGTCTTGAGAAAAAATTAATTTAATTAAAGCTCCTCACAAGTGCCCAGAGCAGACACACTTTACTGGAGGAGTATTTATTCATGTTTCTTTTCCACTTTCTTCTTCAGTATTACACAAACGCTTTGGACATTTATGAACTACATTGATTTAGTAAAAAAAAAAAAAAAAAGTAAGTGTACTCATCATTAGACTTAGAAAGAGATGTCCAAACGCACTCTGATCTGGTTTTATTTAGACTCAATGAGTCTTCATCTGGGCATTAAACCTATTTCCATTGTTTTCATAGACAATGGCATGTCCCTGTAGAACCCAGTCATGTCTGAGACCACTGACTATCAAGACCAAGACTAGGTCAGTTTGAGACTGAGTCAAGCCCCTGACCATGTAATTGAACACAGTCCAGTGTTAGACCAAGTCTCGTAGAGGGGTTAGTGTTTGGTAAAGGAGACAGAGTTACAGATTTTAAATTGGAATATAAAAAGATTGAGGTTTTCATTTAATCCCAAAAACAGACAAATAAACCATTTGTGGTCTTGGTTGGCTTTACTTCCGAGATAAGACCGAGTAAAAATAAGTTTGAGACCAAAACAAGAAGCTCAGAAACTGAATAGTGTGGTATACTTTCAAATGTACCTGACTTTTTTTTAACATGTCTTTATACTGTCTATTTGTGTTATTCATTAAGACATTTTTAATCTTTTCATGATACTATAATGATAAAATCTACATAAAAAAAATAATGTAAATTTGCACGGTCTAAGTTGAATGGCAAAGAATTTCCTTTATAACACAGAGATCAGTGGGTTAGCACATGACAAACTAAGACGTAACAATAGTAAACCATAACTAACCACTGTCCCAAAAACAATAAATGAGTATAAGGGCTGTTGTAAGAAAATAGATATCACTAAAATGTCAACCCAACACAGGGCAGAACTCTGAATTAAGAGTCCCTTCGAGTTTACAGGTCTATCTAGTGGTGCAACTTTAAATAAAAGGCCTCCACACAACCCTTTTAATTTCTCAGTTGTACACACAGTTGTAGGTGTAATTTCAGAAGTTTCAGAAGTATAACCTGGCTCTGTCCCTCACTGCAGCTCACTAAAGGTCCAACTGAACCAGACACTGCAAAAGTACTGGTGCTATGGGGAAACTTAGACTTTTAGTTTATTATTAAATTAAATGTTCAGTCAGTTCACATTTCTTGTATGCATGATACTGAACCGAACATGATTACAAAATAATACAACACTGCAGAAAAATCCTGTGTAAACTGAAGTATGAAATGGACCTGGCAGGTCATTCACAATGAGATTTCGTCAAAATAATAAAGTCTCATTGTCTCTAGACACGGGACTTAAGTTGAGCTGAGACTTTTACTGAACGTTTCCCACATTACTGTTAATAAGTGCAACTAAAAGGGAATACACACTGCTGCAAAATGAAGCAATTCAAGGTGTTAGAGAGAGAGAAATAAAGACACAGGAGAGAAAAAGGAAAGACGTGCATATACATGAGAGGCTCCCAGAGACTAAGACCCGGTTATTTGGCAGTCCACTCTGCTCCAGATGTGAACTCATGTGTTTAAAGTGTGACTGACACTGTTCAGACCTGGCAAAAACATGCATCCTGAATGATCTGAGCCACTTCAGATTACGGTGATAGTGTAAATAGAAAACATGCTGACTTTATAATCCTCATTAAAAAACAATTTATGACTAGATAGTCCTTACATTGTAATTCATATACACCAGCCCTACTGGTCCATCAGTGACAGTGGTGTACACTATCGAGTCAAAGTCAGGCTCCTTCCAGAGATGTCGAGCCAAAGTCATGGATCTCTATGTCAGAAAAAAATGTTAAATGAAAGTCAACAGGGAGTTGCACACTGTTTTTCATTCCCTTGATGTTGAGCTGTTTTTACATAAGTTGTCAGCTTAAAAAAGAATCTGTGTTGTATTGTAATTGTGCTTTGTGGACTGCCACTTTCAAAAAAAGCAGAGCACTTTAGCCATGCAATGAATAAATCAGTTTTCTAAAACAATGGTGGTCAGTTTGCCACGTTCAATAGCTTCTATAAATCTCCAGTATGGCTTCTGTATTCCATTATTTAGCATATTTAAAAAGAAATCTTCAACAAATGTTAACTTTTCGGTAGCATGACCAAGGAAATCAAAAATAGTTAGCTGCTCGCCATTGACTTCCAATGAAAATGTAATCTCCCGTAAGGGGCCTGACTTAAGCACTATTTCTCATCAGGTTTATAGAGTATTATAGAAATGTGATGTATTTTTGTGTTTTTATGTTTCATAGACTAGATATAAGCTTTTTCAACCCTAACCACCTCATCCTGTGGCACACAAACCTGTGCTTCTGTGGGAAGTAGGCCGGTATGACCCATGTGCTACTCCAGCCAATCTCTTTCCCATCACTACAACACTTATTATATGCCCTGACCCACAGCAATACTGAAGTGATGGCCCAGTGACTAAACATTGGTTTGTAACATCATGTGGTGAGAATGTGCTGTGTTAAAGGTTATAGTCAACTCCTTTTGTCTGAAAAATATAAAGTAAATAGACTGGGGAGTTGAGACTGTATCCCATTTGGACAAAGTTATAGGCATGACTAGAGCTGGTCATTAAATTAAAGATAATGTAGTTGATGCAGGTTTGATATCTATTCTCTTAAAGTACAGCTATTGAGCTGCCTTTAAGAATAACGTTCTTTAGACTGCCACAACAGCGTCACACACAGACCTCTGCTGTTGCTCATTCCCTGTATTCAAGGGGGAGTAACAAATGACTCACATTTATAGGGACCTGTGTATCAGAAAGCAATGTCATGATAGAAAAAAAATAGACAAAAGAATGGTATGACAGCATGCGATACATTCTGTTAAACCGCTAAGTCTACTAACATGCCTGTTTTCCTAACATGCCTTGAAATCATTAAACTCAAAGGCAGTCTTAAGGCAAAGCTTCCAGATCTTTCAGCTCTGATAAATCCCTTGTGGAGAAAACTTGATGTGGGATTGTTTCCCTGATCTTCTAAATTTGCGTATAGTGACTTAATTGTGTCTGAATGCTAAAGTCATGCAGTGTTTTACAGCTCTGGTGACTCCAGCCTGGCAGAATACTCACTCCACATCCATTGGTGGGAAAACCTTTTTATTAGTGGTTTCTGAATCTTTATTCCAAGCTACTCATAAAGTATCAAGATGAGTGATATCATGTGGTCCTCATCAACAAGAGAGCTTTTTGTTATACTTTATGGTCATTGAATTTTCAAAGATTAAAGGCCATGACACACATGTAGGGTTAGAGCAATACCAAATTCTGCCAGTAATTTTAACAAGATGGCAACTTTTGGGACACTGTTTTTTTGTTGGAAAGACTTCAAACAGAAATCCTACAACACAGACCTTTCACTAATGCACACAATTTCTGCCTGCATTTTTTTACTCATTAAAACACATAATGTACTGTTGAATAGGGATAAAAACAACACCTGGAAAATATATGGAAGAGAATGCAGACCTAATCAAAATTACTCAGCTTGTTCAGTGGTCTACAATTAAAGGAGTTTTTATTAACACAAAACAATTCAATGTTATATTAAAGGTGAGTTCTAAATGTGAGGATGGGAGTTTTTCAACTCATTATTTATTGTTGCAACCAATTCAAATCAATCTTTTAAACTAACTTAATAAGACAAGAAAGTTATGTGCAGATGTATAAAATTATATGTGAGTTTGGTTGTTACATTATTATTGGTGTGAATGTTTGTTTGTTTAATGATTTATATTATGTAAAAAAAATATGAAATGCTTTTTGACATTACATCTAAAATAGTTTAGAGTATTCTAGGTGCTTGTCAAAATGCATAGCCATGTGCCTTTACAGATTGACTTTGCAGTTCTCAGACGAACTCTTAGAGCCACCTTTGAAAACAAAATGGTCCTCTGTACTTTGGTTCTGTCTCTACAAACTTCTGTCATCAAAACTTCATTCAAGTTGCTGATGATCAGTGCGGGACTACTCTTCTGCCCTCCCATTATAATCTGTCCCGGCACACTCATGTACGTGTCTCTGCTCACCTTAACTACAGAGGGATCCGTATCCCGCAGCAGCGCGCCACTTGACCTCCCTCCGCGCTCTATGAGTGACGCAAAAAAAAAAAAAGAAAAAAAAAGTGGGCTGGCAAAGCGCTAAGTGCACTAGTTTAGAGGACTATTGGTGCGCAACGAGACATCACTAGTGAATCAGACTTCATTTAGAGCGCCTTATCGCTTTCGGATCTTACTCCAAAGCAGAGACCCAGCGGAGATACGGGGATGTGTACGGATGCGTGACGTTTCCTGCAAACTTAGCGTAACCACGTATCCCCTCCAGTGAGTAAGTTGAGAGGATTGATGAAACTTCTCTTGAATGAGTGTCCCGCCGCCACATCTGGACACGGAGTAGAAGGATCTGTCAAGTCCAGGGGCAACTTTAAGCCGGACTTCACCTGATATTGACCTGATCTTGTTTTACGCACTGCTCTGAGGAGGAATATTGGACTCAGACTCCGGCATTTACTTCTTTACTTACTTTTTGAAACTTTTGTTTTTTGTTTTCTTTAATGACAACGCACAAAATGGATCACTCCTTGCTAAGAGTCACATGGGTCTTGGTGATTACATGTGTCATAGATAAAAGGTGGGTGACTTAATAATGATCAGTGAGCTATTAAACAGAAACTACAATTTGACTTATTTACTCTACTGATTTTCTTTTCTTAATATTATTTAGCAATGGTAGACACATTACTCTGCAAATTAAAAACACTGGTAAAAGTTTGCATATTTTGTAAATGATGACTTAAACTTCCAAAATGTGCATCAAATGATAAAAGGGCACAGTGGTTAAAGTTTTTACTTCTATGTAGGTAACACAACAAGTAGCCACAGTGCAGATGAGGTATAGGGCACCACCTGTAAACCTTAAGCAGCTTAACATTAGATTACATTCAGCTACTGTTTTTAAGTGAGCTCACAAAGTGTTTGTGTAAAGTCTTGTAAAGTTGAAAGAAGCAGTGCTATGCAAATCCACTGCAGCTGTGTGGGTTGTTATACGCTGCTGCACACCTGGATAGTTGTGAGCACATGTCAGAGACTTTGTGCGGAGAGGTGTGTGTGTCTTGCCTTTAGCTGTGTGTCCTGCATGGTTATACAGACACTCACACGCAACCTGGGTTTTACCAATGAAAAGTAAAAGAGCCGTCATCAGCACTGACTGGAGTCTCCTTACACCTCTTTCTCTAAAAGGTTGCGACCGCTACACACGGTTGATCTTCTTCCCAGATACAGATACAGATAAAGATACAATTTAGGTAAAAGTTATGCGCCACTGAATTTAAGAGCTTCATTGTTTCCAGTTGTGATTTTACAAGACAGGTGAGTTTCCCTCTTCCCAAGATGAACCTTAAACTATTACTAATCATACTGGATGTGTGCCAATGTGCACAACACTGGGCCAATACTCACCTGTTTGAACCATTAAAATGTACACTCACACTAAAGTCTTCATGATAAGATTATTAAGCTATTACATCCAAATTAGCGCAGCTGCTTTCTTGAGTGCGTGTAATGCTTTTATTGTAAGTTTCAGCATCATTTTCTGACACCTTTTTGGTTTTTCAAATGACATACAGTAGTAGTTGCACACCTTTTCTTGAACAGTAAATTAGAAATGAGTCACAATCTGGGTCAGCTAATTATCCCAGGAATCAAATCAGTGTTTTGTTCATTACTGTGGGAAATTCTTGGTGACACCCAGGGAGCATTATAGGACACATTACTAGTTCAGACTTAAAGCTACTGTTTGAACATGTGTCAAACAGAAGCAAGAATGACGAGATGATTTATGACCTTGGTTGCCTCGTAAATAATTGAATTTGTGTGTGCTCTGTGCAGGGTAGACTCCAATGAAATCCTGGGTTTGAAACTCCCCAACATTGAGCCCATCTTGAATGCCAACACGGTTTGTCTGACGTTGCCTGGTTTGACGCGGCGCCAACTGGAGGTTTGCATGAGGAACCCTGACGTGACGGCTTCAGCGATCCAGGGAATTCAGATCGCAATCCACGAGTGCCAACACCAGTTCAGAGGGCACCGCTGGAACTGCTCCAGCCTGGAAACAAGGAACAAAATACCCTATGACAGCATAGTCTTCAAGAGAGGTCAGTTAAATTACCTGCTTAAAAAACAATTCTGGGAAAATTCAGATTTAATTCAGATTTTGATTAAACATAGTAGACACCATTAAACTTTGGAGTAGATCCAATAAAATAGGTGAAGGCTGGCATTTTTATTGCCTTTGCTAACGCTGCAAAATAAACTGTTTTGGACTGTGCGACCTTCTTGATAGTGTTATGTATTAACTCATTCTATGTTACACAATCATTAATTGCAGTTCATAAGTTAAGTGTTCAAACCTTTCCTGTATCACACATGGGCACAGGTAGCACAGGCAAATGACAAGTACGTCTAGAGCAGGCCTGGAGTGACTTATGCAACTTTTTGGATTCCTTTGTAATAAAAAGTAGGTTATTTTACTTCCATAATGGCTCTTGCTGGAGCAGTGTATTATCTCATCGACTCCAGCCTTTCTGTAGAGAGTGAGCCTGTCCTCCCCATGTTACTGTGGGTTCTCTCCGGGTACTCCGGCTTCCTCCCACGACCAAAGACATGCATGTATAGGTCAACTGGCAACTCTAAAGTGTCCCTAGTGAATGAATGTGAGACGAATGTTTGTCTGTCACTGTCTGTCTCTAAATGTCAGCCCTGTAACTAACTGGTCACTGTCCAGGGTGTACCCCACCTCAGGCACCAAAGCTGCTGGGCTAGGCTCCAGTCACCCGCGACCCCTAACGGGACTAAGCTGAAAAAAAGGAATGAATAAATATGTTATGAATAATAGAGCCTCCAACACATCAGTGCAGTTTATACATTTGATGTCCACACGTCACACAAGTAGTACCGGTAAATGCACACTTGAACTGAACTTGAACTGCCAATTGATTATCAATGTCAAAAGTGTTTTGTTTTATTTATACCTAAAGGTTTACTATCAAAGTTATGCATTGTCTCATTATCTTAAGAGACATGAACTATAGTGCTGCTTATTTAGTACAGAACTATTTTGTACTCAGTAACTCATTAGTTTAGTGTTCAAAGACACTCTTTGATAAAACTCCTTAAAAAAGTTTTATTGGGATTTATGCCACAGGGAAACGTGCACCTTAACAAGTGTTGATACAATTCAACATTGAAGCGCTCATGAAAAGAGATAATTTTTCATCCCGCCTGTTTGACAGCAATGTTATCTCAGGAATGAGTCTTTCCACATGGTTAGGTTATCTCCAGTGACTAGCACACTGGTATCTATTTTCTGACCACCTTACAATACAATCCTCAAAAGCACATACAAAAGGACAGGTAGCTTCAAAAGCAGTTAGTCACCTCAAGATTACCAGACCTCATGCAGATCAGTTTTCTCTGATGCTTTGTAGCGCTCTGAGCTTTGCAAGTCAAGCCACAAAGGATGAAAGAGGATCTGCAGAGCTGGGAAGCCTTCAGATGGACTTATCCCAGGTTATTGACTGGAAAAGGGCATCAATTTCTTAGTAGCTGAGCACCTGGACAGATGAACAGTACACAATGTGGTTAGGAGTGGGGATCTCGGGAATATTTGCTTTATATTTGCAAATAAGCTGAGAAAATAGATTAATCCTTGACAATGTCCGGTAAGAGTTTGTCCAGATTAAGTACTCTTTTTTGTTAAAGTCATTGAAGTAGTGCTGAAGACTCTATTGGGATCAATTTCAGTGTGTTCATTGTTAATGACAATGACAAGTTCATGTTAGACAATGGCTCTGTCTATAGTTTGGAAATCCCCATCATAACTTGACATCATCAGAGACAGGCAACACAAATACAAGTTCTACTTAATCTCAATGCAAGATATTCAGCAGCTTTGGTATCTTCACTGTCTCTTTTGGGAATCCGAGACAAGACTAGTACACGCTTCTACTTTCTCTCCTCACTGACTCATTGACAAACTGTTTGTCATTATTAATAGAGGCAGTTGCTTCTCGTCTGGCGTCCCTGGTTTGCCTCGGGAGCAGAAACTCCAAAGCTACTCACTGACATAAACAAGCTCTTTAAATTAGATGATTCATCTGTTGCATATTGGTATAATTTGTTTCACAGAAGCTAAAATTGGATGCACGGTACACGTTGCATCTAAAATTGCGTGCGGCTGCTATGTCTAACGATCTGGGATTAAGTGGAGCTTAACAGATAGGGCTGGTCAATTCAATCAAAATCAGCATTGATAACCTTGACAAGCACTTTGTTTTATTTGTATGCCCTCTTTCATTAGATGTTATTTGAAATAAAGTTTATAACCTTTACTGCACAAACCTTGTCACTGACTTGGGCCAAGACCACAGGGTGAAATATTCAAATGATTATAATATAAAAACGCCCAGTCGTAATGTTTTATGTGAGTAAGGAGTATTATTCTGCTGGGTAATACTATCTACGGCTTTTCAAACTTGTGGATTTGACAGAGTAGCTTTTAGTTTGCAATCAAAACTTGGCTAAATCAACAGGAATGACAGAAAAGATGCTTCTCCATTTATATCCTTCAGTAACTCTCTGCGTCTTTCTTTTCTAGCCAGGCTGCTCCAAATGCTTTCACTTTCTTTGCCAGTGCAAGTGCTTGTGAATTGGCTCACAGCACTTTCCCAACTCTCGGCGGCAAAAGCATAAACCTGTTTAGTCGGTTTCTGTAACACAAAGTGACAGTTTCCTTTGAAACTTTAATTCATTTTGCCACTTCCTCTGCCATCAGTTCAGCCGGGCGTGCCGCAGCCAGTGAATTATTTGTTAGATTGATTTGTTCCCAGTCTTTGGGGGCTCTGTGTCGCAAAGCCTGACCCAAAGCAGGGCAAGAGCTAAAACCGTCCTGTGTAAGTGCCATCCTCTCGCTTCCTCCAACCTTGTGTGGGTCAAGGTGGTGGTGCAGAAGTGGGCAGTGAGAGGAATTTTAAATATAGGTTTTGTAATTGCATCATGTTCGATTGTGTATGTGATTTATCAGTCTGCGCCACAGAGTGATATATGGTAAAATGACATGCTTGAGATACTTTTGAGAAGAAGGGGCAGACGTGCTGTTTGCTGTTTATTCAATAATTATCCAATATCCTGTTATAGTTTGCACCCATTTCCAGAACTTTGTGTTTATGGGTGTACCACAAACTTCTGGACAGATGATTTTAGATATAGTAAAAAGAATTTTGAAATTCTACAATAATTAATACATTTTAGTCCATTTTCTAGTTTGTTGCTCTATTGTTGGAGTAACACCACCCCTCTCATAAAATTACACATTTTCTGGATTTGATATATTTTAAGCAAGCAGTGTGGAGCCACCTTTCAGTCATCTGATTGGTTTTCATTTTCATTGGTCAAAATAGTTGTCAATGACCTGTTTCAATAATTCTAAAAATGCTATACAGTCATGTTTTTAAAAGGAAAAGGCCTCTTGGACATAAATCAATGTTAATGTTAATTTATTTGTGGAACATTGTATATCAGATAACAACAATGTGTGTAGAAATCTATGGTAAAACACATTTGCAACAAACCTTTTTCACTTTTAGCTTGTCTTCTTCCTTTTATAAAACAGAGATGGAGGGCTTGTAAACGTTTATGGGTTAAACATGTGTTTAAATGCTTCAAATTTTTGACTTTTCCAATGTTTCAATATTCAGTCTATGGTGTCAATACATGCCATATATTTTAAGGCAAATAATATAGAGCCTTAATAATATCATGAACACTGTGAAAGGGAAAGTCACTTCAGTGACAGTTATCAGGCCATATGTTACCAGAACAACATACAATTCATTTACTTTCAATTGAAAATAAGGAAACAACATCAAACAAGTCTAACGAGGCCAGCCCCAGTTAATAGTTTTTTTTATTTGACTCTAAAACTCAGTCTGAATCATTTCCCCCTCAAGCAGTGCGCTATAAAGTCCTAAGTGGTTTCTTTTCATGTTTTCTTTACAAGTTTCCATTCTAATCTTCACTGTTTTCTCTCTAGCAGTAAGTAGCTGTGAGTGGGGGTCTGCTTTTACAGAACCTGAGGGTACCACACTCAAGGCACAGACAGAGCTCAGATCCAACAGTAAACACCCCAGAGAAGCACCAGTCTTAATGTCACACTTCATTGTTCAATATTTATGGATTCCATAATTGGACATTATTCTTTTTTTATTTTATTTTTATAGGATTTTTTCATTGAGGAAAGACAGATTGAAATCTGTGTGCTAATTGTTCAGGTGGATTACTGTTACTTCTGAGCTACTGAATTACACATATTTAGTGGTGGACTTGTGCTCATTACACGTGCCATGTACAAGTTCAAATTGCACTTGACAAGAAAGAGCTGTTTTCAGCTTTAATGGCAACAGCGGCCACATGTCTTATTGAGAGATTACCCGCTCACAGGCAGCTAACCACCTCCTTCAAGCGCTTTTAAGTCAATTTCAAGTGATTACAAGGCAAAGGCGGGGCGTCGGAACATAATCAGCTTCTTACAGATAAACACATTTGTGAAGTTTCAAGACAAGAACAGTGGAAAAGAATTGAAATGTCTCTCACGTTCTGTGACATCGAGGTCAGTTAACCAAGACACAGCTGCACATGCTGCGTATAAGCAGTGGGACGGACATGTGTGATGTTAGCGGTGGAGGCCTGTTCATGTTCGCATACTCCTCAGAGACAATGTGCGCAAGTGTTGGAACATTTAATTGCTCCGGTCCCAGATGCTTCCCCTGGTTTTATGAACTTGGCGTGTCTATATAAATGTGTGAATAACTTTGTACAATGCTTGTGGAAATCAAATAGCTGAGGCTGTTTTACTGCACCGTCACTATTTCTTGTGAAACAAGTTCTTTCCAAATACATTTTAAACAGCAATATTTATTTGTGTTTGTGCTTTTTCAGCTGTTAACACCAATTTAGAGTTAGTAAAATCTCACTAAAATGTCTTTAGTTCTTAAAGACATATCCAGCTGTTTTATAGGATGAGTTAAATAGTCTTGTTCTTCTCACTTCAATGAACATATTAGTCAAAGGACCACAGCAAGCTATACATATTAACTGAAAGATATTATAGCATAGCTCTAATAATATTCTATGGACAATATGGACAATATTGTGCATTACAGGGATACTGAACCCTCCCTAGAGATATGTGCTAAAGACATGGCACAAGTGGAAGAAGAATGGATGTGACTGTAGCTGAAGAGCGAGGGTGCACTGAGAGACAAGGACAGAAGCACACAGAGGCCTTGTGAGTCAATGCATCAATTATACAATTCAAATTCAATTGAAATCATCGTATTAATCCCCAAGGGAAAATTCTGTTGTTGGGGCTTTTCAAATTAAGTGATGCAGACTTCATCTTCCATTGACTGATTGATTGTACAGACTCACGGCAGAAAGAGGTTCTTGAGGAGTTCTGTCCTGATCTCAGACATCCACTGGCTGCTCTCTGTCGTTCAAAAGCTGAATGCAGGGTGTGGTCCATGTTGTTCAGTATAGCAACCATCCTGGTGTGTGTCTCTTGCTTTACTGTTTGAACACAGTCTCTAAACTAACACCTATAGTTGAACCAGCTTTCTCTATTAGTTTTCTACGATCTTTTTTCTGAGACAGCCCCACAAAAGACAATGCTGATACTACATTTCTTGAATTAATGAATCAATAAAACAAATCATTGTAATAAGGCAAGGCAATTTTATTTATATAGCACAATTCATAACTCAAAGTGCTTAAGAATATAAAGTATATATTAGGAATTATATTATGCAATCCAATAAAAGGTTAGGGAGAAGGCATCTGGACATTGTTTTTTGAAAATAAGTCCTTTGGATGAAGGACAAACGTCTTCTTCTTTCACCAACAACTGTCTTCTTCTTAACCTTTTATTGGATTATAACCTCTCCATATCTATGTAGACATGTTTTATGTCATGTATCTTGCATGTGCCCATGCATCTTGTCATGTGCAGTTTGTTTTATTTATTTCAATTGAATGGTTTTATCATGTGCAGTATAGGAGCTTTTATGATAAGCTGTGTCTTGTGTTAATAATGATAGTACGTATTACCAATAATAATTATTATTACCCATGATTCATATTAGTGCATCCCTAGACCAAAGTATGACTAATACAACTGTAAGATTTTCAATAAACACATCCAAAAGGAGAAGGTTTGAGCACACATGCACTAAACTCTTATACAAAGCCATACAACATAGGAATTAAGCAGAACACTGCTTTACAACTTTACTACCACCGTAAATAATACAGTTTTTAAAATTGGCTCAAACAAGAATATTGTGTCTTAGTGGGTAAAGTTATTGTGTAAGCCTCCATCTCCTGTGTCAGGTTCAGGTCACACACAAACACAAGGCCTGCGAGTCATTTAAAAATCAAGGGCTAACAAAAACACAACTTAAAAGAGTGAAGAGTGAATTTGCAAAAGAAACACTACATTCCAAAGAGCTGACATTATTTTCTCATAAGGATACTTATGTCACTTGGGTACATAACAGCGAGGCTTTTTGTCAGTGATCTTCCCCTTGACATGTTAATTGAAAACATGTCATGACTAAAACATCTAATATCCTCACGCTTCCACAGTTTCCTATTGTGACACTTTTTCTAAACACTTCTAACGGCAACCAGAAACACAACCCACACATGCACACAGACAAGACAGGGCTTTTAGAATGAATATTTCTCAGTATCTTGAAAACGTAATCACATTAATCGAGCATAAAATCATTTACGTTATCTGTCTGTCTTGTAGGTTTTAAAGAGAGTGCTTTTGCGTACGCCATCGCCGCGGCAGGGGTGGTGCACGCTGTGGCAAATGCATGCTCCATGGGGAAACTGAAGGCGTGCAGCTGTGACGAGAAGCGGCGCGGGGACGAGGAGGCCTTCCGCATCAAACTGAATCGGCTGCAGATCGAGGCCGTCAACAGGGGAAAGGGCATGGTGCACGGCGTCATGGAGCACTACCCGGCCGAAGTGCCTTCACCTCAGGACTCCTGGGAATGGGGCGGATGCAGCCCGGATGTTGAGTTTGGAGAGAGGTTTTCGCGGGAATTCCTGGATTCTCGGGAGACGTACAAGGACATCCACGCACGGATGAGGCTGCACAATAACAGAGTGGGGAGACAGGTAAGGGGAAAGGAACTATGTGCCATCAATAGTCATGATCATTATTTGATATTGTGGTGCACATTGGCAGAGAGATTACTACTTTTGCCCCACATCAAGGAGTTTGCATGTTGTCTTTGTGCTACTGTAGGTTCACTGTCAGTAAATCAGATGGATACATGGTGATCAAATCGCACATTCAACATAATCAAGTCTAGGCTGATTTGATTGCATAGGTCAAGCTTGGCCGGTCATTATTACAATGCCGGTTCATTTACATGCCATGTGTATTTGTAAAGGATCTTCTTAACTTTCACTTACATTAATGGTTTTCTCATACAATGTGAAATGTCTCATAATACAATAATTGCAAGGACAAATAGATATCTCAACACTAATGTACCGCCTCAGGACTGTTTTATCTTAGTGAACAGCTGGTAATGCATTGGATTTTATCGCTTGCATGTCTTAGGTTTCATTACGTGTTTAGTGGGCTGTCATTTTTAAGGGCTTTGACCCACCTTTACATCTCAGGCTAACAGTTCAAAGAGTGCCTTTCTCCACTCACCTGATGTCTTTTTGTGGAGACAAACACTGGGTATTCCCCTATTAACTGATCTTTTATGTATAGGTTTACTTCAATGCCCAGCCCAAGGGTGTACACTAACTCATATAGTATTACTAGAGTATCGCACCGGTATGTTTCTTGTAGAGGGTTGACTTGTTATACCTTGGTAGTTGTAATGTCACTGTGTTAAAAGTGTCACATCAATCAGAAATTAGATATAAACAAAGGTTTTGGTGGGACTGGTGCCCAAACACAGGTCTTCTTAGTGTAATGACGGTCACTGATATCTTTGTATTACATATGGTACTTGTCCACTCACTCAAGTACAGTTGATCTGATAGCATATAGATTACGTTTTATTAACACAAATTAATATTTAATTTATTGTTGTTTGTTTCATAATTTGGCCTAGTTAATTACATTAGACCAGATTTGAGGAAATGTCCACATTTTATTAAATAATCCTTTTTTCTTCTATTAATGTTTATGATTTTCCGTTTATTTATTACAAAAATGCCATTCTTTTCTTTATACATTTCTCAGCCAATGGGAGGCACATTCATTTATATGTCAGGAATGATATAATTATTGCAATTCTCTTATGAAATCTAATTCTAATCTATCTGATGTTCTTAGTGTCTCTATTTCTTTGGCTTGAGGCAGTGAAGAGGCACTTGTAAAGAGATAAAGACAGTGATAAGCTTTGGTGATGTCCAACGTGGAGCCGAGAACAGAGACAAGAAGCCACAGTAAATTGCTCATTGTTTCCCGTTTCCTCTTTAGCAATTTGGACCTGTATCATTCAATCAGTTTACTTCTGGTTTCCTTGATTATGCAGACAAAACACAAACGTGGAGTGTGTCAGCTCAGTTTATTAGCAGCTGGCCTCAGTAGTAGCTTTGAGGAGACGTAGCTCTAGACGTAAAACGGCTGACATTGGCTGGTGGTAATGACGTCAGAGGAAATTAGTACGTTTCTTGTTTTTCGTCAAGTTCTTTTTGATTAGTACCCTGTGAAACCATATGACTTTGTGTGTTGTCTGTAAGGAAACATTGCCTCAAGAATAAAACTATAAAGAATACATCATGCACACAACAATTAACAACTATAATTATATGTAATAATAATGTGCCTTGACACAGTGACAAGGAATGACTCAACAAAACTAACACAGTAGTTTGACAGTAATCCTTGTCTGTTAAAAAAAAATGTCTATGAAGTTAACTTGACTTGTTTATCATGCTTACAGATTTCTCCTAAACATGGAGCCGCAAATTAACTTTGATGGTTTCTTGACATAAAATGTGAACTAGTATATGTATTGGATAGTAATGAAAATTGTACAGTCCTGTGTGAATTCTGTCACAGCATTTATCTCTTTAGTGAGTTTACAACCTAAGAAGTTACATAGTGTTACAGGTAAAAACTTCACTTAAAACATGCATTTAATAATTTGGCACATGCCTAATGACCCTTCATGACCTTAGGTGCATGCTCATTCTATTCTAGTTTAACTGAATGTTTTTATTTGCACATACAAAAAGCCTAAATACTTTTCTATTTCTGCTCTGATCTAATGATTGTTCAAACCTTTGCTTTAAGTGCAGCATCAGTCATTGTCTGATTTCCTGTGTGTTCCCAAAACTGACCTTTATGTGCTAAAATAGTAGATACAAAAACAAACGTGTCACAACCACCAGGATGTCCTGCCAACATATAGTGGTTAATGAGCACTGTGCTTCTAGATTCATGTGGGTTTTGTACAGTGGGTGCAAGCAGCCACAAGAAGAGGGCTCCTTTAACACTTCCCAGTTTTGCTAAACATCTACATCATGGCCATAACAGTATGATATACATTATAATCTGATGAATGAAATTTCACAGCAGTGGCAAGCCCCTTTTATTACATAGTATTTGTAAATAAAAGTTCTCCTATAAATATGCTGTCCCAGTCGGCCTTGTTTTGAGCAAGTGAGACAACACAAAGATGAGCCACTACCACCTTTTGTTAATCAATCTTCCGAAACCCATTTAGGACGACGTGAGGTGTGTGGACCATTCAGACTGATTTTTCATTTAATATCACTTCTGTTGTTTAAGCCGTTAAGAATAGATCAGAGCAGAGCCACATAAATGGAGCAAAAAATAGGATTTGGGCTGTAGTCTGAACATAGAAATAGACTTGAATGTTAGTTATGTGTCAGAGTCTTAGTGACCTTTAAAGGTTAGAAAACTGATGCTTAAATGGGTGTTGTTAACATAATGTTGTGAATGTTGTGAATTGACTCATGAAGAAAGGGAAAGAGCATGAGTCACTGCAGTTGAGTACTAAAGTAAAATATCATGCACCATGATGACTGGTAATGGTATAGAAAGCCGCCACAGACCGTGCAGCATAAACAAACACAGCCGCCCACAGTAAAGCAACCCCTACAATCAAACACAAAACACTGGCAGGTGCGGCATATAATGCCTACCTTCAGTGTGTCTCTGGCCTCCACCGACCCACCGCTACCAGCCCACCACCACCCATCACCCCGCTCCACCTCTGCAGTCCCACTCCCCTTCACAGAGGTAGTCTTTAAGCGGAGGAATGCGGTGGTTTTTTAGCGGGGTGTGCAAGTCGCCTCATGCCCACCCCAGGGTTCTCACGACGTCCCGTCTTGTTTTTAGGCCTAATTAGTGGCTGCTGGCAGTTTGGAAACAGATGTTTAAAATCCTGCAAAAGATTTTAGACTTCAAACAGCGGGGCGGAAAGTAGAAAGAGATTCGCCCTTCCTTCCCTCCCCTCTTTCCCCTCTCCTCCTCAAGTCAAGCAGCGCTGATTACAGAAATAATATGCTGACGGGACACCAGAAATGAATGGGCCAAGGGAATATATGTAAATTTACATGATACCTGCCTGATGTGTACATTTAAGGGGACACCTGTACATCATGTGCTGCCAAAAAATGGATTTAACAATACAGTATATGTGCACTGTCTGAAGTAAATGTAAATATGTAAATTATTTCTATTCCTATACAAACTTAAGCTTTTAAAAGCTATAGATATAACATAAATCTGTTATGATGAAGGTGGAGCTAACTGCCATTAACAATAGCTGTATCATTTCAAAATACACAATGTTGTTCAGGAAATATTGATAAGTAACCAAAGACATTTTAATGGTGGTCCAGAGAACATAATTTCAGTTTTGAAGACAGTCCATACATTTTCCCAGATATTGACACTTGGCTTGTTGCAAATCCTGAAAAGTTATGTGTTTGTTTCTTTAAATTGTTCCGAATCAAAAGCATATGAACCAGTGTTCATAACAGATGTGTTGCAACATGATTACTCACTGAAGCATTGTTTTGCATTTACACTCTCCTCACTGCAATATTGTTTTATTTTTAGCTCCAATATTTGATCCATTTTTCGGAGCCAAAACATACAGTAGTCATGAGTCAGTAAGAGTTTACAGTGTCAACATTAAATGTTAAAATTTGCTGCTTATGACACAGAGGTATTGGATTGTGGCAGTAAATCTTTCTTCCAGTTTAAGCAGTTTAAGAGTTTTCTCAATTGCTTTGAGAGCACACCTCAAAACAAATGCTTGATGGGGGGTGCTGAATTCCCGTTGCAGAGCTTAGAGCCATGAAGAGGTTCTGTCGAGTCCTGTCTGTTCATTAGGCAGGTGGTGACAATGCTGGCTGTGCATCAGTCTGCTGTGTTACTGGCAAGTGTCTTGTGATAATAACAGTTTACCAACAGGGCCTGAAGTAACGATCATACGATCATGGCTTACATTACAGTAAGGAAACTGTAACTTATGCACTTTTCACCTTCTTCTTGTGAAAACTATGATTAGATAATATAAGAAAATCTTTATTAGTCTACTAAATCCTGTGTTTAATTTAAAGAAATAGTGGTTATGAATATGTTTAAATCATTTCAACTTGTTTTGAATGAAATGGCTGTTTAGCTTGTGACTCACTGGGTCTAAAATATGTGAATGTTTGGCACATTCAATGTTCATTGTGCAATAGGTACTATATACATTCACACTGAAATGCAACTATTTCAATTTGACGTTTGCCCTTAAGGGTTTTACTTGACACCTATTAGTTAATACAGTCTTGATAGTTCAGTGGCATCTGTATCATGTTGAACATTTCATTGTACCATGCAGGGACACACTTAGTTTAGTTGAGTGTGTCCACGTTTTTGCACAAGTAAAGTTACAAAAAATGTTTGTTAAGTTGAAAACAAATTGACCAAAGCTAGGGCTCAAACTCATGTCCCTCCAACTAAGTGGCATGCACTCCATCAGGTAATACCTCAGTCTAGAAACTTTTAGACAATCATAATGACCATATGACATTGACCAAAGGGATATCTAGTATGGCAGGGGTCCCCCAACCCCCATTTAAAGAATAAATGGCTTACATTATTTCCGTTTTATTTATTATCTGAGTCTGAACGATGTTTTATTTTGAAAAATGACCGGATTCCCCCTATTACATCGGTCCGTGGCGCATAAAAGGTTGAGGACCGCTGTAGTATGGGACATTGTTTAATGAACATTTGTCTTTAAAACATAGGGAAGTGAGGTGTAGTCCTCTACCATAAGTCATCTACGTGACTTACAGACACTACTACACTGTTGCTGTCGATCAGGAAGTGAACTCTGGTGTCTTTCAAACGGCAGTCCCAAACCTTTTAAAAAGCTTTGTTTTAGCTTTCCCCAAATGTCAAAGCTTGTTGGATATTATGCTTTTTAAAATGAAATTGTCTGTGTTGACCTTGCCCCAGACTTTCTACAATGTGTCAGACCAATGCATTATTAAGATGTTTGTTACTTTGTTGACCATTAGCACTCCCTTAAGCTACTGTGCTTAGGCCTTATAGACACAGATAGCTCTGAACTGTTTTTAAATTTGGTGGACTAATCACTGACTCTACAAACCCTTTCCAGTAAAAAAGTACGATCAACCATTGATAATTGAGATGCCACCGTGTGTATGTGTGTGTGTGTGTATGTGTGTGTGTGTGTGTGCGTGTGCGTGTGCGTGTGTGTGTGTGTGTGTGTGTGTGTGTGTGTGTGTGTGTGTGTGTGTGTGTGTGTGTGTGTGTGTGTGTGTGTGTCATCTTTATCACACAGTGTTGCTCCACAAAAACCCCACAAATACAACAATTTAACCTATTACTCAGCCTGATAAGTACACCCTCTAGGTTGATATTAACCAGTGATAGTAAGATTCTCAGGCACTTTTATGCCTAATTTAACCTCTGGGCAGTGATTAGCTGCTTTGGAGGGCCCATTCACATTTAATACATTGACTACAAACCCACACGAAAGCAGTGTGTGCATGCGTTTGATCAAAAATAGCAATTTGCATCATCAGGGCCGGGCCGAGCCAAGTCCAGCTTTTGAAGTGACCTACCACATACGACACTAATTGACATAGACTGTTTTCTCCTTGACTTCTATACGTCCCACTTTTGCACACTTAAACACACACGTAACAAAAAAAGGCAACAGTTTTGTGTAAAATCTCGGCAGGTGGTAGTGCTTAGGCTGGTAATAACATTTTAGTAGAGTTTCCAAATGAGAGCTGTGTACAGTGTGTTCAGTTAACAGTGTCTAAACTCAAAACATAGACATATACAGAGTTTATATACTGTGAGGTATGAATTTGCAGTGCCAGTGTGTTTGCATGTGCGTGTGCGTGTGCGTTTAACTGTTCTTTTGAAGCAAGGCGTTTGATTTGTTTAAAGTGATGTCTGGGCTTAATGTGCTGCTGTGGGATTTGTTTGTGTGTTTTGTAATTGCCTCGGCTTTCTGCTCGGCTTTAGAGGTCCTTTAGTAGATTTTCTTTGAACTGATGAACACAGCATGGAGACTAGACTGTTGTTTACCAGTAAGAGGAGTTTGCATAGACAACAGATTAGGATTTTCCCCAGAGTATTAGCTGTGATGACACAGGGATTGCCTAATAATTAAATACACTGCCTACATGTCTATATTTTTGAGTATGGACATTTGTCCCCATATCTTAACTGCCCAATTAATCTGAGTTTTATTAAGATATCAACATAATAATGCTTAATGTTAATAAGCCAGGTGTCTGTAGTTTGCACATCAATATATTATTTGGACAATCAGACCTAACTCCAGAAGATCCAGGCAACTTTGATTTGGCTTCAAATGTGCTGCTTCTCTGGACATTTGCAGTTTGACAGTTCGTTTAGACTGCTTACACATAAACACCTACTTTTAATACAAGCTCCACATACAACCCTACATGGAAACTCCTGGAATATCACTTTAAGACAAGCTGTAAACACATCCTGTCTGTCACGCCTGTGGAATTCCTCTTTGAAATGGCCCCAAAACAAAAGTCCGCAACAACTTCTCCATAACTTGTGAGTCAATATTAGGTCAGCCGAATTCTCAATGTTTGGTCAGCATGACAAAGTGGGGGAAAAAGTTACCTTCCCTTTGGTGCACTGTATAGATCACAGTTTGCTTAATGACAAGTCTGTGGCATGCAGTCACACGCAGCACAACGCCTCATTAACTCTGTATCTTCTAAAAGTATCAGGCTGAAGGGACTAGGTTAAGCACACACTGGGAGAATAAAATAAAGACTGAAATGACAAAAAAAAAAACAAAGATGTTGAATAAATCAAATGGCTGCCCTAAATTATGTCTTTAGGCTTTAATATGTAAGAGTTAATCATTATGCTCAAATTAACTTTTTATATTAATGGTCATAGCACAATTTAGACTTTACCACCACACTGTATTTACAGATATAGTTCATCCAATCAGAAAATATTGATCACACCATTAGTTTAAACTTCTATATTTATTAATAATGGATTAATGGATAATGCATTTCAGTGTTTCTTGTAGCTACATATCCGAAAACCTTTTACAAATTATTCAACCTTAAGGCAGGATTAAGGGGTTAGCCAAGCAACAAGCCAAGCTTAACCCTGACTTGTAAGTGTAATGTAGAAGGTTTGAGGCGGTAATATCGGTTGCTTTAGACTTGTTCTTCTTTGTGATCACTGCATCTGGTGCTACAACTTTTCCAACCCTACAATCTTATATTGAAGTTGATCATAATTTCACTACATTTTAGAGATTCAGGTTCAAATTATTGGCACTGAAACCCAGAAACTTTGATCCTGTAATAAATGTAGAAAAACACAGACAAATGTAGCAAACATCATCCAATGCTGCAAATAACTACAAAAGAAAGTTGCAAAACGCTGTCTGAAATTCTGCAAAAGTGAAATTGTCAGAAAAAGGCCCAATAGAGGATCTTGTGTTTGTTTGTTTGTTTGTTTTTAAACCAAGAAATCATCATGAGATAATTTTAAAGGACTGCCCAGCTCTGCTAAATGCTCATCTTCTAGAGACTGCTTTGCGTGACTGATTTTGTGTGCAGTGGTTTACTTACATATAGCCTCTGTTGATGTTTATATGATGCATGCTTGTATCTTTGATGACAATCTATATTTTAACACAAGGTCCAAGTTTTTTCCTGCCACTTAGGCCTTTGTCTATGTAATGTACTCTGACCTATTTCAAATGACAGAGTGGTAACAAGGCCAGACACCAGTGAGTGTTCTTCATCCACTTCACTGCGTAGAACTGTGCTCTGCTCTCCATCCCCAGCCTACTGTATTATGTAGCCCGCAGTCTGCCACCAACATGTCCTATTTGATCTCAGTCTGGGGCTGCTTTATAGACGCCTCTGTCTCACTCGCTGAGCCAATTAAACCCCGCCAGATGTTTGTCTCAATCTGTGGTCCACCAGTGCATTGGGAGTAATTACATCCCTGCAGTGGGCATCTTAGACCTAAACTATGCACCATTAGCATGTAATACTTGAATTTTGTGAGCCATGCCGAGACATTAGAGTTGTCTGATGTGACGTCACTCAAATAAAATTAACAAGTTTATCAAGCTAAGATTGGGTCAGGGAAGCAAATTTGTCACTAGTGATGTAGTCTGAGAGTAATTGTGAGTTTAAATAGAACCAGCGGTTGTGTGTTGTAAAAAAATATTTAAAATGACAATGACCAAAAGGGATATCTAAAATATTTAAAGCAACCTAAAAAAATTAATTTAAGCAATCAATAATTCTGAATAAAAATATATAAAAATATTAAATTCAACTGGATTCCAAATAAAAAAGTGTTGTTTTTTCTTAGTATGCATTGCTTTTGTTCCCTTTTTAGATTTATCCTTGTTTTTTTTATTTCTAGCGCAGTTGGTAGCACTCGCATAAGCAAATACACAGGAGACCCGGTTCAAATCTCAGATACAGGTCATTTTCTTAATATTATCCCCTTCTCTCTCTTGCCCTGTTTCCTTACCGACTACTATCAATAAAAGCAAAAACACCCCCCAAACAATATCTTTTAAAAAACATCATAAATTGTCGGTAGAAACGATTGTACTGTACAAGATCCGTCATGGGGAATAACCAGCGGTAGAGAAGTCCATTAACTCCATCTTTCTTGTACTTTAAAAGAGTTTGGAGCAAGAGGCAGGTTAGTGAACTCTCTCTGGGCGCTCCAGCTTCCACCAAAGACTTGCATGTGTAGGTCAATTGGCAAATCTAAAGTATCCCTAGGGAATGAATGCAAGACTGAATGGTTGTCTTTCAATGTCTGTCTCTTAGTGACCCCAGACCCTGCGACTAACTGGCCATTGTGTACCCCGCTTAAGTTCCAAGTTGCTGGGATAGGCTCCAGCCACCTGTGACCCCTAACAGAAATAAGCAAAAGAGAATAAATGAATATAGAGCAGGGATTTGGTGAATAGGAGTCAATGGCAGACAGGATTAATGTATCTGTTTTACTAAGAACACATCAGTGCAGTGACAGTATTGGATCACTATGAAACCCAAAAGGCCAGTAGCAGCAGTTAGCAGGATATGTTGACTAAGAACGATAGCCTTGGAGATGGACAGGTGATTTGTAAACACACTGCCACTCACACACAAACTTGTGTATCTTCACAAATATGAAGGACAGCCAAGAAATAATCATCTCCTCCTCCTGCCAGTCTCTTTTCTCTCTTTAGTCCTCTACTCTCCTCAAACCTCACAATTAACTATGACCCACCCTGCCCCGTTCAGCTGTTCAGTCCTGAATGTCCCCCAGGCCTTACATTCAGGATCTACAATTTAGTTCCAGCTTCTACAGGGCAAAGAATAAATCACAACATCAGTGTTTTCTCTCTTCATCCGCAGCAGTCAAGTCAGATTCTGTAAACACAGACAAAAACAGACTTCATCTTCATAGTTAGGTGCGTAGCCCCAGGTGCAACAGGAAGAAGCCAGGAAATCACAACCTTTTATGTGATCACCAATAAATCAACCTGACTGATGTGGTTGAGATCTTAAAAAATAGACAAATCAGATGATGTGGCAGGTTTTATAACATTTGAAAATGCAGTCTTTTACTAATAATGCAACTATCTTTAAGTCATAGATATACTTTCTTTACAGTGGTACAAACTGTACTGTACTGTAAATTTTTTTATCATCACTCCACATCTCAAAGAAACAAACCTCTTCAAATACAAGAACAGACAGATTCCCCATTTCCTATAGCTGTTAACGGCCTGGGAGTGTTTGCTTGTCAACTTCACTATCATAATACCCTTCCCTATATTTGGCAATACAGCTATTTTTAAAGCTATTTTTAAAGGTGCTTCGGAGTTTTTGGTTGTGTCTGGTGGTAAAATTAATGATAGAAGTTCCACACTTTGCACCTCCTCTTCAAGAGCATGTGAGCACTGTAGCCTGCAGGAACTTTTAGCTGTTTGTTAATAAACCCAGTGGAAATCAATGCGTGTTCTGAATTGCCAAAAAAATTGTGTAATCAACACAAGATTGTTAGCACTTCTTCTGTGGCAGTGCTCTGTTTCTTTGGTCTGAGCTCAGTGTTGACTCTCAGCCAGGAAGTATTTGAGCTTAAGGGTCCTTCAGCTGGGGTTCTCTTGGGCTATAATAGTCAAATTTCCAAAGCATTGGCAAAGAGTGTTATTTTTTCCCTTTGATCATTTGTATAACCTCCTAAAAAATTTGCATAATGCACCAACAACTTGATAAATGCTGTTAGCTACTGGCTTCTATGAAAAATATCTGTAATCAAAAATGTACTCCAGAGGTCACTACACAATACTGTGAAAGTTAGATAAATCACTAAGTGATGTGTTTTAAACAACTTCTACAGACAGTACATTTAAAAAAAGCCAACAATTTCAAAGCTTACTTGTGGATCATAATCTCCTAGAACTATGTACTTGTTTATTTGTTCATGCAATTTAGTTCCATGAAAACATTTTTTACCTTCCTATTATGTTATACTGTGCTTTGAAGTGTCTGGTCTATTGGCTGTGCATTCAAACAGTAGCAATGTGGATGCAATTATGAGCACCGGGTCAGTTTGTCTCTTGAAGGTTTAAGTGGGAAGGAGAGTTGGAAGATTATAGAGTACGCTGTGTGTTTAGGGCCAGCACTTTGTGATTCTGGGGTTGCCACTGCCCCTGCTTAAAAACTAAACCAGAGGTTGCACTGTGAAGCCTGTTTGGACTATTATAATGTTGTTTACTCAAAGGCCTTACAGCCTTTAGGATCTTTAACCACTGATCACAGGTTTGGAAACTTTCTTTTCAACACTCTCTGTATAGCACTTTAACATGTTTATCCTAAATGCATAATTTAAGACACTTGCCCTTACCATTACACACATCACCACTAAAAATATTTTGCATTCATATTGACATAAAGCATCTAAACTTACAGTCTTTAAAATATTAAATTTTCAAAATGCCATACTGACTCAATCAACAAAAATAGCAAACATATTATTTACTTAGTCTCACTATGAAGTTTGAGTGCACAATCTAGCAAGTTTGTGGTCATGGCCGGTCCTGTTTTATTGCACAAATGTCCCCATTTATGACATGAATCCATAATGTATTCATGGATTAGCAAAAACGGCACAGCCCCTTCACTGAATGTTTGTGCAAACATTATTAATTTATTCATCTTGTACAGCTTTTTCCCATTATATAAAAAGAGAATGAAATGATAAAACATGCAAAGCAACAAGTGTATTGTGTCTTCAACTGTTCTCTGTAAATGTTTTAGATTTTTTGGTGAACAGTCTTGCAGCTATTTCAACAAAATGAAGACACAACAATGGAATAAAAAGCCAAAATCAGACAAAATGTTGTCAAGGGATATAAAAGAGAACTTAATTCAATTCAAAATGAGATTTTGTTATCACTGGACACAATCCATATTATTCGCAGTAGATCCTTAAAACCCAGAGGACTGCCTGAAATGCTAGAACAAAGAGGATGCATTGTTTCGCTCAAAGGCCCAAGGTAGTACAAAAAAGGTCATGACTGCACATTGCCAAGACTCACATATAAACAGTTTATAGACTACAGATTTTTTGGTATTTACGTGTAAATTTGTAAGGGTGGCAGCAGCGTCTGTCAGCCGTGGGTGGCCGGGTATTCCTGTTGGTAATTTGATCTTAAAGTTCAGAGGTGGTCATGACAGATAAACACACACACAAAGACACCTACACATGTAGACAAACAGACAAGTTACTAAACAAATGTGGCCCATCTGCGTGTGAGTGTGTTTTGTTCTTGCATGTCTGCAATGGAAATGTAGTTTCATTGTGAAAATTATTATTAAGAAATAATGTTAGCTTATTAAACTATAACACAATGAATATTATTTATGATTTAATGGGTATTGCACACCTATAGGTTGGTCATGCTTATACACATTACAGTGAGCCAAAAGATGAATAATGACATGTGTTTGAGTATTGCCTGCATCCATTGGTGATATTTGATATCAGTGTGTTTGACAACTTCAGAGTAGGACTACCTGGTTCTTTAATGTGGGCCCAATTTTCAGTGAAACAGTGATATACTTAGCAAAGCAAACAAAAGTGGTCGAGCCCATATGGATTAAATCTGCAGACATACACAGGCCTTTGTATCTCTCATTACAATTTAGTTAAAACAGTGCTCTGTTGTACTGTTGGACACAGGGGTGTTACACTTTTTGTTTGTACTGTGCAAAAGATATATGAAGTTTAAACATAAATCCTTGTGTCATTCTAACTTTTTGTGTTTCTGTGCCTTTTGCAGGTAGTCCTCAACCACATGAGGAGGAAATGCAAGTGCCATGGCACATCAGGGAGCTGCCAGCTGAAAACCTGTTGGCAGGTCACTCCTGAGTTTCGTGTGGTCGGCTCCATCCTCAAGCAGCGCTTTGATTACGCCACTCTCATCAAGGCTCACAACCGAAACACAGGTCAGCTGGATCATTCCCACCACAATAACCACCACAACCACCATCATCATCATCACCATCATCCGAACAACCACCACAACCACCACAACACAAACCGGCGAAGACCCAGTTCTAATGAATTGGTCTACTTCGAAAAGTCTCCAGATTTTTGTGACCGGGAAATTAGTTCAGACTCAGCTGGAACCCAGGGTCGGATCTGCAACAAGACCAGCCCTGGCATGGACAACTGTGAAAGTCTATGCTGCGGCCGGGGCCATAACATCCTGCAGCAGACACGGAGTGAACGCTGCAACTGCAAGTTTCACTGGTGCTGCTATGTGGTGTGTGAAGAGTGCCGGATAACAGAGTGGGTCAGTGTCTGTAAATGAAGAAGCCCAAATCACACAAGAAACAAAGCGAGACATTTTCAGTCAAGAGTTTAACATTAGGCAAGACTGGAATGATAAGCCTGGTGTCTTTCTGTAGTGGACTCCTAGTATAAAGGAAGTTTGATGCATTTGAGCCAGCAGACAGGAGTGCACATAAGTCAGAGGTGTGCACATGGAACTTCTAAATCCAAAGATGCTACAGAACAGAGAGCTGTGCTGCATGTGCTGCCATTCTCTCCAGAGCTGAATCAGATACCAAAAAGTTAAAATATCAATAATGGGCTCTAAAAACATAAACACTCATTGTTTCAGAGGACAATTGTCTGGGAATTGAAACTGAAAACCGCAGTGTAATCCATCTGAGCCCAGTGGAATTGAAGTGAAAGTAACAGATTGCAACAATGCTGCATAATTATTTATAGTTCTGCGGTAAGCATGGAAAAAAAAGTGCAGCGTGTATGGTTAAAGAAAGTTTTAAGGGGAAACTCAAATTCATTCAGGCTCTTCTCTGTAATATTCTGCCAAAAGGAAAGGTGTGCACTTTTTATCTTGAAGGATGGTCCATGTTGTTCAATAGGGTATCCATCCACATAATCCAGTGTTCATCATGTTCATATTGTTGAGCTGTACTTTTAATACATTTTTCAACTCACACACAATCCCTTTGTTCAGAATAAATCCTTATCCCAACAAAAGTACTGCAGAAAACATGGTGTATGGTGAAATGTGCAGAGGTATCCTACAATAAAGACACAGAGAAAATAAACTCTTATCTTATTCACATCACCCTCAGATATAAACAATATCTTGAAAGGATTTGTTATCATAATCTCAACAAGTCAAGTATTCAAGTATTGTATCTACAAATGATACATTTTAAAAAGTGGAATTTATGGGCTCTCATGGCTAGTGTCTGCATCGTAAGCTAAGTAGAAGACTGAGAGAACCTGATAAATGTTGCTGCTTCTTGGGATTTTATATATCAGCTATATCAAGTCCTTAAAACATTTCCTCTATGGAGTTTTAAACCACTAGGCCTATGCAGTTATTACATGAATTTGGAAACTATTACAATGAACAATGTGTTGTAAAGTAAAAGGCCTGTGAAATAAAAGTAACTTTATGTCAACTTTATGCAGCAAATGTAAAATAATAATAAAGCTGAACTGTAAATATATATACAAATGTTATTAATTATATAAGTGCCTCAGGAGACTGGGTGCACGTGAACAGGCTTCAGTTTTTCACTAAACAGTCCGTGTTTGTCATATTCTGGTTGCCGTATGTGCTACACTCATTGTAATATATCCACACTGCCATTCTTTTTCTATATCTGTATAAAATGTACATCGGAGAAATCTTAGATATTAAACAATTTTTTGCGAAGTACATTTTAATATCTTCCATTGTGTGAGAGAGGCTTTTATCAAAGTGTAATTTATTTCAAAAATGCCCCCTCACAAGAGAAAATAATAATGTTTCTGGTGTTAAAGTTGTTTTTGCACATCCAGAACTGTAACCAAGAGAACTCTGGGAAATATTAACTATATGCATTTTTATGTCCTAATTGTAAAGTAATGTAATGTATGTATTTTTATGTTTTAATATGGTTAATATCTAAGTTATTTTTATTTTTGTGGATAACTTAATATTTGTAAGACAATAATAAAAGGCCAAATGTTGGAAAGGGGCTTTATTGTGATGAAATAATAAAAGATATGAAAGAAATGCATTGTTTGATTCATCTTTATTTGTAATTGTGCCATACCTACATTTAGAATACACATTTAATAACATGTGTTTGGATTGCAGACAGAGTGTCCTGTACTGTTGGAGCTTGCGTGCAGAGGAAACCCTGTTGAGTGTCCTGCCTCACTCATATATGCTGCGCCCTGAGGGAAGTGATGTGTCAAGTGTAAGAAGGCAAGAGATACACTTTCAAAGTAAGCAGATGTGCCGTAAAAAGGTGCTATTTCAGAGCCATGCAGCTTCTATTCTTATCCAAACCTACTGCTCACACTCGGCGGAGGGGAAGGGGGCTGCTGCTCCCACCTCGCTGTCCCATCTGTACATTAGACAGATTATACAGAACCGTATGTGTCTAATCTGTGTAGCCCACGCTCGACTTAACAAACTCCTCTCATCACGTGTGTAAATACTTTATGTGTTCATTTGTGGCAACAATGACGTGTAAATACATAAGGGCCATAAATACAGATGCTGGCTTTATTTTCTAAGAAGGCTAAGGTATTTTGATTTAAAAAATAATCTGCTGCAACAGTTTTATCAGCAGTAGTGGCTAACTCTGTTTTTTTATTGCAGCAGTCTGTTAGGGGGCAGTCTCAGAAAAAAAGAAAAAAGAAAAAACTAAAAGAGATGGTTGGTTTAGTAATACGTATAAGTTTGGAAACCCTGGTTCAACTCTGGTTGGATCAACGGACACACAACAGGACAGAATCTAAACTAAATAACATGGACCTTCCCCTGCATTCCGCTTTTGAACAACAGAGAGCAGCCAGTGGACGTCTGACAACACAAGAACTTCTTCTTCCCGACTGCGGAAGGTTGGTGGTTCAATTCCTGCTCTCCCCACAGTTCATACTGTCGTTGTGTCCTTGGGCAAGACACTTAACCCACCTTGCCTCCAGTGGTGTTCCAGCTGTAACACTGGGGAAAGGAAGCGTCAAGTAAATGTAAAATGAACTGAATTCACCCTTAGAGTTTTTAATTTTTATTTATATTAAATTGATTGTGTTTTTCCGTAGAAAACATTTCCTTTATGTGGGTGAGTTCCTGTCATGTGTTGACAACAGGTTGTGAAACTTGCTCGTACAGTCGATCCTTCCTCACTGTAAGCTCCAGTGGCAGTCAACCATTCACCTTGTATTGTCAAATTGTAAACATGCACTCATCACCCTGCATTCTCACACTCTTGACTGCTTTATCAATTTCAAAACAATCCTTAAAGTACTATTCACAGTCTGAGCAGATATTATAAACACTTGTTTAATATTTGTTTAATATCTTATTTCTTTAAAAAACATTCATCTTCATGAGAATAGCTGTAGCCTGTGAACGTTAAAAGCTCCAGGCCTGGACTTGTGCGTTGAGTTTATTTGAACAGTGGCTGTTATTTTGACAGAGAGCCTGTCCCAAAGCGGCTGCACATTTTAACTGAAACAATATTATGCTGCTGAATGAGATTTATTTTGTTATGATCCCCTGGCATGAACTAGCAGGTCTGCATCACTGGTTAAAGACATTCTTTAATGTTTTCAAAGACAAGGTCAAGTTGTTGTGCAATGACGCCTAAATGGACACTCACTATGCACGTCGATAATATGTCATTACACACGTTTTCACCTTTACAGCAGCGGCATGAGACAGACTGTCAACAGCAATATTAATAAGTTCCAACTTTAATGACTTAATTGATATTGTTGTTTTACACAGTGTGGTTATATGACTCATTTATTCTCAACGATAAACAATCTAATTATTATTATTATATTTGTTCTCTCCCAGAGGCTACAAGAAAACGACAGTAGGTAAATTCTTATGAAGAATTAAACAACAGAGTTTGAGAGAGACTTCATAAAGAACATGCAGAAAGCCAGAATCCAGCTGCAAGAACACATTTTGTCCTTAAGGATGGATAGTTAAGAAGAAGAAAATGTCAAAGACCAGTCCATACAAGTAAACTTAGTAAGAAAACTAATGAATAGCGCATTATAATAGTAATCCACTTTCTGTGTGTACATGCAGCAAATAGTTTGGAAATCCAAAGAGCATACTTTGTGAAAGCCCACTCACACTTGTGTAATAAAGCTGTGGTATTGGGATAAAGCATTTGAAATCAGATTGTCAAAACTGGATCCCATTCAGAGGAGGATGTATCGAATGGTTGGCAAAATATTCTCTTTAAACCGACAGTACACATTTTATTTGTTCTTCTAGTTTGGAAAAAATGTTTAAATAGTATATTGTAAAAGCAATATTTGTGGAGAAAAACATGCTTTATAATGCCATCTACAGTTTATTATAGAAGATTTTATGGATGAGAATTTTCAGCCCTAGTCGGGGGGCTTGCTTACTTCCAGTAAAAATTTTTTGGCTGCCAATAAAACAGAGAAAGTGTATAATCAGCGCTGAAATGTTTTTTGAAACAGCAAAAGAGCACAGAAAAGAAAAAATATCAACAGACAAAAGATGGGCAACGGACAACGTGAATAAATATTGGCAATTCAATCATGTAATGTTGAATGAGGAGGAGATAATTGTCATTATGCTGCTGAGGTTGGAGCTAAACGTTTGTTGTAGGTTTGTTGTATTGTATTTTGCAAAAGAAAATGGTTTTACTTTTTTAATAAAAGAAAACTAGGTGTCAATTAATATTGGATTATTTGTTTTTGTCGAAGTCCTTCTGTATGTGTTGCCTGTGTTTTAATTTGTGATTCCTTGTATATTTTATGTTACAAAACAGGAAACTGCTCTTGATCAGTGCAAACTAAGGCTGATTAGACATACAGGTTATTTGGCTTTCCTGTAAATATGATCTTCTAACCTCAGCTTTTATTGTTTTCAGTGTCCATGTAAGATTAGATAACATCAAAGACAAAACATAGGAATTGGCAATTCTAGTTATCATGTCCATTCACTGAGGTATAAATATTTAAAATGTTGATATATGTACTATTCTCCAAAACAGTCTGTTCCCTTCGAAGTTGGTAATTTTAAACTCTCAAAGAAGATAGGTCATGTGTTTTGATGACTAATATATACTCTTGAATTAAAATTGCATATGACAAGAACTGGCGAAGGCACTTCCACATTATCTCTTGTTTATGGTCCATTCAGCTTCTTTACAAATACTTGATCTGCACTAACACTACAGTTTGATCTGTGTTACTTATTCATGTTCTGCTCCGCTAGGGAAGGATCGAAGCAGAAACAGAGATCATTTTTTCATTCTGTGCTTTTCCTCATAACTTATTGAGAGCGGAGGCCAGCGAGTACATGCTTTTAACACCATTTGTGACATGTTACGCTCGACCTAAGACGACACTTGGAGTTCCACTTTAAGAGCCTGACAGGGACTGAGATGGTGCAGAGAAATGCTATGGGCCCACTGACGGATTCACTCAAGGCTTACATGTACACTCTGGTCTGCGATTTCTTCCATGTCAGCATGGGAGTTTGGGAGTGATACAAGGAGCAGAATTTCCTAAAATATTGATCAGAGAGGGTCAAGTATTTCTTTACATGGATGGTTATTCGAAGAAAACCACTCTGGACCATGCAGTTGCTCCACATTATCTGCCCTGATTTTCACTGTACATGCAGGCATTGCACTAAATAAAAAAAAAAAAATGTCAAAGGACTTCTTAGGAACATTTAATTTACTATGTTATGACATTTTTTTTATTTTATTTCTATCCTTAATGTAATATTACTTAGAATATTTCTCTTTGTTAGATTAGAGATTGGGTATATGGCTCAGGTTGTTCAATAATCGTCATATAACCAGAAGATTGGCGGTTCGATTCCTGCTGCCCTCAGTTCTGTACTGAGGTTGTGGTCAGAGAGGCTGTAGGTGCAATATGGCTCACCACCTCCAGTGTGTGACTGTGGAGTGACTGAATAATCGACTCAATTAAAATCCATTATCATTAGATAGTTGGAGGTTTATCTTTGTAAAACCTTTAGACACAAGAAATAGCCTTTGTTGTCAAAAAACAACTTTTTTTTTGTTTTTATTTAACCTTTATTTAACCAGGACAGTCCCACTGAGATTACAAATCTCTTTTGCAGGGGAGTCCTGGCCCCATGTGTTTGGGGGGGACTGTTGTACATGTTTTTGGTGGTAGGGGAAATCGTAGTACCCGGAGGAAACCTACGCAGACACAGGGAGAACATGCAAACTCCACATAGAAAGGCCCTGCCCTGGTTGGGAATTGAACCCAGGACCTTCTTGCTGTGAGGCAGGAGCGCTAACCACTCTGCCACTGTGACGCCAAACTTATCTACCTATTCTAGGTAAAACTAAAAGCTTGCGACCACTATATATTCCAAACTGCACTCACAAGACATAAGACTATCCACTGATATTAAGTGGGTCTGCTATATCAACAGTTTAATGTAAACAGTAAGAAAAAAGATATCTAAATGCACAGTATTTAGCTTTGTGCCCTCCCAAAAAAGCCCTCTAAAGTACAAACAGAGGGACTGATATTGGGATGATTGCATCCAAACAACAGCATGTTCTTAATGTGCCATAATGTCTGGTCTTTTATCTCTGCATTCTTTCCTCATGCATCTCTCATGCACAGTCTTACTGGCCGTGACCCCTTTGTCCTGCTGTGAGGTCAAAGGATGAAAAGAGTTTAAATATAAAACATGTTTCCCTGTATGAGTTGTATGTAACTTATTGACTCTAATATTGTTCCGTATACAATTAACAACAATTAGAAGAGATCAGGATAAAATTACAAAGCAATGGTGGTCCTCTTTACATGACACCTTTCTTTTACAGCTTTTCGTCCCTGTCTCTCTCTGATCACGTAGAGCTATAAACCCAGGCCTGCCCCGCTACGACCAGCCGGGTCTGTAGCTTTGATCACTTATCTGCCCTAAACAAGTTAAATGACTGTATCATCAAACAAGATTTAAAAGTTCTAAAACAGTATAATAAGTAATAATTTGGGTATTAATAATGCAACATGGGACATGCAGTGGTGCCCTTTAATCTGAGGTTTCTCGGAGGCTCGTTTTATGTTCCCTCTCCTTCCCACCTTCTGCCGTCTCCTTTCCTGCTGCAGGCTCATGAAAGACTCACCATGCTCCTCAATCAGACCGAGCCATCAAAAAAGACCTCTAAGAACTAAGAATTCATCTAAGGGGTGTTTAACTAAAGTGTTTCATTTGTAAAGGCTGTCCAGTAATTGTTGAAGTATTTTCTTGTGACCTGCATTTTATGAGAGGAAGTCTTAATGAGTAATTTACGTCAACAAAGGTGTCAGTTTTCATCTACACCAAGAACCAAGAACCAAGGAAGAAAAAATATCAAATGTATCTCTGCCATATGCATTTTTAAATTAGAGGCCTGATAGTGTGTAAAAGATTAATACAATTCTAAGAATTTCCCCCTCAATTAAAATTATGTTTTACTTTTCTTAGAGTAAACATGTCCTTCCTCAAAAATAATTGCCTAAATTCAACTTTTTGTAGGTTGCCCCTTGAGTAGGCTAATGATATGAGGCTAATGGCCTCAATAACAAGATTCTAATGAACATATATGTGATAAAGTCATTTTTGTTTTGTCTTCCTCCATGTGCCTCCAGTCTATTGAGAATTTTTATTAGATTAAACAATACACACACAATTTATTTTTTATTGTCAACATCGTTTGTATTGTGGTACATTTCACTTTACATGAGCCTGATTTGTGTTCATACTCTTATATTTCATTGCAGTGAATTTAAGAGGCTCATTTCTCCACTTGACCGTCTAAATTCTTCAAAGGTTTGCTCTTTGACATTATGTTAGAGTGAACAAAAGGAAATGATGGAGCATTTTTGATTCAACAAAACCGAAGAATTTCTGTTTTTTTGTGCGATGAAGGTCAAAATGTTTATCAGCAACTAAATAGCCTTGGCTTCAGTCACGGTCATTACCACAACTGTTCTCAGCTGTACACAAGGGGCCTAATGAGCACTTAAAAGAGAATCCTCTGAGTTTTCTTCCTTTCCTTAAAGGCGTCTGGATGTTTGAAATGCTGGTAGATATGACACAAACACATTTTTGTCAGTCTATATAAGAGCACAAGAGAAGACATGTTAAATGTTTTATGAGTCACTTGATTGCATTAGTGGCATTACTTCAACAACAAAAGTTTCAATCCACTTAATCTGCCAATAACAAACCACAAACCTCCTTAGCAAAACTTTCATTTATTTATTATTCTTGTTTATTTATGTTTGTGATTTAATCCATCTGTCAACAGCTTCCAACTACTGACTGATGGCACAACTGTTGATCTTTTACCTGGAACTGAACAATACATTGGGTGTTACCAATACCCAATTAAGTGTACAGTATATTAATGACTTTTCTATCTAGGCTACAGGTTGAGGCAGTAGAAGATGTGTCCCGGGGCCATTTGTACCACCTAAGCTCGGGTTCACTGTGCTAGCTGTTTCTGCACAGACCTGCCAAGTTGAGCTCAACCTTCATTCCTCACATACTTCCCTGCTTCGCTCTCTCCTGTCCATCTCTCTGTATTATCCTTCCTATGCTCCCGCGGGGCAACCCTGTCTGCAGACTGTTCATAATGCCAGGAACAGGCACAATAACAGTGTCTCCTATATTAGATCTATCATGTTATACAAAGAGCAGAAATAAAAAAAGAATAGACAGTAGTTGAACAATTCAAAAGTAAGCAAAGACAAACACAAACACTACTATATACAGATAAGTTACACTACATGTGGTCCAAGAAGAACTAACAAATGTTTTGTTCACTCGCAGCTGACTGGGCTGTAATGTCACAAAACAGAGGGAAAGACTAGGCTTCTTCCTCGTTCTGTTGCATAAGCTGTAAAATCCAGTTATTCCTGTAAAATTTGTCATAATTTCTTATAATATTACTCATACTTTATCCTCATAATTTCAGCCCTTTCAGCTCCTCTTGTGTCAACTCCTGGGTAATGTCAAGTCTATCGAGTTTGTTGTGTGGTTCTGAAACAAAACCTGATTCCAGGTGTCTGTGGGGATACTTATCAAAATGTGTGTTTTTTGTTTTAATTATTATTAAAAAGAAAGGAAAAAATAGCCTCAATTTTTACACATCTGCTACATCAGGTGTAACACTTTTTAATTGTCATGAGTAATAGTATTTTACACAGAAAAGAGGTGAAAGAGGCTTGAACACAACAGACACAGTGGTAACTGAGCTTTAACTTGTCCTATTATACATATATTCAGTCTGTTGTGTGGTTCAGAAACAAAAGCTGATTCTAGGTGTTGATGAGACAAATGGTTTCAGGCCCATGCATTTTATTGAAAATAAATATCCCGTTCCTGCTGCATGAGGTGAAACAGTGACTGGCATTGCAAATATTAGGCATATCTCAGCAGCAAGATACTACTTATGTTTCCATCTTTATAATTATCATGATTAGTAGTATTTACACTTCTTACTGAGGACCAAAGGGCTTGAAGATAAAAAAGTGCATTAGAAAACACTACACAATGCAGTAACAGACCTAACAGTCTTAAAGTCATGCATGTTGTCAATTTTAAAGGAGCTTGCAAATACACAATATAAGGATGTAGTATTTTCTGCAGTGCATCGTCTGAAAACTTGTCACTCATTTTATGATCACTTTACTGTACATTCCTCGTGTTTAACTAAAGGGAAGAGAGCAAGGAATGTAGCCTAAAACTTTCACCTTCTGCTTTGCACAGGTGGGACTGCAGCCTATGACTTCTGTTTCATGTCAGACCACCAGCACACCCCCCACAACCCCCACCCAGTTGCTCTAACCACCCCTACACCACCACCTAAACCATCAGAGGCTTTTACTTCCTCTTCAGCTTTAGCTCAAAGACACTCCCATGATCACACATATTCAAGAACTTCTATGAATGTGTTCTATCACCTTGTGCGCACCGTCCCCTTTGTGTTTTTGATGTGACAGATGGAGGTGATCAGGTGCACATTAAGTGGAGAATCGCTGATGAGGACAGATTTGAACATGTCAAAAGGGGAGTGCCAGGGCCTCATTGCTGCTCCAGTGTTCAAACCTGCCTCATGCTGAAGGCGGGTGAGTGTGTGTATGCTGTGTGTTTCTATTTAGTTATGAACCTCCCAGAAAGAAAGGCCTAATCCACAAGTAGGTGGAGATGTCCAAATAGTCGACCCAATTATCGGATGAATGATAATTATAAAAATTGATTTAAACAACTACAAGCAGAATGTGACTTGTTCTTTCTTCTTCATGGTACTTTGTGGAAAAGCTATATTTAAAGCTGTCATTTACTGTATTTGAAGAGCAGCAACAGTTAGACATGGTTCATGTGTAATTTTTAAGTATGCCAGGAGAAAATTATTGGAAAATTACACCATTAGTCATCATCTGGTTTGATTATAAAGGATTGCAAAGAATTTGATTATTGCACTAATCAGTGGAGGTGATCAGTGCATGTTGCAATCTTTGACCAGTCTGTAGGTAGTCTTAGAGACCGTTTACACAAGAACGCTGGTCAGGAAAACACAACAGTCGTTCACACGTCAACAACATAATCTGCAAAATCATGCAGAGCCACTCAAAATGTCCAAAATGTTATAGTACATATGCCAGATCAGTAGAGCTGGGTTATATTTTTGCTGTTTCTGTTAACCCTCTAGTAGAGACATGTGTGTTGCAACTATGCATCTAGTCACAAGAGACACAAGAGCAAAGTGGCAGCAGCAACAAATCAAAAACACTTTCTCGGGCAAATTCAAAGGTTTGTGTTTTCGTGAAGTGGGAACTGGAGTGGCCTTGGGTAATGAACAGGCCAATCCGCAACAGTATCATTGTGCTTTTGGCAAAATGCTTTGCCGTGTAAACAACCTCTGCTTCCATTTAATTTGGGTCTATACCAGTCAACATTGAATCCATGGCTACAAAAAAACTATACTAGAAAAGTGGCTGGTCTAATGATTTAATGCTGAACCCAGAGCATGTAGGTAAAGTAAGTATTAAACTTATTTGGACCTGATTCAAACAATCGTGTTCTTCTTTCCACTAATTCTTGTAATATGTTTTGTACTATCTCTCTGCCTATCCTCAGAAAGGTATGCTGCAAGCATTCTACCCGAAATGAACAGATCATGTGTATATAGACCTATCCCCCATAAATATGCAAAAAACTATTATACCTGCTTGTGTAGAATGAGTGGGGAAAAAAATCTTCTTTCAGCAGCACCTAAACAACATGACATAATATGTGATCATTACGTTTTTGTGTGTGTGCAGATGTCCTGTGAAATGTGCACATTCCTTTTGGTATATGCTACGGCTGCTGTCTCACAACCACTACTGTACTGCTGACGTGATGACACCTTAGCCCGATGACGTGTGTGTATATGTAACTATATGTGTGTTAGAGGGTTTTAAGAATTCTCTCTGATGTAGCAATTGGGCATTCATGTCAGGTGACACAGGTTAGACATCTGGATAGCTGCGCTTTTATTGAGGTTATGACATAAAGGGTATACTCTTACAAGCGTCAACAAATGGGATGTGTGCGTGTGAATTGTGTGTGTGTTTGAAGGCTGTTTGTGATCGAGTGCCAGTGTGCAGAGAACAAAGGGATCACAGCCAACAAGGCAGCATTCAGGAGCGTGTCTACCTCCCAGTGTCACAGCAATAGCCTTCATCTCACCCAGAGAAACCACAACACAGGATCAGGAGGGATACCTCGTGGCATAAGACTGATGGCCTCCGCCTAAAGGGGAATTCCAGCCTAAAACACTTTTGATGCACAGGTGTTACATATGCCTACTGCATCCTCTCTTCCAGCTGGCATTTACTACAGTGAATGGATCAAATATGTGGTTCAGGGGCGCAGTGGCTCAGTGGTAGAACCTTCAACTGGACATTTGGCGGTTCGATTCCCGCTCTCCCCACAGTTCATACTGTCGTTGTGTCCTTCTGCAAGACACTTAAACCCCTTGTCTCCAGTGGTGTTCTAGCTGTAACACTGGTGAATGGAACTTTAATGTAAGTCACTTTGAATAAATGAATAAATGTAAATGTGGTTAATTGCTAAATTAGTAATATAGCTCAATATAAACTTACACGTGCTGTGCACATCTAGTGAGTTGTTTGATACCAACCAATACACTGATGAGTTTCATTTGTATGTTTCCTAATAATAAAAATTACATTTGCAGTAATTTAATTGATTGATTTACTGTTCACAATTACTCAAATATTAACTTTTTTAAAATGATTTGCATGAGAATGGAACATATAGTCATGTACAAATGCAACAAAGAAAGCATAACAAAGAACGCTATAATATTTATTGTTGCTTCCAGGCGAAAAGATAAAAATCACTTTAAATATTTAACTATCTGAACTAAAAACAGTAATTTTACACCAGATCTTATTGTGTTATGGATTTCAAAGTAAATTTAAATGGTTAATGCATACAGCATATATACGTATGTACTAACTACTTGGCTGGAGTAAATATACAAGCTGATTACAGAAGTGTGGCTGCTATGGTTGCATAATTGTAGGTATCTGTAACTACTTAATTAAAGCCAGATCAAGATGGTAGTCATGGTTAGGAAAACACTGCTGTAATTGTTATGTTAGTTACTTCATAAATACAGCCTATACAAATGTAACGCCTGCTTCTTTGTGTCATATATTTTGCAATAGCATTGGAACTGCCTTCACCATGGATACAGACTGTTATTTTGTTCAAAACGGGTGGCTGAGTCTAATTCTAAACACTGTCAAGAGAAGATCAAAGAACATAGAGCATCACTGTTATTCTTCCCTATACAGAAATGTGATAGGGGAAAGTGGTCTCCTTCTATCCTTTGAAGACACATTCCAACTATGTGAGATGCAAGGTAAAGCCCACGTGTGTGTGCCATAACTGATCATGTAATTTTTCTAAAGTAAGACAGTACAGTTTTGTGTTTTACTGATCGGTCTGGTTACAGCAGTTTGCCATTGTGTAAGAAATCATATAATTAACTATTTAATCCCAATGAAAAAACAAAGGATATTAGATAATGAAAAGCTGAAGCATAGTTCTGTGACACATCAGAATTACCAAGAACAGCCATTTTATAACAACTAGGTGTGTTTTGGTCTGGTCTCAAACCCACAACCTACACACTGAATGCCTCTTTACTGAGTCACCGTTAGTGTGTAATATAATACAATACTGAGTAAATGTGAAAATGTCACGTTGGTTAAACACCTGGTATGAATACAAATTTAAGTCACAAATGTTGCATTATCCATTAAGTCTTTCTCATATCTTTGGTTAACCTGACTCAGTACAGTACCATAGGGAGGGCTCATGTTGAAAGCATTTGCAAAAGAGTAGGTACTCCAAATGAATACCTGGTCGGTGATTGGATTTATAACTTCAGTTATCCAATCAGAGCCGCGCCATGATGTTTACGTTTGTAACGGTAAAACAATTGCTATCTTCAAACCTTAAACACGCCGAGACCTGTTGGTCCTGCCACATTATTGGTCACAACAAGCCGGTAAGGCAAGGGTGGGACCGTTGGGAATATTTTGCTTGGAGCAGTTTAAGATGGATTTTTGCGAGTTTGTTGACATGAGCTGCAGCGCAAGGATCTTGGATCTTGGCGGCGCACTCATTTAGAGATAGGGTGAGGAGCTCGGTTACTCGGGATGAGCTCAAAGTAGAGCCGCTGCTCCTCCACATCGAGAGGAGCCAGCTGTTTGAATGGCTCCTGGACACCTCCCTAGAGGGGTTCAGGGCATGTCCCACCGGGAGGAGACCTCGGGGAAGACCTAGGACACGCTGGAGGGACTATGTCTCTCAGCTGGCCTAAGAACACCTCGGTGTCCCCCCGGAAGAGCTGGAGGAAGTGTCCGAGGAGTCGGGAAGTCTGGGTTCTGCTTAGACTGCTGCCCCCGCGACCCGGCCTCGGATAAGCGGTAGAAGATGGATGGATGGATGGATGGATGGGTCATAACAATGAAGCTATAGGCAAGACGTATATGCTGCATTCATGTTGCAAAAATGTCATAATTTACATAAATGCTGGGTTATAGAAGTATAGAACTCAACCAAAAGCATGAAGAGGAAAACACCAGTTAGTTTGGTGGTCATTTCCCAAAGGTTCACCTTCCTCTCTATCCGTTCATTCATCTCTTCTTCCTTCCATCCATCTAACCACTCACTGAGGGTATGCAGCGCAGTGCAAGCCTCTAATCTGTGGCTCGGAGCAGCTGCTGCCTTGTGGCTCCCAGGCAGCAGGGCTCTTATTATTGTGCATGGACTCACACACTCACCAAACTACACATACTCATGCAAAAACACACATGCGTAGCGCAGAGTCCTCTCATGTGGTGCGCCAGCTGGCCGTGGCGTGCCTTCGCCTTTACCAGTGCGACCCAAACACTGCCTGCTACAGCTCCTGGTGCTACTGCTGCACTCTGGGGACTTTCCAACGCATAAGTACACAAGGATGACAGGAACAACGAACAAACTCTACAGTATGTGGGCAGAAAACAAAAGAGGGAAAAATGAAAGAGAGATAAAAATAGCTAATTAAATTATGAAAAAATACAGACAATAAAAAGACACAGCTAAATTGAAGAAAGCCTGAATTATATGTGCCTTATTTTTGTAACTGCAAAATTTAAGATATTTTTTGTCAGAATCTCTCCCAAAAGCAACTCTATAAACTTTCCACAAGTCACTGATAGGTGGAAATCGACATTTTAGCAAATAAAAGCAATGCTACATAGAGAAAGAATATTAAAAAAAGATTTAGAGTCTATCATTTAAATAATGTAAAGGTACGTTCACACCAAACGCGAATTATAATTTGAGATGAAAAGATACAAAGTGATGCAGATATGCAGCTAATTTTGCTAAGTGTCCTTTTTTGATTTTGGTCAAAGCACTTAGCACACACCAGCTTTACATTGGCTTTCCAATGTAACACTAATCCTCAAAAACAAAACAAAAAACAAAGAAAAAACCTCAACTAAACCATTTCAAAAATACTGTTCATTTCTAGGTATAATAAGCAAAACAGCTAAATAACCATTCAAAAAGTTGGATGGGAACACTGTGTAAATGTTCTGGCCAACCCCTCTCCGCCTGGCCCATGTGAGCAGGCCGAACATCTGCATGAGCTCAGCCATCTCTTCCCATCGCAGAAACATGAGTAAGATGGATGCTTCTAGCCACAGAGGTTTCTCCTGTGGTTTTTGCTGAGCTCAGATCTAGACTCACTCTGTCCATCTCTACCCGCTCTCTGATCTCTGGTGCACTTATCTGCCCACTTGCTCTCTTTAGCGACTATGTCATGCTCTGAGACATTTTCTGTATGTGCTCTGATCCTGACTCTCTGCAACTAATGGCTCAGGTTGGAGCCACAAGGAAAGCTCTGGGCAGGGCATTGGCTAAATAAAGTAAGCTGGCTAATATCTGTGATCCACATCTCCATGGCTTGGCAATCACAGTAGGAAGTTTAAAGGAATAAGAATATTTGGACAAAGCAATTTGAGATCCTTGTAAAAAAATAAAACATTTGAAAGACATGGTTTCCTTTTGGAGGAGAGATGGTTTGGGCATAAAACCTCTTTGAAAAATGTTTATATCACTAACCCAAAATTGATGTGCCACAATTATCTGGACTCTCATGTTTATGTTGTGTTGATATAAACTAATATTTAATATTTTCTACTCCGACAATTTATGGCAACATGACATAAACATGTTGCCATAAATTGTTGAAATAGAAAATATTAAATATTATACTCTATTTATCTATGTGATTATGTCTCAACAGATTAGACATTGCCTGAAAAAAAAAAGCTAGTGTGTGCTTGGAAACCCCAGAATGAAAATAATCCTTTATTATGGTCAGCAGGTATATGTCACTGTCTTAACAACATCATTATGCAGCACAAAAGCCAAGCCTGTGAAATAAAATGAATCCTGCGCAGCGGTCATGTTTTGTTGATAGGAGATCAAAGCAGTCATCTTGTCAGAGTAGGCATCAGGATGTGTTAATCAGTAGCACTTTGGCTATTGAGGAATGAAGAAACTATATTATGGGTTTTTCAAAGGTTTTATTTTTAACCTCACAACTCACCATTACACTCAGGAAAATTAATCTGTGAACAGTAAAGTTTTGGTTGTGTTTGGTTGTGTGTATGTAGACATACACTATACTGTATACTGTAGTTTTAATTGATTACATAAACTTTGTTTGTTTTCTTTCAAATTTCTTATATAGATAATTTTTTGTATTGACCTGTATATTGATCTGCTGAAGTCATTACAGCCTAAATTCAAAATGAGTCACACTTCAGACTTTGAGGCATCACCACAGTCCCTGTTTGATTCAGTATGACTCGATAAAAATCTCAACACCTTGTATTTAAACCACAGCCTGATTTACAATTTTCAGTAAACTTTGTTGAAACAAAAACATCTGCTCATTTCCCATCTCTGTTGATTGACAAGTAGTTACTTTTTCCTCATGTACGTTTTCCAGCAGCAATAACTCCTATCCTTTAAGATGTCCACAAAGGCCATAAAGTGCTCTCCATGTGGGCAGCAGCCTTTGATTCCTGGGGTCATGGTAAGTCATGGTAGTAATCATGAGCTACAAAGTCATTAACCAAAGAAGTTGGTGCTGACCTGCATTGGGGGAGAAGTCTATTTGATGTTGCTAAATAATAGGGTGGGGTTGCCTCTCAAATCAGGTGAATGAGCGGTTGTCACTTTAGAGGATCTAATCTGCGACAGAGCTAAGTCTGGGGCATTATTTTGCCAACACACATGAACTGTTTTAGAAAGGCACTTTGAATTACAATGTTAGATCTGTTCTGCATTTCAGTATTTATTATAATTACTACAAAAGCCCTATTTAGCTTTAAAGTTAAACACCTGCACCTACACACTCACATTGTTCTTGTGTCACTTTTGCCAAATCTTTGAAATATTACTAGAACTATAAAGCCCTGTGTTACCGTAAATGTTTATGTGCATCTGTGTTGAGTCACGATAAGCGGGCCAGTCACAAAGAGAGGTCAAAAGTCAAATGAGGTCCCATTTGCCTCAGAAGGAGCAACTTTATTTCCTGTCACGAACGTCTTGTGTGGCTTCTAATTGTGCTCAGAAGAAAATGGAAGGAGGCTGTGACAGAGAGAGCTAGAGTGCATTTTTATTTGTGCATATGGGTTTTTACATTTAAGACTGTTAACTGTCTTGTCTTTTTCATTTGTGCTTTTACTTATAGGCAACCAATTATTTATGTGATTAATTTTAATTTAATGATAGTGTGGAGTATAGCAAGTGAGATGTCCTTTAATGACAAGATATAAGACTAATCCAACAAAGAATGAATTTCTTTCTCATAAAAGTGTGACACATATACTATATATACATATACATATACACTTACACTCCTCAACATACAGCCTTAAAGATTTCAGAAAAAAGATTTGCAGCATAATAAAAAGTTGTTGCATGTTGTTACATTACACGGAGAAAACACATGCATGTGCATGTGTGTGTATCTGGCAACCTTTGCATTTTGATGTAATATAGGTTTAATAAAATATCTTGAAAAGACAGTGAATAAACAAGCAGGTTGAACTAGACAACATGTTCTTTCCTTAGACCCTCCATCAAGGTCAAGAAAAACTCAAAAAATCCAGCAGTGAAAAAAGATAAACCTCAGAGAAAACGACTGAAGGAGGGACCCACTCCCAGGACGGACAGGCCGTGCAATAGATGTGTCCATGACAGTCACTGACAAATAGTCCATTATATGTACAAATCTAGTCCATAATAATAACAGCCCCTAAATGTACTGCTACACTGAGATGTTACATCATATTTCAAAAGAAACACTGATTTTACTGTCCATCTATCAGTGCAATGTCATATGTTTAATTTGGCCGACTGACAAATTCTGACAAATGTTTTGATTTTCTACTGTATAAGTTTCACACAGTAACAAAACAAGTTCAATTCAGCCTCCTCTAATTTAAACAATCTATAAATAGAGGTCCCAGTGATGTTTTTGGCTTGTGATTTACATCTCTACCACTATTTATTTTGACACTATAAAGTTAAGAGTACCATAACATTTCATTTAGGCCTCTCGCTGAACAAGAAACCTTCATCTTTCCTCATTTTCTGGTGTTCTTTTGAGGTTTAAATCTCAGCTGTGGAAAAAAGAACAAAGCTGTCTGTCTGTTAGATATACTGTTGCTGGTTATCATGTTGTTTTGGTCTTGGATGACTGTAATGGTTGGTTACGGATAAAATCGGGGCCATTCATTGCCATAGCAACAGTAGTACAAGACAGAGACCCTGGTGAAAATGTCTGTCTATGTGAGTGTGTGTGCACATGTGGAATCATGGGAAGGTTTTATCGACCGGACTAAGGTCCAGACTAAGATGATGACAAGCTGGTCAGTATTTCCATTAGGTCAAGCTGTTACACTCCCTTTACGTGTCCTTCCACTGCTGCAGCCATGTTCCTAAAGTCCATAAATACTTTATATTAGACTCCTACAATAAACTTTAGTGTAGTGGCTAACCTTTGTTTCCTTTTCAGTTCCATTTCTTTCTAATATTAACCGCAATTTGAAAATGAATAAACTGGAGAAACTGGTTGTATATGTTTAAGGTTCAGCTTCTCACATTGGACAAATAGTAACAGAAATTACACAAATAGTAACATAAGTAACACAAATAGTAACACAAGTGAAAGTAGCCAACAGATATTTTTTCAGCTACTTAATGGAAACCATTGTCCATATCTATATCGGCCCAAAGGCAGCACTTGGATGTTATTGCCCCAATAAAGTCACCATTAACACCCTGCCACCATCACCAGGTAATTTATCGCTTTAATTACAGACAGAGGAAATACCAACAAGAGTTTATAACCGCTCTAATAGGTATGACCCCTGCAGGTCCTTGTGCAGGGTCGGCGGGGGTCACCATCACTCTTCACAAAATAAGTTCAAGCCTTGGCAAACTGTAGAGGATGTAAAGACTAGGGTTTGAGGTCTTTGTGGGTGATTTTTATTTTAGTTCAGTTATAAATTTGAGGTGTGTTTTGAGTTCATGCTCGTTTTGTATTTTGTTGGTTTCTGCAGAAATGGCTGCACTGGAACGTTTGGTTGGAGTAAAACCTATAAAACATTTGTGATGTGTTTAACTCAAGAGAAATGCTGGAGAAGTTTAACAAAAGGGGGATTGTAGGTTTAGTTTCCCTATTATGTTTTATATATTTATGTTATCTTGGGTGACTTGGCGAGGGGGTTAGCACTAACCCTGGGCAGGTACAGATCTTTCTGTGTAAAGTTTGCATGTTCTTTCCATGTTCTCTTTATGGGTTTCATGTAAAATCCCCAAATATACAAAATGTCCCTCATGAAGGCAGGACTTTCTTGTAAAAGAGTTTAGCAATCCCGGTGGAACTTGTGTAAGCTCAGCAAATGTATAAAAAAATTCTCCAAATTACCACACGAGGAGACTATGATGCCACATCTAAATGGATCTGTTAAGTCTAAATACTAATAACTCATCATTATACAATTTGAACTACAGAATCTGAAGAAATTAAGTAATAAAGTTAAATTAACCACTGGCCACTAGAGAATCACATTCAATAACATTTGGTATTTGATGTTGACTTTGATGATGAGTCAAATTCTAGCTGCATACCATTCCCACAGCATCTTTTCAGTTTTCCATAAATTTCCACAACGAACCAAAACCACAGTGACATCAACCAGATTCAACCAGCATCTACATTTCTGAGCTGAAAAAAAAAATAGTATTGGTTTCAACCCCTGCCTGCTTCCATATGTCCACACGCTACGACTTGTGCGCCTTTATGTGCATAGTGTGGTTGGTACAAGCATTTGCATACACACAGTCTGAGTTGTTTTTCTGCTTTGTTTATTCGTGGTAAATACAGTATGTGTTAGAAAACGCTCACAGACAAGTGTATGCATGTGCATTTGTTGTGTGCGCTGGGTGCTGTGGGTGAACTGGGTGGGGCGAGAGATCCTGATGTGGTCGCCTCTGTGCTACTTCAACACATGGCGACGGGGGCATGAGGCTCCATGCATCACCAAGAATGTCTGGGAACCATCTTTATGTGCGGACCCGAGTGAATATGTATTTATCTGTGGGCTTATGTGTGTGTAAACAGCATCGTTTTTAATGGGCTGATGTGGCCATACTGATCATTATATATTTGTGTGTGATGATGATGACGATGCCCTGGGAATATTTGCACCAGATACGAGAAGCAGCTGTTGTGTTAACCTCTGTTGGTACACCGCCATCACTGTCCAGCCCTCAAAGAATTTATGTCTCTTAATGCATATGTTTTTCTCTGTGTACTGAACATTTCTCAAGTTTGTACCTCACATTTGGGCATATTTTTATCTTTAATCAGTCAGTAACTTGTGTTATGCATTCTACCAAGAGGACAATTGTATTATCATCTATATCAGAAATATGCAGGATATTTGCTCCATGTTTGATTTCCTTTTACTGAAATGCTTCCAATATTGGTGAATTCCATTTTTAGGATTTGCCTTGTATTGTTGGATTAAATTGTATCATGTAGCAAAATATAGTTAATGTGGCAGTGGTGATTTTGTTATTTAAAACAGCCCTGCATAACTTTCATCCAGTAGCAATGCGTAACATTTGCTCCAAAATATGTATTCTTGTAATCATTTAATGGTTCTTAGTCATGAGATCAATAGAAACATCAGCTGGACAGAAACCTCTAATATAAATTATGATTCCTGTCGTAATCCTGCTAAATAGCTAGACCTGCAGTGACTTATCTAGTAACAGTTCAGTGCATTTCCTGTAAATGTTTTATACATTATCAAGTGAATTGTGTTGTATCAGTCCGTGTGAATGGAAGAGAGTTTTAATGAGAAACTCTACTTTGCTGCTAAGCTTGTAGTTTTCAGAGCTTATATTCCATATCCAAAATAACTTTGTTAAGTGTCGTGGTATCATATATCTGTTTCACAACACACAACTCTGTAAATTGCGGCTGTGACACATGCCGAGGTTCTCGGTGTGGTTCCCCAGAGCCGTTCCCTGAGCGGTTCTCGCGGCGCACACTCGCAGCAGCTGCACAGAATCACGGCCCAATCCACTGCAGAGTTGACTGTTCGCCTTCCAGAAATCAACCAACCCAGGCAAACGGAGTTCAGCTTTTCCAGGGCTCCACTCGGCCTCTGGGGATCAAACATGGTCGCTAACAGGCGGGCAGCAGCCACCACAGCACGGCCCCTGGGCCAGAGGGAAACACCCTCCTGTGGCTTCCCTCTCCTGACAAATATTAAAGACCTGGCCTTCCTCTTTGGCCACTTCGCCTTTCCTTTATTTACTTGCCATTTTGTGGAATCTAACTTGTGCTCTACTATCTGGCTTTAATATCTAACAAACAAAAAATTCATTTATACTTTAAAGAATGCACTTTCTTTGCCTCCCATAGGGCCTCTGTCAGACTCTGTAATTGTATGAGATTACTGCATGTCAGACTGTACAACCCAAAACTGCTGCAACCTGTGTCAATCTGTATGATTAGACAATTTAAGTGATTTGTATAGTCTACAGTTGAGCTATGGTCCAAAATAGGCAGCAGTTATGAGTGTTGATTAGTGTAGAGTATATAGTATACTGCACTATTCTTAACTTTACTTTTGGGGGTTGATTTCTGACATCAATATACAAATTGGTAAGAGTCAAAATATTTTCCAGACTGGGCCACTGGTTCAAGATGTTCACTAAATTCTTTTGATATTTAATTCTATTATTAGGAAGAAGTCAACCACCATACAGTTTCTTATACTTGTACGTAGTTTAACATCTCAGACATTAAAAAGCATTACTTTTTCTAATTCTCATGGGCTGTCCTACTTCTTTGTGTCTTGCTATCCATCTCTCTCCTCACCCCTTGTCTTTCACTGTCAGGGTTACAGGATTAGTAGCTGCAGCTTCAAAGGCTCGACCATATGTGTGCAGATTTACTACAAGCACACATGCAATAATTGCACCGGGAGCCAGAAGATTTACACCAGAAACCTGGAAACTCTGTGCGCTCCTTTGACTCCTGTTCAGTCTCCTTCTTACCTTTTTTGATAAAGACCACAGTGAACCTACAGCAGTAGTGTTGCTCAAGTTATGACTGAACATGTGACTCAGCCAAACATTTGCAGGTGGTAATTCCTGCCTCGCTTCAAACACAAAGAATAATATACTAATTACACAACTCTGCTGCAGTGTGCTTAGGTGCTGAAGTGTGTGAAGAAGGCATTAAAGCAAATAAGTCATCTCTGTCAGATTGAAGGGAGATTCCAGATTATGCATGGAAAGTCCACGTGGAAGACAGGTATGTGTTTGAGAATATGCATAAACACACAAGGCTTAAGGACAAAATTTGGACTTTTTTTTTTTCTCCCTTGTCTTTCCTATTCTGTCACCAGGTAATGTTTTAGCTCAGTCAGTCCACCATAACTTCAGATGGCTACACTACAGGACAAATGTAAACAATCAAGCAATGGAAAAGGAAGGCACAGCGGGACAAAGTGTAAAAGAGGTGAGAAAGGTGCAACGAATGAAACGAGTGGCACAGTGTTTGAAAGTAGAGCTCATTTTGTTGAGTCTCAGAAGAAGACATCTGCGGAGCAGGTGTTGGAGCCAGCTGTGGCAGAGCTAAAAGAGGCAGAAGTAAAGTGAATTGCCCCCTCTACAGGCCACTGGGGAGAGTTACGTCTCAGAGATCAAGAGACACATTTGTGGAGACATGTCTGGGCAAGAGCCACTCCAATGACTTTTCAGTCACCTTTCAAGAGACAAAACAGTTGATACAAAATTGAGGCCTTTGTATTTTGAATCGTTTTAATATTAGTGTGGACAATGTGTCACAATGCTCCAGTTATGTATTTGTTGGTGACGTCAAGACAAGACAAAAGAATGAGCTTTTATCTGTTAATACAATAAACCCACCATACTTTTGTACTTTTTCACTACTTCTCAATATTTGTTTGTTGGAGTTCACAAAGACACGTATGCGAGCCACTTAATAAATGTGACAGCTGAGTTAATGGAGTTGGCGTTTTAAGAACATTCCCACTGCTTCCATTAGAAATTCCTCAACACATAATGCAACATTTTATTTCTTTATCACAAAGTAATTGTTTGTTAAATTTATTCTTCATTTATTTTCTTCCACTTAGTCCTGTCAGGGGTCACAGGTGACTGGAGCCTATCCCAGCAGCTTTTTCTCCAGCATTTATAAAAGAAGATAACCATGATAGAAAAGGCTAATGAGTTCAATCTTTTTTCAGAAAAACACAAAATAAGAATACTATGTGCCCATGCTATCTGTACTCTAATATGATCAGTGGGAGTGCAGGATCCTGACAAAGAGCTAAGCCTGACATTTTCACTGCACATCACAAAGATAATCTGCAGATGAAGATGTCTTAGCTGTAATTAAATTTAATCCACTCTTCAATGGTGAAAAAGGCATGAATGTTTTACTTATTATTAAATTTTGGCAAGGACAGAACAGTATACGTGTGTGCGTAAAAAAAACACTGGTAAGTACATTTGAAGTGTTGCACAGACTGTTCTTGCATTTATGCCGTATATATGTGGCTACGTGTCTTCGCACATTCCTGGCCGTCCAGAATCATGTATAATAAGCTTTAGTTTGACGTGCCCTAAAGATGAACTTAAGAATAGGCATCTGTTGACTCCTGAGCTCTTGACATGGCTGCCAGTCAGCATCAGCGGTCAGATGAAACCACAAGTGTTGCCGTCAGAGGATCTTCCTTCACCCCTTGCCCCCCTTTTCTCTTACTTAATTAGATGCCGCCTTGTCTTGTCTTTTTCACTCTTTGCTTGGGTCGTATAAATGTGTTTCATATGACTTTGCAAGAGGATCATCAAGGAGGTTACCACTAAAGATGAAAAATGTACTTGTTTTTAAGCAGATGTTTATGTTGCAAAAATATAAATAATAATAATGATACCTAATGCTATATTACATGCTGCTTCACTAGCACCTAAATTAGCTAAATTGGCTAAAACATATATTAGAACCAGCTACAATATATCTAATAAGTCTTCTTGTGATCAAAGGTATGTATTCTTTTGGCAAAATCTTGCAAAATTTCACACAGACCCCTCTTTTGTGAGTCTGTGAGTGGTACGGTAGCCCTGCAGGGACATTGTCTATGAACAAACCCAGTGGAAATAATTCAAATGATGAATTCACTCTTTTTTGTTCATGTAGTTTATAAATGTCATTCATTGATAAAAGCCTTCATTTAAGCAACAAAAATGTGCTTCTCCTCCAGCGGTGCTCAGTTTGTCTCCCATTCAAATGCATACTACAGATATGTACATCACTAATAAATAATTGCCTACTTTACTTTTGTGGGTTGCTAATAGTATATTAATTAGCATTATACTAATTATACTAAAAAATATGAATTAGTCTTTGAAAGTCAGACTCAAGACACCAACAAAACCACAAACCAGCGTGAGTTTCCTATGAATTCAGTGTATCTTATGGTTTGATTCCCTTCAGGCACAAACTGATGTCATGCTTGTCAGCTCCCCTCCCGTGTCCTGAGGAAGGCAATGGGAGATGATAGGGAGTTTGTTGCCAAGTTATAAAATGTCAAAGGTTAAAGAATGTTTCTCTCTGTGACGATGTTTTCAGAGAAGCAGCAAAGGCCAGCGCAAGTACCGCTCGCTACTGGATACTGTGTGTGCTTGACTTAGCAAGGAATCAAACAATAACCATTTGGCTCGTCATTCGTTTTCACTCTCATGCAAAATAGTGTCCATTATCTTATCTCTATTTACCCTCAGCTACAGCCACATGCTTTTAATTAATTTTGATGCAATTTAAACCAGCACATTTCTGTTTTCTGTGGTGAGGTGGATTTGTGCCCATCAGTCCCACCTCCTTCACAGAATCGTCAGAGTTGACAAACCAGTTGAATCTGTCCACAAAGGTCATGTTTGAGTTCACTCTAGGTCAAGCCCATGCCATAAAAGCTGAAGGTCATGGGAAGCTGCAGCTCTTGGCTCGACCGGATAGGAACTCCACTGACAGGTTCTCTTTTGGAGGATGTTTGTAAAATGGCCGACCACTGATACCACAGTAAAGAGCGTGCTGTGCAATGACTGGGGTGTACACCGTGGGCCAAGGACACGAGGCGAGCACACTGTGACCAATGATCCGAACCAGACCACGTAGGAGCAGGCACCGGGGAAGAGACAGAAGTGGGGAGAGGATGTGTGTGTTAGTGGGAGCGGAGCGCCTGTGTTTTAGTGGGCTGAGTTGATTTGATTACATTGGGAGATAGCAATCAGCTTCAGGACGTCTTATGCTTCCAAACGGAGAAGCTCGACACGCATAAGCAGCAAATGTTCACATACACGAGAAAGAATATCTCAAGACAAGACTTAAAGCTTGCTGCTTTGAAAAGTGAGATGCTTTGTTAAATTACCGGTGGATCAATGACTTCTGTCCATAAAATGTTTGAGGATTTCGAAATGTTAGGCTCAATTCACAAAAATTTACAAAATTGTCTTAATTATCTATACCTTCCCAACAACTTCCATGACATTTTTGCCAGTATGTGACCAGACATTTGAAGTTATGCACTATGGCAAAACATCAATTAACCTTTTTTCTACACGTAAACATGTTCTATTATAGATTTTGTTAATGTTAATGTTAAAGTTCATGACATTATACACATGTTTGCACCTCTCCTACTTTTAAAAATTAAAAACAAACAATGAAATGGAGGCTTACAGAACAATTAAGGTTATATAACAACAACAAAATAAAATGCCACAACAAAGCCCTATAAACTTCTGAAGGAACAAATAACCCTACTGTAAATGTTTTACTGTCTTGTTTTTAAGGTGGCAAGTAAAAGCATTTGGAAATGCTCTGTCACTGTTTCGGGTGGGAAATGGGTGTCTGTAAGTGATTGCGGTGTGGAGATACAGCTCAGACACATGCATATGTTTGAGTCAATGCCGTGGAAACAGGCCGATGTTTGGTCCCGATAGTTTCTTTCTCTCTATAATTGTGGGGAAATGGGTTTCAGATGTTACTGTGCATCTGATCACTTTGGGCCCCGCTCGGCCCCGTCATGTCCTCCAAAACCACATCAAGGCGCGCAGGGCTGATGTGGGATGATAGCAGCGTTAGTGAGGGAGGCCCAGTGCGGGGCTAAAACGCTCCTCTGGGTGCCCTTGCAATAACAAGATCCACATTAGCAGTAGCCGTGTGATCTGTCTGCTTGGCTTTTTCTTTTTTACTGTGTTACGTGTGATGCTAGTGTAAAGGAAACTTACCCTGATTTTCCTGAAATGTATACATATACTGTTCCAAAATTATTTCTAAATTTGACTTGAGTAGAAATACGTGCCATTCTGACTAACATTTAGTTTTTGCAATATGTTACCGACAGATCCTCTATATGGTTATTCTGTAAAATACTACTAATAGTCTTTTTCTCCTTGTTTCCCATTGTTTGAAACCTTTTGAATGTATTAGACATCCTATTTGTTGTGTTCTTGTTTCTGATTAGCTAAAAGGGGATGAAAAATGTATTCTCAATTTTTTTGCAATGTTAAGAGTCTCATTTTACTAACTAATTGTATCACGCCAATTTAAATTTACAGCTGTACAAAAACAACTTTTATGAGTACAAGCATAACCAATGAAAACTGTACCCCTTACATATTTGCAGCACCTGTTGCAGCGACGGCTTGGGTCATTGTGGGTGTAACAAACCCACATTCCTGTAATAGAGACTTTTGGTTGCTTGGGTTTGTTTTCTTTGGATGACTCCTTGCCCCTGGGTGAGGACTTCGGTGATCCACATGGGAGAAACATGGGGGTTGATATCATGTGTTCCAGCTTAAAGAGCAGGAGAAAAGTGGGGAAGAACGTTGAGATGAGAAATTTGGGATGCAATGCTGCCCTCTGTTGTTGGGTTATATTTTGGGGCACACATTGAGAGTACAATGGTAAAGTTAACCTCATATTTATAAAGAAACCAATAAACTCAATTTATTTATATAAAATATTAATCTAATGAATCTGGAAATGTGTTTCCACATTATTAAGTTTTAGGTTGGCAGAATGTACTATAAAAACTATATTTGATGGGTCTTAGGCATTAGTCAGCATGTGTCTCCATCTGTGCCAGGGCGATGGTGGGATGGAGAGGATAAAGGGGTGAAGTGGTGGATGTGGGAGGGAGGGGAAGTGAGATAGCCACTAGTTGATAGAAATGCATCAGCCAGCTGGCCGACAGCCGCACAACTGTGGAGCTCTCAGTGATCTCTGGCTCTGAGAAAATACAACAGCCAGAGGCATGGGGGGCTCAGAGGGGGCTATTTGCAACAAAAGCTCACTGTGAAGTTGCACTTACTGTAAAATACATTTTATTCAACTAACTTCACTCATCTTGGACTGACAATACCCATGTCCTTCTTAAGAAAGAAATCAAAACAATTACATTTCCACAGTGTGAACCGATCGACCTATAAAGGCCTGGAAACTTCTAGATAGTGACTTAAAAGCAACAACCTTTTTGGGCAAAAGCAAGACTAATGATTTCTCTCTGCCTATCAATATTCAACCTTTTAGCCTTCTTTCTCTGCACCTTTTAAAATGTCCCACAACATCCAGCATTAAATTAAGTTACATGTCAAGAAAGCCTTATAGTGGAGCCACCAGGGCATTACTTTTGGATTAGATTCATTTGCTCCATTTAAGCCACTTTATCTCTACAGCCTGTTTGTTGTGAAGCTCGTAGCTACTGTTGTAAAATGTTAATGATTAGATAGTCATCATTATTTAGTAATTGAGTCGACCACTTATTCTCTATATCAGGGGTCTCCAACTCACGGCCCGGGGGCCAACTGCGGCCCGCAACACGATATTTTGTGGCCCGCAGGACGATATGAAAGTTTAATGTTAGTGCGCCCTGTGAGTTTTATATGAATGGCACGTTACCACGTTGTGTGTGGAAGGTTCCTTTTTGTGCAAGCTGGAACTGAACCAACTCCATCACAGTGGAGTATATGGCTCCTGGGGGCGGGCCATCGGCTGGGCTTGATGCAGGCAGAGAAACATTTCACAACTATGGAGGAGCCTGTGTAACATCACATAGCTGTCATAAAATGACTGCTTCTTACTGTGTTTGAAATGAGCATGTTTGACCTTGAGCTGAACAAAGTCAATGTTACCGGCATTGGATCATTTGAAAAGGGCTGATTTGTTTGAAAGTTGATGGCAATTTCATCGCCACTATCCATGCGAATTTGTTATCATGACGAATCTGCAAATTAACGCCGATGTTATGTTGACAATGTCACCGAGGGGAGTAGACATCTAATGGGGCCACTCAGCCAGCTCATTCATGTTCATCAATATTCCATTTAAGTTCAGGATAGCTCAGGTTCAGAAGAACCCATTGAAGTTAAAGAATTGTTAGTAAGGACGTTTGAGAAGATTTAACAAAGCTTTTTTTGTGGAATACCTGATCCAGCCCAGCCTCACCCAGACTCTGCCTCCTGCGGCCCCCAAGTAATTTGAGTTTGAGACCCCTGCTCTATATAATGAGCAGGGAATTAAGTAAATTTAGACCAACCAAAACTTATCTTAGATACTGTACACATCCATGTTGTGCTGTAACATCTTTGATATGACTCAGATCAGGTGATTACTTCTTTTTTTTTATTAAAGAAAGGAAAACATAAAACATCTGTTAGCCATACTGTGTGATCCTTCTGAGAGAGGCGATCCAAGGTTATTCATAGAGGGTCATCTTCACTTCAATCTCTGTCTCCCTTTAGTCCTGCTCTCTCTTCTCCCTCGCTCCTTCGTTCAGTTGCAGCTATTGAGCATCAAAGCCCCCTATGGAGCAGGAATCTCTCCTCTGTATAAACAAGGCTCCGGTCCATTCCCACTGTGAAGCAGATTGGACTTGAACCTGCGTGTGAACCCTAACTTCTATAGTACCGCACTGCACTGGGTGACTTTGGGTGTGTGTGGAAATAGGTCATCTTTGTCTATAATGTGACTCAGCAATAAATTATATATGATAAAACCGTTTTTGAGAATGTTTTGATTGTAACAAATGCTTATGTGCAGGGGATTTGGACATATTACTGAAATAGTTTCTGTGAGAAAGAGATAAGTAGATTTAGTTCTCTGTGTTTATTATGATCTGACTTTGGTCTAAAATGTGGATTGTGTGAAAGAGTTGAAAGCACAAGGCTGCAGTTACATACATCTAAGTAAGGCCACAATCCCAGGCAAGATTGCGCCCTAGTGGTAAAGAAGAGTAGTGCCACCTAAGACCCAAAAGTACACCTTATTGTAGACCACAAATTACAGATTGTGGTAAAATGCAAAACACCATGTTATATGTTATATATATTTGTGTAGATATCCATGTTAACAAAAACATGTATTATATTTCTGTCAATCTCAATTATGTTTTTGAGGATTAATACATACACCTTTCCAGCTGTGTTGTGCCCTTGGTTGACCTTTTGGCTGCACCAGATAATAACATAAAAGCATTTCCGAAGCTTATCATTCCTTGTTCTAAGAATATCCGCTGTAGAAGAAGTCGGAGATGCAGGCAGTATTTTTATTTTTTTTTTCCATGAAGGGTGTGTGAGAGAGAGTAGCACAAGGAGATCTGAGTCTTTGATCATCTGTCTGTGTTTGATTGGACTGGTCGGGTATTAGCCGTGTTTGATGTCGCTGCCTCATCCTTCGTCTTATATTTCAATACGAAGCAGCAGGTGTTTTTTTTTTTCAGTGTTATAATATGCACAGTGAACACATCAGCACTGCTGGTTCAGTGCTTTTAGATATCTATCTAAAAATCTATATCCCTTTTGTACTACCTTTTGTTGGACCAAGGGGCACAGATAATATTAATGATAGCATTGAAGCTACACAAATATATTTAAAAATCAGAGGGTGTTCAAATAAAAGTGTGAGTTCAAAGTCATTTAAATAAATATTTGCACTGTCCATTAGATACACAAACACATACAGTAATTAAGATGGTATTGGTACAGCTTTATAAAATAAAGCACACAAAGCTATATCTAAGTGCTTTAATCTTTCTGGTAGTAACTTATATAAGGTGAGGGACAAGTATTTATTTATTTATGTTTTGCTAATATAAAAAGTATAATTATGTGGTAGAATAACTCTTTCATTGTTGTCATTAATGCTTCATAACTGGGAAAATATTTGACATTATGTGTGTGTTTTGTGTCATTATCAGCTCCTCAGGGCCGTGCAGCTGCAGACGGAGGAGGAGAGCTGGTGACATTTAGTGTGACCCACCTGTGTGTCTGTCTGTGTGTTTGTCCGATCCCACCTGCCGCCCTCTCACTGTGCTCCCCAGATTGTGTTTTGTCTGCAGCTGCTTGTGTGAGCCGTGCTAATCCCTCCCACAGGCTTTGACAGACAGCTCTCCGATAAGACAAGACACCCGATCCCTTTATGGGCGTTTGATCTGCGCAGCACACACACGTGCACAAAAACACACAGAATCGCCTCTGAAAAGCTCATTTTGACAAAAAACACCCTTCTTTTTTATGAACAATCTCATACACATGTCACCTTTAGCCATCAGCCATAGAGACTTAACATTCTCCCAATTATGCATTCGAATTTTTTAGAAAGCCTATAAATTGAGCATGTGTTAAAATACATTTCTGTCAAGGTTAGAGAGTGAGATGCATAAAGAGAAAAAGGTAGCATAATATAAAAGTATGCCCCATGTTTGTGCTGGATTCATTTGAAATACAAAAGCTTCACATTTTATGCATCGACGCCCTTATTCTAGTGGAGCTTTTGAGGTAAGGTTCTTTGGGTACACTCCCCTTCAGTTGATTGATTTAAGTTTTTAATTTCAAAACCAGACCTACATTTAGCTCCTAACTTGATACAGTCAATTTGATTCTGTTTCTCAATATAGAAAAGTGCAGAAACAATTGTGAGCATACATTGTAAAGTTGTTCATCTGTAGCTTTAATACTAGTTATGTTTTTCCTTCAACCTTTCTAGATAGTTTAACCAGTAGCAATATAATTTTAGGTTTTTGTGCATGCTCTTTAGGCGGGACTAAACTAAAGAGTGTTTTTTTACTGCTGACTTCAGGGTTGACACAGCAATGCAATTTGCAAATTTTTGGGGGGTAATTTTATCCTGATGCAACCCTCTCCATTGACCTGGGCTTGGGTCTGGCACAAGAGTATAACCCATTAAGGCTGGAAGGTGCTCCTCGAGGGATTTGAAACCTACAAATAATGGCTAGAAAAGTTAAATAAAACAGGCCAGACTAAACTAACATTAGTAAACTGCTATAAGGCTAACAAGCTAAGTTACCAAGAAATGATTATTAAAATAGCTTGATAGTTTGACCATAGAGTGATATACTCGTGCAAAGAGTTAGTATGCACAAAGACACCTCAAAAAGTATAGGTGCAATTTTACATCAGTTGAGAAAATCTGTCTATTGCTCTGTTTGACTCTGTGATTATATTTATCTTTCTCAGACATGTACATGTAGTTGATACACTGTATTTTATAAGTGCATGTCTGTATAGGCCTACCTCATAGAAAAAGCTTTAGAGGATGTTTTCTTGTCAGTGTAAGTCTCCTTGGCCTTTCTTTCATTCCCACCGTCCTGCTGGCTGACACTGACAGAGCGCTGGGAAGATTCTGTCACTAAGGTTAATATCAGACTGAGAGCTATCTACTACATCCTTCCTTCTGGTTTCTCTAAAACTAATCAAATGTTTGGACGAGGTGCTAAAGACACCTACTGACGCAAAGTGTCAACAACGAGCGCCCACAATGGCTTCAGTCACCACACTGTCCTCTAGCGGCCAGAGTAAGAGTTTGACCTTGAAACCTTTTTTTTTTTACACATTAACTGACAATGTCTTGGTGCAAGGAATAATGCGAAATTTGCAATACAATATAAGTGTGTCATAACTATTTTAATTAAGATACTTGGATAGATAGGCTATATGCAATGACCAACATATTGTTCAGTGTCCACAAGGGGGCAGACTATTCCCATCAATTAAAAAGTTAAAAGTTGTGTACATGTTTTACAGTAACGCATTACTTTTGACACAGTTAGAAATAGATAAAGTTATAAATAGCAACATTACAAGAAAATGCAAATAAACATGGTATTAAGCAATTAGAGTGATGATTTTTAAGAAAATTATACATGGTTGTTGTTATTGGGCTTTATTGATCTTGAACAATTTTATCCTCAACTATTAAAATGTGTTTGATGTATGTGTTATTTCAAATAAGCAGGATAAGTTAGACAAGACTTGCCTTTACAATGTAAAAAAGAGAGCGAGAGATTCAGGTTCTAAGAAAGACATGTGGTAAAAGCTGGCAAACAGACACAAACAGATTTATCCCACTTAATAATTTTGCACAGTTCACAACCCTTTCCAAACCATATAACATTTTAATAATTGCGGAGTGGTAAAGTAAAGTAAACACAAAAACAGATTGACACTGTGATTATTATTATGTCATAGTTACTTCCTTCTGGGATTTGTTTGATTTGTGATCAAGGGGTTATTTTTGATTGCAGCATGTGTTCATCAAACACCTGTGTGATCAAACAGCATGAGGAAGATGAGAAACATGGCAAGCCACATGCTTTATCTTCAATTATTTTTGATTTTGCTGTTTGGTTGCAACCCCAACAAACATCACATTTTATAAAAGCTGACATGGGGCTGACGATAATAGATTGTGTTGATGGCTTCTATTGTTGGATCACAGGTGGCGATGAACGGTGATGGTGTTAAAGGTTGTGAGAAAAATGAGTGAGTGGGAAGGAGAAGATGACAGTGTTATATTTGCTCACCTGCTTCTCAGAGGTGTTGTTCAAATCTTTGCAGGGCTCCAGGCAGCAGAGAGACATTTACTCAAGATGAGCAAATTTTTTAAAGAAAATGTTTTTTTGTTACTTTTTTTTTTACTTGAGAAAATGTTGGAGGAAACATTAAAGTAGAAGTAGTGGCTGCACATCAACGTTGATAAAACAGTAGTATTTTCTTTAATTTCACTGATAGATATATAAAATTACTCAGTTCTCGACTAGTCTTTTTACTGAATACTGTGACACTTTTTACTCAAGTTATCCTTTTGTTGAGCACTTTTCCTTTTACTCGAGTTATACATTTTAAAGTTCTAGTATTTATTCTTCCTCACAGATCTGACTAGACTCTACCCACCACCAGGCAATAATGTGGCCTTATACGGACTAAAATTGAGACACATAAGGCTGATTAATCTATATTTATATGCACAGTAATACAACAGCACAACATTTAGCAGATAACCACTGATTGTTAAATATATTCCTGATAACATCCATCCCCTGCAGTCAAACATTATATAAGCTCAACATGCATAAGATTATGAAAAGGTTGTGAAAATGATTGTCATATTCTCAAACTATCTAAACTAAAACTAAAGTAAAAAACTGTGTGATACATTAACAGTTGTTTTGCTGAAGAGATGTGGTTGTTTTTGACAAGCAGCTTGTTTATAGCCTTAGACAGATTTTATATCAACTGCTGCTGTAACTCAATGATGCTATTTTGGATTCAATTGATCTGATGGACTGATTCCCTGCAGGTCTTGTGTTTTTTTTTTTCTATAAACTGCACAAACTGACAAAGAAGAAAGGAAATACAAGGAGGAAATTCCTAGAATCTAAAATGCTCAAGGGGTTGGCAAAAAAATCAAAGGAGAAAACAACAAAAGCTACACAAATACACTACCTCAGATTTATAAGCAAAGACTACAATGTGCACTGAAGTAGCAAAAAATAAAAAACATCATTAAAAACTTAAACTTACATCTATTTTGCACACAGTAATCCGTCCAATTCAAAAGAAAGACATCTAAAGTTGGTAGAGCCATCAGAATTAAAAGCTATTTGCATTTCTTTCCACTCGAGGGCTAAAGAAAAGGTCAGACAACAGAGACTGGACCTGGGCCAGTCCTGGTCATGTTAATTGGATCACCCCATTAGCGTTGGGACAGGGACTTCACGTCACCAACGGCTACTTTCATTGACGCTTGGATGTAAACACTTTGATGCGTTTTAAAGTAAAGACATTAATGAGGTCAAAATAAATGATAGGATTAGGGTGTTGTGTGTGTGGTCGAGGAATTTGTTGCAGCTTAAGCAGAAAGACAGAATGATTGGGTCAATAATTAACATGTAATAAAAGACTAGTCAAAATGAATGTGTGGTTACAACATCTCTCAAAGGTGTATGTGTGGATTCATAAAAGTTAAGTTCCTCTTGGTGTTTTTGGTTCTCATTGGGACTATGTAGTTTGGACTGTTCAAACAGAAGATTAGACTTTATTTATCCCACAGAGGGGAAATCGTCTTGTTACAGCAGCTCTCAGATAAAGTAAAAAGTTAAAGTGCAAAAAGTGAAAGAGTACAATAAAAGATATGTATGTACAACCCTAGAAGCATTTAAAAAATAAATAAATATGAAGGAATTTTACAAAATAGAATAAAGGAAACAAGGAGGCTGGGCAAGGTCAATTGAACAAAAAACAAGAGCAGTCTATAAACATAATCGCTAAATATTAAGATGAAATTTACGGTTATTGTTGCAAATGTGAGATACTCCAAAAACCATCTCACAACAAGTGACTGTGCCAGGAGTGAAGAACTGTGAGGGGTTTAATGAAGTCAGATGAGATTGTTCTGAGACTTTAATGTACTTTGGGTATTATTGTATTTTTGTGGAATAACAGAACTGTCTAAGAACTTATAATGTTATAGTATTTTTTCTAAAACAATGAGGATGTATGCTTAGGCTCCATCTAAGCCTGGAGTATGTGCACATTTCATGCCAACATAAGTGTGTTCATGTTAATGTATTTAGTTAAATTAGTACATTTATAGAATTTATTTATAACATGTTTAAATCGTATGCTAATATATGGTTGTTTGGGAAATAAGACATGTTTAGACAAGTCTAAGAATATTTACGCTCGCTGTTACCTGTATATAAGCTACAAGCCATCAGCAGTAGCACTAAAAACACCGCCCCCACTCATTGGTTCATTGATCTGGCCTCTCATTGGCTGCCCGCGCTGCCCCTTACGCGCTGCCATTGCTGGTTCGTTTAAAGAAGAGGCTTACGCAGCGCCGCTAATCTCCGTTTATGACTGCCATCATAGGGTTTTGTCGCAGCGTCTCCTCGTTGTTCGCGGAGCATCTGTTGGAATACAACTCCACTGCCCTCGACCTGTCGTCAAGGCGCGGAGCACAGCGTACAATCAATGGAGTCTCAATCGTGACTAACATCCTCCAACGCCTCGCACTTAAGAAGACAGCAACCAGCCTCCACACGGATCTAACTGCGCAGCCATGGGTACCGTCCTGTCTATATCCCCGGCGTCTAAGAAGGCGTCTATCATGGACTCAGAGACAGCGGACACGCACAAAAACGACAAGAGCCTGAAGCGACACTCCATGTTCGTGTCTTTATCGTGGAGGAAACTGGTGTCTACTTCGGCGAAGAAAAGCGCCAAGAAGGTGACGCCGAACCCGTACTGCCGTCCAGTCAGGTGGCTCACCTCAACAACGAGAACACAAGAAAAACGCACCAAAACGAGGAGAAGAAACCCAAAGCCCCCATCCCAGTGCCAGTGCCCACCGTCCCTGTACATAATGATCAAAATGGAAGGCTTGGGTGCGTTCAAAAGCAATCCAGCACTTTGTCTCTGCTCTCTCCAAGACGCATAGTGATCCAAGCGTCAACCGGGGAGCTGCTGCGTTGTTTGGGGGACTTTCTGTGCCGCAGATGTTACAAATTGAAAGAGTTAAACTGCGGGGAGGTGATTATGTGGTTCCGCAACATAGACCGGACTCTGTTGCTCCAAGGCTGGCAGGACCAGGGCTTCATCACGCCGGCGAACGTGGTGTTCGTGTACCTCCTGTGCGCGGACATCATAGAGGACAGTGTGGACAGCCCCGCCGTGTTGCAAGGCACGTTTCAGACTTGCCTCTACCTGGCGTACTCATACATGGGCAACGAGATCTCGTATCCGCTCAAGCCGTTCATGAGCGAGGCCAACAAAGACGTTTTCTGGGAGACGTCGCTGCGCATAATCAACAGGATGAGTGCCAAAATGCTGCAGCTCAACGCGGACCCGCATTTCTTCACCGAGGTCTTTCAAGAGCTCAAAAACCAACGAGAAACAACCGAGACCAATCTGGATCGCTGAGTACGAACATAGACTGCTTTTATCATCTTTATCATAAGCCTATATGACGTTATAAAATCACACAAGTGATTTTGAATGTTACAGGCCGTGTTTTTGGGCTGGAAATCTAAATAATGACGCTTAGGAGACTTCACACATCACGCATGCCACTATAATGAAATGACGCAGGGATTTAACTCACAATTATAGCTAGTTTCATCTAAAATCCCACTTTTATTCAAGCTTAGCCTACTTCCTAGAGCCTCATTAGGTTACAGGTAACTAGAATAGACTGTGTAGAGTAAAGAGGGAGGAGCTGTCCGAGGTGCTGACCTGTGCAGTCCCTGCTATAACGAGTCACTTTTCCACGCAGCAGCAAAGCGTGGCTTAAGAAGAGCCAGCCCAATACACTGTCAAACGCGTAAGCCTAAGCCTTGTAAGTAGAGTTATGAGGTAAGCGCTCTAAATATATTGTCAACCCAGTCTCTCAAATCAAATGTATCTATGTGACGTTTCTAGAAATCACAACGTTAGAAAGGAAGATGCGTGGCTTAAATGCAAATGTACTGGTCTTTAGGGTTGTGATCTCATCTATATGTAGGGTTTAAGGTGAGAAAATGCCTATATATAGAATATAGGGGATAAATAGAGATGTTATGGGGAAATTGTAAATGTAAAATGTGATAAATGTAACTAGGATGAGAAAAGTGGGCTCTGACATGTTCTTCTTGACCTCTCTAAACTTAATGGGACATAGGTCTAGAGCCACACAGTGTAAAAACAGATGCCCATTTCTAAACAACAGTAGTCTATTATGACCTGAATGAATGAGAACCTTACTCAACACCCACGGGCTAATTTCCAACACAGATATCCTACGTATTTTTCTTCTCTAAATATTATACTTCATGAAAATGGTAACATAATTATATCTGAGACTGGGTTGCATTTGCAGGTTACTCTATGACATTACATATCCCAGATGTTTGAGCTACAGTATGTAGATGTAGATACAGGGAAGGAAATCCACACTGCTGCATGGCCACCATCAGGGAATGTAATCTGTAATGACGTTATCTCTTCTTGGAGCTATTTCATGTTATTTATTTATTTTTGCCATTTAAGTCTAAACTGTATGCCCTCTAATGTTGCAAAGGCGAATATAAATAGATGCAGAAACAAGTGGTATGTTCCCATTTAGAGTGGAGTTGTATGTAATGCAGATGTGATTGAATAAGGCTAAAGTGAATGTACAGTTTTCAGAGTTTGTATCATCTGTTATATGTGCCAACTGTTATTTATCCTTGGCCTCGATCTATGGTTTACATGTACATATTTCACATGTTGAACAGTTATTTATTTGATTTTTGCCTGTTTTTTCAAAGTGGTTTGTATATGATGTTCTTCAAGCAACAAAAAAAAGACAAATATAGCCTGGTTAAATTATTGCCCTGTTTTGTGAATGTGCTCACTTTATGTTTCAGGGAGAAGGATGTAAATTTGGAGATTATAATTTGCACATGCGTGACATTTATTGCAGTTTCTATAAGCTAAAAGTGACTCCAAACCCGAAACAGGAATGTATCAGCTCTTATAGTCGGTATCATGTTCTCATTGTGATGTGATGTGAACCCATTGCTTGGAGAGTGGACTATATTGCTGCTATTTTTGCACAGCTATGAACAAATTTGTTGATGTTTTGCACAGTTGAATGACAAAATGGTCATGTCACAGTGCTTTTTTGAAGCATTGATTGGTTTGCCATTAAGATATTGTCACCAACTTTTGCTCTAGTATTATAATCTGTGAATTAGACCTTTTGTACAGCTATTTTTTCTATGTCAATTCTGGCAAGTGATATGTAGATGTGTAAAGTTGAACCAATGTGTCGTCAAAATAGGCTTAAACTTGGTGATGCCCAACGATTCACTCTCTATGTGTTAATTTAAAGGTCATTGTTCATGGTCATTGCAATCAAATAAACCCATAATATAAGAACTTTCTGTCTCCTGTGCTTTTATATTTTGTTATAAGTCTTCATACTTTGATGTCTCCGGTTTTAAAATAACATAAAAACTTCAAAACCTTTTCATTTTTCCCTACTTTTGTAATTAATAAAGATAAGTTCTTATCCGCACACAGCAGACTCTAATCCTTCGTTTTGCAGGGAACCCTTGAGACTTGGTTATGCAATAGAAATAAGTCCGTGACAAATATGCTGGGATGTTACAATGGGTTGCCATGAGACTGAAACTCTGGAGATAACACTGGTGGTTTTGAAAATGTCCAGACTCAAGTGAAGAAAGGGTTCTTACTCCAGACAAAAACTCTTCAAGAACTATATATAACAGATACATCTAAGATTTTTGTTCCATAGCTACATAGAAAGTGCAGTACAACAAAGGAGGTATAACCATAACTAATGGGCATGTATTGAATATAGTTTAAATGTATTTAATTTTTCAATCATGCTTTGAACCTTCATTTTGTTACCCTCTGTAGCTGTGTCATGACAACAATGTGCTTTCAAAAAGGATTATGGTAATTGATTCAGACCAAATTAAGGTGTGGTTTGAGAAAAATTAAGCACCAGTCGTGAAGAAGATTGGTTATATGTCAATGTTGTTCTTTGAAGTCCACATATATGTTCAACTTTTACAGAACATAATTATAAGAATAGCGCTGTAAAGTTATCTCACAGTTAAATAGGAAAGACATGCAGTGTTCTCACTGTGCCCACATAAGAAATCTAGGCTTATGTAAAGTCAAAATGTCTTTTTATTTCCTTCTGTAACCAACTGAAAATGTCCTTGAAAGAAGAATAAAATACATCTTATTCAAACCTCATTTGCAACATTTCCATATAGCTCATGCCTTCATAAACACATATTTCATTGCCAAACCTTTTTTTATTTAAACTAGGGCATCCTAACCCTTTACAGCAATGCTACAGAGGAAAATTGTTGCATTATTGCTGCATTGGTCCATATTTACCCTTCACAGCATCTTTTTATATACAGCATTTTATGCAGATGCTACTGAACACAGTGCAGCTGACACATTTAGGGGATATTTTTGGTTCCCTCTTTTCTGGTACTCGGATGTGAGGCACATCTTAAAATAGGGAACAAAACAGTAAGGTGTTAAATTATTAAGGACTGTTGGACAAAAACCTGTTTGCATTCGTGAGCTAAATGAATCCCAGTCCTGTGTACATCCATCTATTCCTATTCCATGTAGTGTATGGAAGAATGGAGCTGCATTGATGAGGATTTCCTCTTGGATTTGTGAATAAGACACGTGGGCCGGCGAGTTCCTTCATTTGATTGGCTAGAATCTGCTGCAGTCTCAGATCTGTCTGTGTTGCTCTCTCTCCCTCTGTCTTACCTAGTGTCTATTTACAGAGTGGTGTTGAGCCAGAAAGGAGAAAAAAAACTTGAAATAGGTCGCTCAGCAAAGAAAGTGGAACGATAAAAAAGACAAACATGGGAAATTGGGACAAAGTGGGAAAGACACAGAGGAATAAAGTGGAGAGACAGACTTTGTACTTTTTAGGTCATTGTAAATCAGTGCAAGCCCAGAAAGCTGGTGATATCATATGTATATAAGCATTAAGGACAAAATCAGAAGCTAACTAGCCGCCAACAAAACAGCACAATTCAACTCAAGGCTAAACCAAAGTGGAATCAAGCCTCTGTAAAAGCAAAAGTGTGCGTGAGCCCAATGCCAAGACATGAGCATTGTCCCTGAATGAAGCCATTAATGCTGCATGTCAATGTCAAAGGGGTTGCAAAACAATTTCCAATTATTTTCTCCACAGTGAGACAGATTAGTCTATATGTATGTGGAAAGCATATTCGTCCATCTTTCCAAGTGGCCATTCCTGCAAATTCAGCCCAAGGTCAGACCATGCAATGCTCAGAGAAAAAGAAATCAACCCAAAAGCTTTCAGTTCCTCTCTTTGCCCTTTCTGACTAAAATTAGAGGTACAGTTAGACAAGGGGGGAAATACACAAAGAGAAAGGGCATATGTTTGAGAGAGGTGTAAACCAGCAATAAACCCAGAACTAATCCTGGTTTCAGTCAGGACTAAACCCAAAAGTAAGTCATGCACAAGGGCGCAACTACCCGGTGCTAGAGGGGTATGCAATCAATTTATCATATCAATTTTGCCCCTACCATTAATATACGGTATTATGCCTAGATATAGACCTAATTAGATACTTATCCAGAACCTAACGAGGACAACATGAGGACTAGAGCAGGACTAAACCATGTCTAAATATAATGTTTAATGGTTTCCTTGATAGCATTTGTTTTGGCTTGTATTGTTTCACTGCGCCATCCTAGTCCTTCCCTCTGTAACACCTACTGAGTTTGATTTAGCTTGATGCCAAAAATATGCTGCCGTAAATGTCAGCTAACCTTGCTCTTTTTTACTTTGGACCTCTGAGGTTGACTCATCGCAGAATCCTATAGCGCAGAGTTATGCAACCTCACAGCCTCAGTGTCCTCCACAGAGCAGCACTGTGTGCACTTCTCGGGCTTCTCTTCATTATTAAGATTCAGCCCAGGTCCCCTTGCATATCAGCGTGCCAGCTTGTGTTTTCTGCATTCCCCACCGCTCCGTCTCTATAGTAACAGCTAGTTGAGTGAATGAGAGCTCGGACAAAGTGAGTTGTGTGCGGGGTTTTAAAAGCGTGGGCTGAACCACTGCACAACTCACACTCCACACTTTGGTATACACACACAGTGCCGAGTGGGATCAATAAAACAGTGTGTGTTGGGAGTACAGGCATGTCTGTCACTGCTGTGTGGTCAGGGATAAACATATCCAGTGGTTTTGTTACAAGGCACTAAGCATAAAATAAAGCTTTAGGACTCAACAGGACTAGACCATAGACTAAACCAAAGCTAATTCTAAACTTGACAATGGCTAAACAATGGCCTAAACTATGTACTAAAGCATTACTATATTATAAAAACTATAGACTTAACACAGACTAAACCAGAATTAAACCAGAGATTAATCCAGATCTAAACTAAGGTTAGCTCCCGGACTAAACCAGGACAAACCTCAGGACTTCCTCTGATGCTTAGTTGCTCGACTTTACTAGCGCTAAACCAAGTAAATTATAGAAGTTTCAAAGAAGGCATCTGGATGTAGGTTTAGGTAGAAGACAATATGTTGCTCATCCAATGGACTTTGACTGCATCAGACCTAAACCAAGACTTAACAAACCCCAAAACCAAACCAAGACAAAGGTTATAGATCTAGTTTAATGCCAGTCATACTGTGTGATGACTATATAAACGTTATTTACCGTTTTTAGTGTACCAGCTGTCTGGGCAAAAAAACTAAATTGTAATTGTGAATTATGTAGCAACAAGTTACCTTTTAATGTTTACAGTCTTACTAATCCCAGCAGTCCTATCAAAGCCAAAAGGCAACAAGTGTAAAGACAAAACATTATAATGACATTTATATATTCTGATTGTAAGAAAGCAAATTATTGATTGTGTTTAATTACATTAATTACAGCTACATTTTTGGAAAATTGTGACGCTGTACTTAGGCTCTGTTGGGCAGAATAGTGTTATATTATTATTGAACATTTATTTTCTTTGTTTTCTTTCCTTTGTCTCCTGAAGTCACGTAACCATTGCACCAGTTCACGTTACTAAAACAAGAAAGGGTAATTATCTTTGAAGACACTGCAATCCTCACATCTCTGGGGAAATCAACGTCAAAGGTGGCTGAATACTGTGAAAACCCCCACACCTACCTTCTTTATCTAACGCAACACGATGAGCACTCCTTAAAGTCTGCTGTGTTAATCACTTTAGTCAAAGTAAAGCACAGTGACACCTTGCTTTGAACTGGACTCAGTGGACTAAATTAACATCTGAAGTCACCTCAGAAGGCTGCTAATATCTAGTGATAATAAGTCATAAGCACAACATTATAGGTTTTACATTATGTTATTACAATGATACAATCCCTGAACTGTAGTTTATGTACGGCAGGTTTCCCTCTGTGTTAGAGCCAAGTGGAAAAGATATACAAATGTACTAAGGGAACACCCATGGGATTATGTTTATTTTGATCTGGTCTTGCTATAAACACACAGCTAATCCCTTTAACTTGATTATTCCAGAGTCAAGTTGGGTACCACTTTGCCGAGTGAGCTCGGGTCATATATAGAAATAAAACACAGTCAAATAAGTTACTTTAACTGTGAATTGTGTTTGTAGAAGTCTGTTGAATAAAGTAAAACACATTGGTCAAAAACTAAATGTCTACGCATTTAAAGCCAGTGATATTTACAACTTCCTGTTATTTGTTCCTACATTGGCCCAGCAATAGACAAACTGAGCTCAAAGTGAACAAACTGAAGCTAAAGTAGGTAAGAGAGGACAAGGCAAAGAACTACTGTAGAAGGAATAAATAAATGGAGGAAAGGACCTAAACAGATTTTTTTTTTGTTTATAGACAGCATGTCCCTGCAGGGCTGCTGAAGCTGCTCAAAGGCTGGAGAAAACTGTCATGTGACCACTTGATGCTACCAAAAACTACACCACGCACTTAGATATTGTAAATGGTGTAAAATGAAGACGCTATATACATCTGCTATATATTATTGTATGAGTTATATAAGTTCATTCACCACACACCTACACAGTCTTCGGTGTTGTCTATTCTTTATTTTCCTGTGAATCATTTACACCCACCAAATAAATCTGCATGATTATTCATCCATTTAGTTTTACATAACTACCAAAATCCATCCACACAGGGTGCACCTTTACACAGGGCTTCCAATCGGAGGCTTTTATCCTCAATTAACATTTCAAACCAGGAGCGGGTGGTACATCTGAGACAACTGCTATTTCATTCAAATTCACTTTTTGTGTTTCATTGCAGTTTGACTGTTTAATATGTCACTGCCATCTCTCATTTGGTCACACACAAGTTTTACATTCAGTGGTACAGATTTTCTTATATTCCTGATTTGAAAAGTGCAGGTTAGACAATACATGATATGAACCACACATGACATAAGGCAGACTTAATTTCACCCAAGATAGCTTGACTTTTTGAATGGCCTCTGGAGTTTCTTTGGTGGCCATTGTCCAGGTATGTGTCTAGACATGTGGGTGTTTCAGATAAAAGCTTTGACATTTATTGAAAAAAAAAATTGTTCTGGCTCCATTTTAGCTTTTATCTACTGTTCACTGTTTCTCTAACAAAAGCTCTTCTGACATTCCTCTCGTCGCTTTTATTCCCAAGTCTATTTCCGAGCCATGTAGGTGTGTGTGCTTCTCTAATTCTGCTGAGAATTCGTCACCATCTCACTAGCTGCCAGAAAATGACTCACACTTACTGCAATGTTTTCTCACAAAGCCACCAACAACTTGCCTCCACCACAAGGTAATGTGCCAGAGGCGAGTATACTTATATCTTCCCACTTGTGCATAAAAGTACATCTGGATCTCACTTCACTTTATTAGGTTATTTCTTTTCTAAGTCTCAAATCATTTAGTGTTCTCTGCTTGTGTTTTGTACATTCAGATCAGAGCGCTAATCCCGTAGCTCGCAGGGAAAACACCCACCTTTCGCGTTATGCAAGAAGCAGAGGAGAGAGGATGAGCGCTGCTTATAGCTTTGCGACAATGGGCGCCTGCAGATTAACAACGGAGCTGTTGACCCAAGAGACAGGTGACGATGACAGTGTTGTGGAAGTGACTTAGTCCCTTAGAGAGTTGGAGTTTCCACTGCTGGGCGAGGAAACACACCATCTGCAGGGGGTAAACAACATTTCACAGACACACATAATAAGTGTGTGTGCTGTCGGAGTAGGAAGACAACACTGCAAAAATCTGTTTCTATGGAGTTCTTCTGAAATAAATTTTTCTGAAAAAAATCAGCCATGTAACAAAAAAGATAATGTGCATTTTTTTTTTTTTTTAACTAATCCTATTTAGACCCCTTTCTCCAGTAACACTTAAATTTGCATTGATCTGACACATTCTGGCAAGATAAGTGCAGCATCCCCTCACAGTTACACAGTGGAGAGTTATTTTCTGGTTTATTCAATAAACCATCAAAATTAATGTAACCCTCTTGTTGGAACTGTTTTTAGCCTTCATATTTGAGAATAAAGTTATTAACGAATATGAATTATATGATTATGGGTTATTTAGTGTTGCTTTTGTGATATGTGATATTTTTACCCTAAAAACAAAAACGGATGCATTTTTGAATAAATTAAGTTACCATTTTTACAGCAGAAAAAAGAAACTGAATTCTAGTAATCAGAAATTACAGTTATTTACAGAAAGTAACAGTCTGTTTATTTTAAGAGTGTAAGCCCCCTCCAGCAGAGACTAGTGGGGAGTTGAGTTGTCAATAGCGACCCCAGGTCTCTCTGTTTGATATGCAGAACACACAGGCTGTTGTTGTGAATAAACGACTGGTGTTCCCACTCTGTCTTTTCTCTCACTCCTTTCTTTTTTTTATTTTTATGTTCACAGGGCTCCACTGAAATGACATTTGATTATATAATGCCATTATTTTTCATACTTCAGCCAGGTGAACCAGTTCTGCAGCATACCATCTGTTCTTTTGCCAATTCATTTTGCAAAAACTGATGACTGAACATTAGTCCTTCAACTGGACACATCTGTCCATTACACAGATGTCAGTACACTGACCTGAACAAACCCCAACATCCCATTATCCAACACAGCACCCATAATGCTCTTTTCAGACTTAAATCTCCATTAACCTGCACTGTTGTGAGTTAGATGTGCTGCTGTTAATCTGTTATAATACGGATGCCTCCATGTTCCTCTGCACTGGATCACCTGGTTATGTAAAAGACTGGTCGGAAGAGTGGTGGCGCCCCCATGTGGTTCTTTAAAGACTTTCCTGCCAGGCTTACCACACATACTGAGGCAATACTGTGGAGAATTATTATACAAAATAAAGAGGGATATCACAAGATCCATTATATTACAATATTATAATAACTCAAGTGTCAATACTGTGCCACAAAGTCTAAGAAACAGGATAAATAAATGCTAGAGAAATGTCACAATAAATGAGATGTGCGTTTTCATTTTGGGTCAAAGCTATTGGATCGTTGGTAATTGTTTCATTATTTGATAGACCATGCAATTGATTTTCTTGGGGTTTGACGTGTACAAAATAAAAATAAAAACAATAATACAATATTTATGATCTTTAAATTTGGCTTTATTATTTATTTTAAAGCTACATATCACAATAATCTTATTTGTTCTATGTTTGGAGAAGTAGATCTTTAACCTAAATATAATGTCTTCTTCCTCTGCCTCAAGCTCAGTTCATAATCCATCATCACTTTGCTTTTGTGCAATAAACCCAGTGGCTCTAATAATCCAGTAAATCACACAGTCCAAATAAAGGCAAGTAGCAAAAAGAAAGCTTCAACTGTATTTTTGTTTTTAATTCATTGGTGCTTTATAGATATACAGAATGCATTAAGTGAGTGTTTAAGTATGCCCCCAAGTATTTACATCAGTTCTTTTTACACAAAACACAACAACTGTCCTTCAGGCTTTTACATCAATCTTATTGCCACATTTGACTGTTTTTATTTATAGAAAGAAACAAAATTTAAAAAAAAAAAACTCTCAAATTTCTTTGTGACTTTGTGATTTGTGTAAATAGGAATTAAAAAAATTATATTGTGGTTCAACTGAAAACTCAAAATATAAATGTGTAAATTTACAACTATAGTGCTTAAAGCAGCAGCAGATCTTTAAAAACAGTCTGCTGTGAGTTGTTTCTCCAGACAGACCCTTTTAATCACTTTTATGTGGATGTTTAAGGATATAATAACTTGCTGCCAGGCAAAGAAAGTATTCAGTGGCCACCCATTTTTTTGTGAATTGAAGCTTTAGAGATTTAAGACATCTGTATTTATTTTATTGAAGGGGTAATTTTGGTTTAACAGTGAATAAATGATGGAGAGGTTTAGAATGTGGAGACGTTTTTCATTCTTTCCTTAGTCTTTAATTCCTAACAACTCTGCTGGTGACCATACTTGTTCTTCACTGTGTCAAATAGATTAGTAAAACCTTTCTTTGGGGCTTTAAAGGATGTGGACCCCTGCTACAAAGTAACTCTGAGCTTCAGGACTCTGCCAACACCACTAGATGGCGTCGGTGGACTGTTAAAGGTTGTTTGGGAAACACAAAGTAAATTCATTGAAAATAAACGAATGTGGGGGGAAAAAAGCATTTGTTCATCTTAAAACGTACGACATTTAACAATAAATCAAGTTATAAATAAATAAAAAAGTATCTTTGTAGTTCCTGTTGATAAATAATATTCTGGGGATTTGAAGCGAGGGACGTCTCAAAGCGCTGTGCGTAAAAGCGACCAATCTATGTATTTACAGACAACGGTTTAACAAAAGCAATCACGTGTCAAATGGATCTGATCAGCAGAATTCAACCAGTTCATTAAAGGTCATGTAGTCAGTTGTAATGCGCGTTGATGTTGGCCAGGCCGTTGATGTTGTTGACGCAGCCGATGTGTGAGGGGGACACGGTGCCGAAGGGGGGCTGCAGGTTATGGCTGTGGTACAACGAAGGGGAGCCGGTCCAGTAGGAGAAGCCGGACGGGCCCACGCCGCCAACAGGTGCCACTAGGTTGAGTTTTGAGATCCCGGAGAAGGGCAGCGGGGAGAAGTTGCCCTGGAACTTGTAGAGGGCCTGCTCGGTGCTGGACGGCTGGCAGACCTGCGCCAGGCCGTGGAAGTCAAACTTATAGGCGTAGCGCTTGCCGTGGACCTTGGTCATGATGTTCTTGTCGTAGTAGTAGCGTAAGGCGCGGCTCAGTTTGTCGTAGTTCATGTTGGGTTTGCTCTTGCGCTCGCCCCAGCGCCGCGCCACCTCGTCCGGGTCGATGAGCTTGAACTCGCCGTTAGTGCCCTCCCAAGCGATGCACGACATGTTGGCGCTGTCCGAGAGCAGCTCCAGCAGGAACTGCCACAGCTGGATCTGACCGCTGCCTAGACACGAGGACACAAACCAACATGAAATAACAGCCCAGAGGAGGAGAGGTTAATTCAAAGACTAAGAATGAGGTACTTTCATTATTAAAGATTCAAATCATTTTATGACCTAATTTTTGTGATGACAATATTATTTTTACTTCGTCAGCAATATTCTGACAAATATTGTAATAGGCCTATTTTTATTACAGCGTGGAATTAAAGCCTGATTCTTTCGTATTTTAAAAATCCTATTTATACTTTAAATTGAAGTAGAAATGTAAACAACTGTCTAAAAATAATTGATAAATGAATTGATACAATTGGATCTGGTCTCCGTTGCATATCTGTGTTGATTTGGTCTGGACTAGAGCCAAGTCTAAACCCAGCTGTCGTATAAGACCAGTGTCATGTGATCAGTCTGGAGCCGTGTATTTTGGTCGCTCTTGATTTGGCCCTTTAGACTTAAGTTTGATTTTTTTTAATTGATTTGCATTTTAACTTATTAAAGGCTTTAGAACAGGTTTTAGTCACATTAAAATAAAGTGCGCGTGGCAATTATGAACGCATTGGCTTATAACCTTTTTAATGTGCACACATAGACTTCCATTTTACGCTTCTACATTTTCGAGGTTTTAAGCTTTTAGGTTATTTTTTTTAATTTCAAGAACATTTATTGTGTTTTCACTGAAGCTGCAGATATTGGTTTGGCCTGTTACACAGAAAAGTGTAAGAAAGAAAAGATCACATATCGGTTTTAAAAAACGATTTTGCAGAGTTTCCAGTCCGTCCACCTCTTACCTTTCTGTACTCCGGTGTTGATGGGAGCCCACGACGTGCCTTTGGTTTCCTTCAACAGGTTTTCTGTCGGATCTGGAATCAAAACACACGCAGAGTTATGTCCTGTCCACATTAGTCCTCCTCTGACAGAAACACAGCCCCAGGGGAGCCCCATGTGAGACACTCTTCTTCTTGCGCCACCGCGTTTATCTGGTGCTCATGGCATAGTTCTACAATGGTATTTTAAATGCTTCTCAATATATCTGTGTAAAAAAATAAATAAATAAATAAACAAATTTAAAAAAACATTGATTTTAATGTAGTGGTCATATTATTGAAAAGACGTCCTGCGCGGAGTTTAGTAAAATAAAAGTTGAATCAAGGCTATTCGAAAATGATTTTTCTGTGTAATAAAATGTTTAAAAATGTGTTTTTTTAAAAAGGGTTATTAATTTTGTCCAATGTGAGTTGTAAGTGATATTGCGAGACATTAAGTCCTTATTCTAAACTTCTCCAAGTGTTAAAGTCAGATCAAAAGCTGTTTCAAAATCTGTAAATTACAAAAAAGTCTAAAATTAAAATGTAGAAAAATCTTAAATTTAAAATCGGTAATAGTGGCTCCTCGTGCGTCCCGGTCCGCTGTGGGAGTGGTGCTTGGCGCGTGTCTGCTCCATGCCGCGCTCATAGGAGCTGCAGGAAACGCGTCCAGGAAAAAGGATTTCCGATTTCCGACAAAGGAGTCAGTCTGTGGGCGCTGCGCTGTGGAACCAAACCCTTGGCTCCCCCAAAACCCCCACACACAGCCCTCTAAACCCACACCACAACCGACCACCTGCGGGACCACCACCATCCCATCCATCCCTCCTCAGACCTGGGAGATACATGTTGAGCCCGAGCTGTCCTCCGCCGTCCTGCTTCATTGTGCTCGCGCGTAAGCCAAGGCTCCCCTTTCATTCGGCTGCTGCCTCCGCCAAAAGATTTTTATTAAACTTTATCTCATAACTGCGATCTGGAATAAACGCGACACATTGAAGTTTCCAGGCAACTGTCACTGGCCCCCATCTCTGAGACAATATTCAGACAGCAATTTCCCCTGGTGCATTGCTTTAATTAAAAGAGCAATTTACCTCTGTCAGCGCGCCGCCTGCCCACAATAAAAAGAGGCCCCGAGAAATTGGGCCCTTATCAATCCGCCATCACGGTTTAATAAAGTTTCCTTCTGCGTTAAGATCTGAGTTTCTATGGTGAATTGAAGTGTTTGACATGGAAACCAGTTCAGATCCTGCTCACTTTTCCGCCTCTTTAGCTGTGGACAAACAGCGCAGGCCTGGCTCGCGCTGTGAAATGGGTATTTACCTTAAAGAATACGCGCTCCATTGCGCACGGGAAAACAAGGAGAACATTACCTTCAGTGGCGTGGCGTCTGTTCGTGGCTTTTAGCTTTATATGGCTTTATTGTGTGCGTAATGAGCTCGTAACTCTGAAACCATCGCTTCTAATGGACGCACACGTACACTGCGTTTAATATGTTCCAGTGAGATCCAGTGCGTAAAGAGGATGACTTCAAATAAACAGGGCGTGTTTAAACAAATAGTGTAGCATTCAAATTATTTATATAGGGCTTTTCTATTTCAACACAAGCAGCTTTTTGGGATGGGACATTAACACAGCACAATGCACATTTCAACATATTTTCATTTATTTTTGAAGTATTTTTTATTGACACAACTGTAGACAATCAATGAGGGAGACACATTTAAAGTATAAATATACACAACAAAAGATAGACTGTAAAACAATTGTATCAAGTTTACATGAAAAATAGTTCATAATAGAGCCTTATACAAAAGCATGAGACTGTGGAATGACCCGGGTGAGGTGTAGAAGAAAAGGAAGTTATTCATTCAGAACAAATTTAGGTTCAGAGGAGAAAATAAAAGAAGAATTGTAATTGCTGTTTTTTTATTTAACCTATATTTATCCAAGAATGTCCCACTGAGATTACAAATCTCTTTAGCGGGGAAGTCCTGGCTGCAACGGAGGGGTGATATTGTACACGTCTAGAGGGAAACTGGAGTACCAAAAGCAAACCTATGTAATCAACGGGAGAGCATGCAAACTCACAGAAACACACAGAAAGCTCCTGGCCTGCCCGGGGATCGAACCCAGGACCTTCTTGCTGTGAGCCAGGACTGCTAACAATGTTTGCACAGATATGACTCAAAGGCAGCAGGTTTAGGAGAGGAGAGGTTGAGCTTCTATGATGCAAACACTGATGTTAAAATCACACAGAAGAACTGTTTTAACAGCACTGAAATGAAAACTTTGGAGAAAAAAAAAGTAGAATAAAATCAATATATATATATATTGTTATAATAATGTCACATGATAAGATTTGTCCATCATCAGTATTTACACATAACAAATTGCACAATAGAGCGAGGTCATGGTTTACAGCCTGGTGCTGTCAATATAATACAAAATGTCTCCTGGTATAATACTATTTGGAAGATGTCATGCATAATACTTTATTGTGTTGTGCTAAAAATAAACAAATTTCCTAACATTTCATAAAGTAATTGTCTGAATTGTCATATATATATCACCCATCTTTATGAAAAGGTTAAAGCAAAAGCATCTGGACTTTTTATGGTGAAGATGTTTTGTCTCTGATTCCAAGAGACTTTTTCTGATATAAGGACATTTTAATAGCCATCACCTGGATAAGCATGACATTTACCCTGTACAATCATAAAGGGATTGTTTTACTGACTTTAAGTACAACTGATTGACTGACTATTACAAGTCCAGCCGCTTCATTTATACACATGTATTTTTCCACTGTTAACAGGAGTGCAGTCCGGTCAGATGACGATGGGTGTGTCTGTGGCGTCCCAGACTTGCTTTAGCTGCCTGTGTCCGAGTGAGAATCGCAGGCAACTTAAAACAAGCCCCGAAAGCTAGACTAGTATTCAGAGAGGTACACCATCCATCTTCATGCTGCGATAGGTCCACTGGCAGAACATAACACAGATAATGCTTATTCCAAAAATGTTTTCATAACAAACTTTTGGCAATATGGTAAAAAAAAAGTGTAAGTAAAATGTATTCAAACACGTGACCAGCTACTCAACAACTAAAAATACACAATCTTGTATGTACTGGCTAAGCGTAAATGCTTCTGATATGCTCTTATCTATGTCTGTTGTTGAAATAAGTTATGTTTAAGTCAAATCCAGTGAAGAATTATTTCAGTCCGAACTTACCTGGTCTCTCTAAAAGTGTTACCAAAGTCCGCAGTGCACTACGCTGCTCAGGCCACATCCAGCTGCTTTATTCCCTCTTCAGAGGAATGTATATTTGAGAAAGGTGTGTGCGCATGGTTACACATTTATTCAGAGATCCTGTTCTTTTTGGGTGTGGGACCGTGGGCCGCTGCAAGCGTAGAGGGTGTGTGACACAGAATCTAACAACCTGGAGGTAAACAAACTCCCGGATCCCGGCATGTGATCCAAAGACAAACAGCAAGCTGTCACAGTTGGATAAACAAACACAACACAACGGACTTGTCGCTTGTTGTTAGAAATGTTTAAGTAAAGAAGATACAGTAAGTGGTAATGTATGTTTAACAGTGTACCTGCTTTAGTCTGGAATATTGCCTGTGTTCATTTTGATTTTTTGACGTTTGAAATATAATAGATTGATTCAAAAGGGTTAACATTTCATTTTAGAATTTGTTGAAATAGACCATTTTAAATAATCCTTATTCAATTTAGGTGAGAGGTTTTATTTCTGATCCAAAGGGCACATGATGCAAACTGGTAACTGATGCATTATGGGTCAACAAACATGGGAGGAAACACACCTGGCCTTGGCCAATAACCAGGTTTAATATTCAGTATTAGTATAAGAGACTCAAAGCTATAATTATAATTTGCTATATAGTTTGAAATACATGTATGTTTGCCTTAACTTTAAATTTTTTCAATAAGACTGTAAGATATACATTAGTTAGTCAAAGATGAGCTACTACCTGGTTTAAGCCAATGCGCTGAACTATTGATGTTATTTCTTTCTGGAAATAAATATGAAGCAAGGCCATGGTCACAGCAATCTGTATTTTTACTAGAAACACAAAATAGCCACCATATACTGTGTCGAAAATCACTAATGTCTGTGTGAGTCTAGTGGACTCAAACATAGTTCTCTCAAAGTACTCCTCACGAGGGTTTTCCGCTGCACTAGTCTTTAATTTAGAAACAGTGAGCCAAACAGGGCTCAGGACCTTGGACAGAGCACCTGACTTTTCCAGCTAACACACGTATCTGTAGCTGTTAGATTTTATTTATTTTTATTTTTTTTCCAAAGAAAGAAAATCCTACACCGTGTAAATTGTTCATCATTAAAGCAGAAACTGGGACATAATCACATATATGATCCTTTTTTTTGTGCAAAGAAACATGTTTTGCCTTTTTAATTGTTTTTTTATTATTATTTAACGCTTTTTTACAAACTGTTGCTGCTTTAAAGCTTATCTGGAAGCTATAATAGTCACATCTATCTATTAATAGAAAAAATTATGCTAACCTTAATATGTTTTTACAAATACACATTAAAATGCTTTTTCTTCTTTTCTTTCAGAATGTATCAGACTATATTTATTTGGAAGCAGTGCCTTCAACAGTGGAAGAACAAATAATAGAAACCAATGTAGTGTGGTGCTCTTGTTTATTGGAAATAAGAAGACAATCTTACAAGAACAATATTACACATCCTACTGCCTAACAGAAGCAAAACTCTTCACTAAAAAATTAATATCTTAAATAAATACAAAGCTAAAACTATGCCTGAACACAGCCTAGCTGAAGAAGCTAAAGGAGAAAACTAGGCTTGTATTAATCTGCTTGTACTAATCTTTTATATATATATATATATATATATATATATATATATATATATATATATATATATATATATATATATATATATATATACAGTCTATTTCCAATTGGCTGTCACAGTCACAAGTGCTACATGACTGACAGCTCCAATTAGCCAATCTTTCCGAAAGGTTAATAGTAAATGTAAAAAAGAAAGACGGACAAACAAGCATCAGAAGTTTTGAAGAAAAACCTTTATTTCCTATTTCACAAACATGCTTTAGCATGCTCGAAGTAGGTTCTTAGATATCCATACAAGCAGAGCCACAGATGTGATAGAAAGAGTTTGTCCATCTACTGTTCTGTGACCGGTTCGGTCCAGGTTCAAGTTTGAGTTTGTTTCAGAACGGGTCGGGCCGGGAAACAGAGCCTTAGTGCTGGATCCTACGAATGGACTGCACCTGGTTGCTGTGAGCCTGGGTGCTGTACTCATTGTAGTTTCTGTACTCGCCTTGGCGTCTGTCTCTCTCCAGGATGTACTGGTAACCACGGTAACCAGGGAACTGGTAGGCCACCCAGCTGCACAGGGACAACACCCATAAATATCAAGTACTTTGCACAAGGAAGAAAAGGTAGATCTACCTTTCTGTATTAACCAATGGAGAGAGGGCAGTGTAACTTACGCTCCAGAGTTGATTTTGATTGAGGGCACTTCCTTGCTGCACCAACCCATGGCCTGTAGGGAGGGGTAGTCGTCACAGATCTCAAACTTACGGCCCTGGAAGTCCTCACACTCGTACAGGGTCACCTTGCTGTCACTGTGGTTCTGCAAAGGAACAAACAAGAAAGTTACTTTACCAAACCCATAGTCAGTTTAATGTAGCTGCAGCCAGAGCCCGAGCCAAAACACAACTTACAGCGCACTTGATGGGTCTGAAAGACAGCAGGTGCTCAGTTCTATAGCTGCTGTTTCCACTCCAAGCCTCGTAACAAGGATAGTCTCCCTTCTCCAGAATAAACTGCTGTCCCTGGAACTCAGGGTACTCATAGCCCACCCACCTATAAGCAAAACAAAAATATGGGGAGGTTAATAGTGGAATTCAGGTAAAAGGTCAAACAAGCACTTTAAATGAAAAAGTAAATAGCTGTAAACTAATAAACTGTGGTTGACCCAACGCTTATCCTTCATAAAATATTTCTGTTAAAGCAGATTCTGTTTTAGCAGTCCTAATCTTATACAAATAAAAGTATGCAGTGACACATACACTTTCATTGCAGATCTAAAATTGCTTTTAAACAGTCCCTTGTTAATAATACATCACTAAAGTATATTTAGTCCAACAACACTAACTGACGCGTTTGTCAAACAAAGCAGCCCAAAGAACCGCCTCGATTGAGAGCAGCATGCCGCTCTTTTGTCACTGCAGGCACAAAGCAAACATGGAGCAGCTCTGTTCTGTTCTTCTACAGCGGCTCGGCTGGTGCTGTCAGAGCTGCTGCACCCAGCGCTCTCTTTATCTGATCTCCAGTCACTCACAATCTGGCTCACGGCCACCAGCTGCACACAGCCAACTCATATCACTGCAGGGTCACACTTGCATGCACCCATCTACAAACAGCACATGCAGCTAGAAATGTAATAACACTCGCCAGGATAATTTATAGCTTGGGATATTTGCAGCATTTGAATAATGTGTGCATTAGACTAATCTAACACCAAAGGAAACAGTTTTTATGGTTACCAACAATGTTTGATGTTACATTGTCTCTTAATAAAAAGAAATATAAAGAAAGAAATGAATCTTCTGATTTTCTGTTTTTCTGTGATTACTGGTGAAATATTTTATCTTTTATAAGAATCATTTCTGTTCAGACAGTGGTCCACTCTGATGAATTTCAGAGTCATAGTGTGAGTTAGTACAGTTATTAAAGGTCAAAATTTTGCTTGATTGAAAAGGGTATAAAATAATTCAACTCAAATTAGATTGTTAATATTATGTTGTTGATGGTGTTTAACACTGTAATAAATGTTGCCTTTCCAATACAGTTAAAGTTAATTTCTTCTGAAGGCCTATCTTTGGTCACCTCTGGTCAGGGATTATTAACTGAATCCATAATTTATCAAGTTATTAAATTCCTTACCCTAGCTTTAACATTTGTCCGATAGATAACAATTGAACTGAAAGTCTTTGTCATCAGTTAAAATGTGTTTGTTTGTGGGCTATGTCCCATGTGAGCAGACATAAAGATGAGGGTCAATATTATAAACTTACGGTCCGTTCTCGACCTTGATGGAGCGGATCTTGTTGAAGCCCCTCTCCATGATGTTCTGGCACTCCAGCATAAACTCGCATCTCTTTCCCTGGAAGTTCTCCTCCTCCCACACTGTGATCCTGAACTGACCCATCTGCTCCATCTGCTGAGTGTTCATGGCTGCTTCTTCTCCCGTAGGGGTTACTCTCTGGTGAGGGCACACCGTCAGAAAACACATTTTAGTTTAGTCACGTAATATCTGTATTAGAGACCCAATCAAAATACTTATATCTTTGGCATAAATAAAACAGGTAACAGGCATGTTTTCAGAGAATATGTTGGACTAAAACTTTAGCTCAAGGAAGACACAGTTTTTCATTTTACACAGTACCTGTAAAGTACCTCTGTTAAGGAAAGGAAGGAAGTGAAAAAAAATAAAATCAGCTCATTTGTCATTTTCCAATTTCTACACCTTACAAGATGCCATCCCTCTCTTTAGAAAAAAAAAAAACAGTGTTTACAGCTCTGTGGCAACTCCCACACAAACAAAGCCAAAGATTTAGTGTGCACATTATTTATAGCTTTGAAAAGCATAATTATAATCTTCCAAAACTTTAGCTGTCAGTCATCAGCGCCAATGGGATTACCTTTCTTGAACATAATCTACAAAAGTGCTAATAGTAATGCTCTAACATGTCGCTGTTAAGTTTTTATATCTGGCCCTCAAATCCCATATTTAGCCATGTGTCCACTCAAGTACAACGCCTTATGCTCCACTATCATTTCGGAGTGTAAGTATGAGGTATGGTGAGATACTTACAGACGGTACTGAGGTGGGACAGATCCAGTATAATCAATGTCAGGGCAGGGTCCCTCGGCTGTGTTTTTATAGGGCCATGCCCCCTGGACATGCAGCGCAGCATTGGGCCAGCAGCCTTGCACACTCAGCAGCTGAGCGGGTCGCTGAAAGGGGGGCATTAGCCTGGCGCATTGTGGAGGCTCCAGAGTGGCATTGTTCACAGAGCCCCAAAAGCACTTAGTCATCAATACGGCCGTCCCAGTCAGAGGCAACCTGACCCAGGGCTATACAATGCTAACGCACTGACACAACAGTTTGATTGGGAAGGTGGGATAATAGACACATTCTGGGAGCTGATCCCCTTACACTCCTCTACTGGTGGGACAGGGACACAAGTCTGTCCACACTGGGAGGACTAATGTTGTAGCCAAGACAGAGACCAATTAAGACATGAACAAGATGGATTTCGTCAAGGCCCAGTCACTACAGTTGATATCAATGTAACCATATTCAATCATAAGTGAATGCTGATTTAATAAAAAAAAGAAAAACACGTTAAAAACATGTCCACATCTATAGAAAGTTAGTTTAAAGAGAATATCCATTGCCTTTGAAAAACTGATACTGCAGCCTTTTTAGATTTAAGTTCATTTTGAAATCAGTTTTTGTAGTTTTAGGTGTAGTTTTTTGTAGTGTTTCATTAATGGCTAAAAATGCCTAAATGTCTTTCATAAAGTCACAATAACCCTGTTTTGTGGTTGTCTTCACCAGTCTAAGACCAGGTCTAGACCAAAACCTTAAAAAAGATGTCTCTTACACCTTTCACTGATCTATATACATTTTGACCAAGGCATGTCCCAACTCCAGAGCATCACTCTCACCTTCTCCTCAAAAATGCTATCTGGAAAGTCAACCTGTAAATGCTGCGGTTACAAAGCACCAGCCAACTCTTGAAAAAGGACTTTTGAAGACATGGTGTAGATATATAGATTTTAATTTTATTTTGTTTTATTGACACTATAAAAGGATGTCATTTAAAATAGTAGTCATAAAAAAATTACTTTACATTTTCTAAATAATATATCAAGCAACAAAAATGTATCATCTTATAATTTGAGCTACTGCAGCACAGTCAGTTTTATTTGGGCTTTGTAATTTTACAATGGAAATATAAAAAGATATGTCGGAAAAATTTTCATTGGAATAAGTATTCTTACATTTGTCGTTTATGGCAACTAGTTGATTGTTTTATTGGCGTTACAGAATATTATTGTTGCTTTTGTATGTTAACATTTTATCGTCTGTTCGGATACATGGAGGCAACAACACCAATAAATATCATCTTCAACACTACAACAATGGATTTACAGATCTATTTCCTTCATCATCGGTGACATCTAGTGGTGATGGCCGTCCCTACATTCAGAATCGTTTACAACTTAAATTGTATGTGCTTTTAAAAAATACTGGTCTCTAGTAAAATAATAGTTAAAAGGCCATCACTCATTACACATTAGACTAGTTCAAAAGAATAAATGACAGGTAGAGTATTATGAACGTAGACTGTTTACTCGCACACACAGCCTGGTCATTGTGTTAGCCCACCCATTGTCCTCATGTCTACATGTTTGTGCTTGCCCCTGAGCCAGGTGATCTGCAGGTGAAAAGAGCAGGCTTATTCACAAACAGATGCTGTTTTTTTGTGTTTTTGAAAGTCTATCCCAAATGCTTAATGTGTCTATTACTTAACAAACGGACATAGCTGTGTGTCTCACTTCACCAACTCTAATAAAAGTAGTCAGTCTCTGGTGACTCACACAGAGCGCTGATTTCCCTGGTAAATGCAGCTGAAGGGGATTTGCATTTGGCATTGGTAGTGGCGCCCAGAGGCCCCTACTTTAAATATCTATCTCATCATGACTACTACTAACGTTTTATGTCACAGATGTTTCATTGTTATTTCTTTCTTGTCTTAGCATATTTTTGTTTTTATTTTAATAAAAACTTAAGGTAATTTTAATATTGACTGATAAGTGATATTTAAGTAAATTGCAGAAACTCTTGTGTCCCTCAGTCCTACAACACTATAGAGCAACTAAGATGCTTATCAAAATATTAACTGTGGGGGAAAAGGCAGAGTCACAAAGCAGATTCACAGATGGTATACACAGTCACAACACAACCATGCCTAAATTTGAATAAATCAACACATTGGTCCTGTCGCCTTTTATTAAAGAACTACTTTTATATTTCAGAGGTTTAGGGCTTTTGTTGTTATGAAGGGTGGTATATCCTTTAATATACTTTTTTGAGTTTGTTTTGTTCTTATTTTGGACAAATCCCCAAACCAAACCAGGATAAAACTCATAATGCAACAAGGAATAGACCAACACTAAACAACGACTTTACCAGCTTTACTAACAAAACATGACTTAAGACTAATTAACTCTAGGCTGAAATGATACAAGGTCCAAACCAAACTTAAGACCAGGATCTAGGAATACATTTGGTCTAAACCATAACTAAAAAATAAACCAGCATATTCCAGACCTGGACAAAATTAATTAGAATTCTTTGAATTACTGTTACTGCACTTTGTCTCTGTCTATACAGCCCTGAATGTGTCTAAATCTGATAGAAATGCTCCAATCATCTGATCCAGTGATGCTGTGGTGATATAAAGAGTTATGTACTGAGTGCTTGTCAGGCAGGAAGTGCATCTTGTTTCTGGGTCAGACTGAGTCTCAACTATTTGCATAGTCAGTAAGAACACCTGCACACACACACACACACAGGTTTGCATGCGAGTACACACACACACTGACACACTGTATGCACTGAATAAATGCCCTTCTTCAGGTGGAAGGTTTCCGTGGCAACTAATCCAGGTATGGGTGATGCTGGACAGACATCTGCTCACACATGACCTCCACACGGCTTCACTGATCTCTCAATGGACAGCCAGGTGGATGGACCTGCAGCAAACACTGGAAAGACAACAGAGTGATGTTTATGTCGAGTGCATCAGCAGAGTCGACACACTAGTCTAGTGTTCTACATTAATAAACCTGTTTTATTTGTCTGAATGAAAGCAGGCGGCTGTAGGCGTAGTCAATGACAGAGAACACTAATCTGACTGAAATATGAGTATCAACGTCAGCTCTCTTTCAAGATCCATGCACATAAGAGAAACAAGGACTAAGCATCTCTATTTTACCCACATGTCGCTATCATGGGCAGAGACAGAACTGGACTTGAATAAAACAACACACACTTAAGCACAGAGCCTTGGACGCTTGTTAATAGGGTCAGAAATTGCCATATTAAAACATTACAATCTTAGCAATATGTTGCTATAATATGTAGATAGGCCAGCCTTTCTAATTTCAAATGAACTTTATTCAGACAACAATACTATCACAAAGTAAGCAGAGGCAAAAAAGGTAAGCAGTATCCAGCCCACAGTGGAAACAAGCCCCTGGGCATTTGCATGTCTCTTTATTATCAGTAACTGTCAGAGGAACCAGCACACGGCCTACAGGCAGCACACATACAGTCTCTCTCAACCATTAGATTGATGTGAACACTTCAGCAAACAGGCCCACTAAATATAATCATATTTCAACCGTACAGATACAAACAGTTAGTATAATTGATGGGATACAAAGAGGGAGGCTTTGGGGTCTTGTAGAGGTCGAGTCAACTCTGAAAGAACAGAGAAAATGTTACAATAAATGAAGATGATTTTTGTGTTTTCTATCCAAAAACAGTGGCTTTTAATAGTCTTTAAAATGGTCCCTGGTGTGGAATACAGAAGGTGCATTATCCTGTATTGTATCCTAAACAAATTCCATTCAGGCCAGGTATAAAGGGTGTAGCCGCAGTAGTACCAGTCGGGACAGTCAGTTTAACTCAACATGAAGCAAGGTAACCAGGATACCGAGGAGTGTGTGTGCGCTTTTCACTTCTCCCCTCTGGCTTATAAACAAATATTGACTGGGAGCTTTGGACAGAAGCAAATAGGTTCTCACATAAACCAGTGATCCTCTTGTGCATGGAAGGTAAGAAGGATAGTGAGATGTTTCTATTAAGGTTTGGCAAGAGGAACGTCTCAATAATACAACATCATCACTGCAGTGTGTACCATTTGCACCTTGTGTTTGACTTGGAGTCTCAATGTAACTTAAGCATATGACAAATACTAAAGAGGAATTGGTTTGGGTTTATTTAATGTCATGCTTGCTCACACCTTAACCAACGAAAAGTCAATGCTGTTATTTGTAAAGGTTTTGAATAGTTGTGCATTTGAGAAACTTAGTTATTTGAAATTGGAGGGAAAATAAATTAACAGCAAAATGCTTTATGAAATTTGTTTTCGCAAGTCATCCTAAGCCTTGTCCAAAACACATCTCAATATTTTACCATATGTTGCAAACCAGTACCCCCCTTTTTTTTTTTTTAGATAGTTGAATTGTGAATAAGAGCATCCAAATGGCAGATGGCTGCTATCAGATGTGTGTGTGTGTGTGTGAGGTTAATGTTTAGTTAATGATTACCATAACCTCCCATTAAGCCCCTGTCTGTCGTCCTACAGCTTCACCTAATGACGTAGGAGATGGACAGTAATGAACATAGGGCCCAATGGAGAAAAAAAAAAAAAAACAGTGCTGTCATCATGTTTCAATTGAGACATAGTCATAATATACTGGCATTGAGCGATAGTCTACAAATTCAGCATTATGACCAACATATACCGTGGAGCAGCTTCCCTTTTCTAAGTTACTGAATAAAATGCATACTTTTTAGACTTCATCTGGCACCTACACTTCAGCTAATTAAAGGTTTACTTCTTTTGACAACCCACCTTATTAAACAAAATAAGAAATGGTTATAGATAAAAGATTTTGAGCTACTTAAACAAGTTCCCTGAAATGTTAAAGTCAGTTTTCCAAAGCCATATCTGTTGCCAGCTGTATGCAAATTAGCTGCTCTACCTTTTCATTGAAATGTCCTGCACACCTGGAGCTTTGGTTACACAAACTCTTTTATTAAAATTCATTGAGCATACACATAAGTCAGTTGGCCAAACGCATTTTCCTTTTTACAAGTCTTCCTAACATCATTTCATCATTTCATCAGAACATCCTTTGCAGTACATCCTTCAGCCCATTTGGCGCCATTCATCAATACGCATGCGTTAAAACAGTATCCTTTGCATTACTAGGAATTTTTTTTACAGAAGTGATGTTCCTCGTTGGAAAAAAAAAACCAAGAAGAAAAAAGTTGCAATGTCGTTTCCAGTTGTCAATCCGTACCTGCGTAACGCGAGCCGAACGAACAAAACGTCACCTTCAGGTATTGTACGTGAGGCTCAACGTGAAGCAAATACGGACATGAAAAGTCACCAAAGATGATGCTTCAGAAATTCCGAGAGATGTCCCTTCTGCCAGAAGAGTTGTACAAGGTTAGTGCACTAGAAAATGAAAGCATCTTTGAATTGACTTTTCATGTGATGCCATAGCCTACCTGGAGAAGAAGTGAACGTACGCGCCTTAGACCCGGTTAGACGCACCTTTACGCGCACTGGAAGTGTGCTCCTGGTGACAGATACACACCTTTTATACCTGTGCCTGTGTTTCTAGTCTCTGCCCCCTCCGTAACCCCTCCCCTTCCTCCGCGAGCACCAGTGAGTGGGTCGTCAGGGCAGACACCTGTCGCACGGTGCGTTGCTCTGATCCAATATTGACACAAAGAGGGAGGTGTGTGTGTGGATGTGTTATGTGTGTCCTGCCTCCTCCTCTTCGCCAAGCAACGTGTGTGACCTTTGTCTTTGCGCTGATGTGTAAAAGAGCCATTGTAAGGCATGGAGCAGTGTCCTCACTGTCCAGGCCTTGACTTGTTTTATCCCGGTTATTTCCATACATCATGTGCCTTGCAAATCACTTTCCACTAAGTACACACGTGGACAAAATTGTTGGTACCCTTCGGTCAATGAAAGAAAAACTCACAATGGTCACAGAAAAAACTTTATTCTGACAAAAGTAATAAAAAATAAAAATTATATGTATGTTAACCAATGAAAGTCAGACAATGCTTTTCAACCATGCTTCAACAGAATTATTTAAAAAAATAAACTCATGAAACAGGCCTAGACAAAATTGATGGTACCCCTAGAAAAGACTGTAAATAATGTGACCAAATGGACATGTTAATTCAAGGTGTGTGCACTAATTAGCATCACAGGTGTGTACAATCTTGTAATCAGTCAGTGGGTCTATTTATAGGGCTTCAGGTAGTCACTGTGTTGTCTGGTGACATGGTGTGTACCACACTCAACATGGACCAGAGGAATCGAAGGAAAGAGTTGTTGCAGGAGAATAGAAAGAAAACTATAGACAAGCATGATAAAGGTAAAGGCTATAAGACCATCTCCAAGCAGCTAGATGTTCCTGTGACTACAGTTGCACATATTATTCAGAAATTTAAGATCCATGGGACTGTAGCCAACCTCCCTGGACATGGCCGCAGGAGGAAAATTGATGACAAATCAAAGAGACGGATAATCCGAATGGTAACAAAAGAGCCCAGAAAGACTTCTAAAGAGATCCAAGGTGAACTCCATGCTCAAGGAACATCAGTGTCAGATCGCGCCATCCGTCGTTGTTTGAGCCAAAGTGGACTACATGGGAGACGACCAAGGAGGACACCATTGTTGAAAACAAATCATAAAAAAGCTAGATTGGAATATGCCAAACTACATGTTGAGAGGTGCAGAAGTCTCATTGACAGTTACAGGAATCGTCTGATTGCAGTGATAGCCTCAACAAAATATTAAGTTAGGGGTACCAACAATTTTGTCCAGACCTGTTCCATAAGTTTATTTTTTAAAATAATTCTGTTGAAGCATGGTTGAAAAGCATTGTCTGACTTTCATTGGTTAACATACATATAATTTTTATTTATTACTTTTGTCAGAATAAAGTTTTTTCTGTGACCATTGTGAGTTTTTCTTTCATTGACAAAAGGGTACCAACATTTTTGTCCACGTGTGTACCAGCCTTGTATGGAAACACCAGGTGGAGGTTGGGAGCGCTTGTAATGACAGCACAAAATAAAGTCTAGATGGTAGAACAGTTGATTCATTTCCCGACGACTACATTAAAAAAAATAATCAAAATGCTGTAACTTAAGAAAATACACCAACTCAATATATGGCCACCAAATTCTTATTTATTGTATAAAAAAACACAAACATTTTACAATTGTATTATGATAAATGATATTTAAACAAATTTTAAAATTCTTGTAATAACTTATTGGCAGTATTTTTCAAAAAGTATAATTGCAGTCTATGCTTTACACTGGTGTGCACATCGTGTGTAACATTAATGGCACTATCAGAAAATGGTTTTATGACAACAGCTTAGTTTGTGCCTTGACATCCCTAAAACTAGAGCCCCCAACAACACTTACCATAATAAAATTAGCAGTAAGGACGGCCAATAATACATCACAGAGACAGGGGTGACCCACAGCCCAGCCAGTCATAATCTACCTCATTAGACAATTATGTGTTCTCTTGGGGAGACAATGAAGCACAGGTTTTGGTAATACAGCACATACTGTATCTGAATGTTTTTAATAATGCATGAAATTTGAAATGGCTAAACTCTGGCCAGTTAAAATATATCCCCTTTTCCTTATTGCTTAATGTAAACTATTTAAAAAGGCAAAAGCATCTGGACTTACTTTTCAATGTGCAGACGTTTCATCTTAACTTCAAGAGACTTTATCAATTCTGAGATCACCTGGTAAGAGAGGGAGTGGTTTGACCTGAAACTAACTATAAAAAAAGGACAGTGTGACTCCTGATGTGAGACTCGTTAGTGTCATTTTTGTTAAAACGGAAAAAGCCCTCTCTGAATAGAGGTGGCCTCAGATTCATGTTACCTAGCATTTACAACAATGTTCTGAAACTTTAATCTAAACAGTTTCCCTCTAGAACAGGGTTTTTCAAACTTTGTGTGTGGACCACTATTTGTAATCAAAAAATTTTGCGGACCACCTCATAACACACATAATAAAATGTCTACACAGTCTTACCTGAATTAATCCGCACCTCTAAATAGGCTTACTAGCACTACTATAACTAGTCATCACATCAGTGTGCAACAGGCTTGTTAAAAGAAAGTTTACCGCACACAAATATTTAATTTATTTACTCATGTGCCCGAGGGCATAATCAGGTTAATTTTAACAACAGGCTTATTTCCATAGCACTGGAAAAGAACACTTGGATAGTCAACATTTGGCATTTCTGAAAAAAACATTTCAGAAACACGAGAGCAAAAAAACGGAAAGTTTTCACACAATAACTTGACAATTTAATGCAAATGTTATATCAATATAGGCCTACATATTCTTTTGATGGGAAATTCCTGGTAAAATATTTTATTTTGCCTTTCCGGACCACTACCACAGTTTGGGAATGACTGCTCTAGAACAACACCTGAATAGAACAGTGACACTAATGACTCACCTGAGCCTTTAACAACCCTCACATCAGGAGCCACACTGCACTTTCACAGCTAACTATGACACCGGAACAGCCTGGTCCAACCAATCAGGTTTAGTTTCAGGTCAAACTCCTCCTCTCAGGAAATATAAGCTCAGCTCTCTTACCAGTTGATCTCAGAATTGATAAAGTCTCTTGGAATTAGAGACAAAACATCTTCACCTTGAAAACTGACTCCAGATGCTTTTGCTTTAACCTTTTCTTCAAGATGACCTGGATGACTGAGAACCTCTACAGACATATTTAAATAAAGATAAAGCACCAATTATGTAATAAAATGGGCCAAAATTGATAATGGAGGCCTGGACAGTTCAATGTAAAAAGAGTTACTCAGTTACTGAGAAAAAACCTTGAGCAGGACATAAACAAATGAACATGTGCATGTTTGAAAGTTTAATGGTAATCAGGTTTCGGTATCATGTTACAGAGTTTGGTAGAACTGAATGCTTGAATTTAGACCCCAAAAATAAAAATAAAAAAATTGCTGGTGCTCTATTCTCTATTGTTGACTCAAGGCCAGTCTCTGCTTATAGCCATTCCAGCCTGACTTTCTATACAACTCAGCAGCTTGCAGCCTATCAGGGGCCTCCAAGATGCCGCGTCCAACAATGACGACATCAGAGCCTCTGTTTTTTATCACCTCCTCTGGAGTGGAGTACTGCTGGCCCAGTGCATCTTCTGCAAAAGGCAGAACAGAAAGTTAGGCTTTTCAGAGATCCCTTGTACCAGAGCTCCACCTGCTGTTTATGAGTGGGCACTACAATGAAAGCTTCTGTATGTTTTTGTTCATTATCAAAATTACACTTATGCACAAACAGCCACATATTTACAGAGATATATTATATTTAAATATTTATACATAACAGTATCTAAATCCTTAGTACTGTTCTTTTCTAGTTTAATGACTAGTGTATTTGTAAATTACCTCCTGTCTTCATTTGCACTCCTGGGGTCATGTGGATGAACTCTGGCCTGTTGGTTATCTTGGTACAACAGATAAAACCAATCACAAAGTCTGAATACTCTTCTGCCATCTTCAGCTGCAAAATAAACAAACCGAATGTGAGCATTAAGGGATTAAAGCAGGATTAATGAGAAAAACTGCAGAAAACACAGACACTCACCACAGCCTGTGTGTATTCACCAGTGGCCAGAGAACCCTTTGAACTCATCTGAGCTATGAGCAGACAGCCCCGGCCCAGAGGCTTTCCTACAGCACTCAGGCCTTGAACCACTCCAGGACCAGGTACTGCATGTATGTTTACTATATCGGACCAAGAGGATATCTGGTATACACCCCCTGAAAAAAATATTTAAAAAGTTGTCCTTGTCTATGGATTTTTCTTTATATCATATTTGACATTTGACTACAGTAATGGCAAAACAGGGGAATTACAGGTTAACAAATTAGTAAATAAGTTAATGAAAGGGGTGTCCAAATGTATGTGTAAAAATAAATTAAGCAAAAAGAAAACACTAAAATTACATTTCAACTTGTTGTAGTACACAAGGGTTTGGACATCACTATTTTGTAATAAACTGTTAACCTTTATACTGAAGCTTGACTGTGTTCCCGATGTCTGCAAACTTGCGATCTTCAAAGATTAGGAAGTTGTGTTTTTTAGCCAATGCCTGTAGTTTCTTGCTGACATCCATGGTGTAGTCGTTAAGGATGTCTACATGTGTCTTAAGAAGGCAGATTTTGGGGCCGAGTGAGTCAGCGAGCTGGATCAACTCCTCGCTGCTGGTTACATCAGCAGACAAACACAGGTTTGACTGCTTCTCCTCCATGATGTTCAGCAGCTGGGACGCCAAAGGGTGTATTTCTGCAAATAAAAGAAAGTACAATATTTGAAAAAATATTCCTGATTAGAATTAAACAGATTTTACTGTAGACTGTACTAGATTTGTATAAGCACTCTTTGTATGGTCACTCTTGGAAAATAGATTTTTAATCTCAATGGAGGTTTTACCTGGTTAAATAAAGGATATATAAAAATAAAATAAATAAATAAATAAGCAACTCAATCCATCAAACTGTGGGCATTGAGAAGCCAGTACATACTTGGTAGTTTGGCTCTTTCTGCGTAACTAATCTCATCTTTGTCCTCAATACGTGGCTTCTGGGAAACAGAATCATTGAGATTCTTCTCTTCCTTTGGCCTAAAGAAAATATATATCAAAAAACAAACCAATGATCAATGAGTGTCAGAATTTTCTGTAGTGGTAAAAAAATATATAAAAATAAAAAAAGTAGTAATTCTTTTGCTGCACCTAAACGTGTTGTTGTCCAGGATGAACTTGTGGACTTTTTGAGCTGTTTGTTCATCAATTTTCTCGGCTCTTTGCAGAACATCCAGCAATTTAAAAAGTGTGATAACTGGATGAAGCTTGATTCCCTTAGAGGCCAACATTTCGCGACCTCCTTGCTCTCTGTCTATAAAAACAATGGCATCAGTAACCTAAAAGAGAAAAAAAGTTTTAGACGTTTTACCACCCAAGTCTAACAAACACAATAACCCAACATTATTGTAAACACTGCACCTTCAGTCCCTGTTTGTAGAGCACTTCAGCAGTCTCCAGAATACTGCTGCCGGTGGTCACTATGTCCTCAATGATCAAACACGTGTCACCCTCTCGATACACTCCCTCCACTATACGCTTGGTCCCTAGCGGCGAGGCACATTAGACATAAAATAATGTAAAAGAGACCTAATGGCTCATAGTAGCTGACTATTAGCCTGAGTTTAACATTTTAAACCCATTACAGTGTTGCTGCAGACTCTAGGTTAGTCAGTAAAAACATGGGACATAGTTTTACAAACATACATTCTTCTTAACTACTCACACACTCACCATAGTCCTTGGCCTCCTTTCTCCTGATCAGCATGGGCAGCTCATGTGTGGAGCATATGATTGTAGCCAAAGGCAAAGCTGTATAAGGGACCCCACACACTGTGTCAAACTGGAGCCTCTTAGCCTCGACTTCCTGGTAAATCAGTTTGGAAACCTGAAGGAAAGGTTTAACACATTGATTTTTAGTGCCAATATACGATTATTAAGCACAGGGATTAATTCAACTGTTTATCTAAACATTAGTATAACCGCCCCGTTCTACAAATACACTTTCAATGCAATGCTTTTTAAACTGTATTTTTAAGTTGGCATTAATGTATTAGCACCAATGGAACTCACTAAACTGCTTCACTCAAGAGTGAAGGGTCAAGGGGTCAAATCCTGCTCCTTACAAGTTTTTATTTGGATGGAAATAAGTTATGTTTATTTTCATTTTGCCTGCAATTAATAGTAGATAAATTCAATGATTAATTAAAGCTGCAAGCAGCATTTAGCGGGGTTCAAGCATTTAAGGCCTTTTAAGCACAGAGGCATTAAAAACATTGTTTTATTTAGCAATATTTCAATCACTGAAAGAATGGATGGAAAAGTGAATTTACAGCCAATATAGGGTTGGGCGATATGGACTTAAAATTATATCACGATATTTTCGGGTATTTATCTCGATAACGATATAAATGGCGATATATAGTACCACTCACTGTTTTTGGCTATTAGTGATAGCTGCATGCAGTCTTGAGAGCCTCACAAACATTGATCTAAAAGTCAAATGTATCATCAAATAAACTACTGAAATATATAATTTACATAAAAGAAAATTAATTACAAGTTTGAAATGTAAACAGATTCTGTATTTATTCACTCTAATTGTGCAAACAGCAAAAGTAACAATCCCAACCATGCTTATTCGTTACAAAATTACACAAGAGTGCAAATTAAACCCTTTAAAGTAATAAACAGTTACTTTAAAATCACACACTCTTGTCTCATGGAACAAAAGCTAAAGGTAGTACAAAACATTGTAACAAAGTAACAATCCCTCCCTTCAGTAAGGTTACATAGTGTAAATAGTGCAAAATTCTGCAAAACAACAAAATTAAATAAAATAATTAAATTAAAGTGTAAACACTGATATAATCTTAAATTGTAAAAAAACAAACAAAAACAAGCACACATACTATTTAAGCATGTGATTCAGGAAGTAGCAGAATTAAACAAGAGAACACTGCTCAGAGCTCACACCTTAAGATTTCTTGTCAAGAAGACCAACATATTCACTGTAGCTGGTTTCAGAAGGGACCTTTGGCATGTTACTACATTTCCACTAGCACCGAATACCCTCTCTGAGGCTGTACTTGTGGCAGGGATGCACAAGTATTTTTTTGCTAAACAACTGATGTTAGGGAAATTCACCTCGTGTACCTTCCACCATGTGAGGGGATTGCTATCACTATCTGCTAGTGAGCCATGCAAGTAGCTGTTAAGTTCAGCCTCGATTTTCTGTGTCAGAAAGACTGGTGGTCATCTCAGCAGCTGGTTTCTTGAAAAAGCTTCCAAGACTCTTCCTTTACTTCTTTGATGCACTCAGCTGCAGCAGCTCATTGTTGAATAGGTGAAGAGTAGGCTTCAAGCACGACACTGTGACATAGTTTTCAGAGGAGAGGGCGTCAGAAATCAAGAAGAGGCCCAAGTGCCTTACTTACAGAGTCCAGGATATCAATATCCTGCCATGTAAGTACCAGATGCCTGGTTGACCTGTCAGCAGCCAGGACATGCGTGATGGCCTTCTCTTGCTCAAGCAGGCGCTGTATCATTTTCTGCCTTGATCCCCATCATGTTGGTGATTCAGTCACAAGTTTGTGTGGAGGAAGGCCAAGTTCTACTTGAGCATCTTTGAGTGCTCGCTGCTTTTTCCAGCTGTGTGAGAATGCACAGACGACCTTCTTACAAACCCCCACAGCTCTGTCAATCCTGGGATCCCTCATGCTCCTCTCTGCAAAACAACAACAAAATGACAGAAAGTTCAGTTAAAAATTAATCTTAAATAAACACAATCAGGGCTTGAAATTAACTTTTTTTTGCCTGTTATGTTAAAATTATATACAAGAAAAAATGTAATCTAACCACACATTTTAATACAATACATTTTGTATTTAACATGATCACAATTTAATAAATATTTTAAGTTACTATTATAATGCTTTCATTTCCAGTAATTCAAAAATGATATACAGAACGTGAAAAAAACAACAACATTATTATCACTGACTTAAGTGTAGTGCAATTTTATAATTTTATACATTTTTTATTATTACCTCTAATGTAACATATGCTACTATGCTCAATATACATGCATAAAATACATTGACACTGCGAGAAAGAGTATGCTTACCAATAGCAATGTGTAGACGATGGTCAAAGCAAGACAGTCTTGTCCACATGTTTAGAGTGGCTGCTTTAACTATATTAGCGCCACTGTCCGTTGTCAGGCACACCTGTTTCTCCTCGTCTAAATCCCAATCTTGAAGAAACTGCTTTAAACCACTCGCAATGTTTTCTCCCGTGTGGTCATCTGGGAAAAAACTGTTCAAACTCCAGTCGTTTGTTATGTAATGCGCCTTTAGGCTAATGTACGGCTCGGTCGCTCTGCTACTCCACATATCTGCCGTTGAGGCATAAAACCCCACCGTAGACAGCGTTGTTTGTAATTTACTACGGCACTCATCATACATTGCTGGCAGGGCCGTTTTGGAGAAATGCTTTCTTGAAGGCATCTTATATCTTGCGTCAAAAGTTTATGAATCATTCGCTTTAATCCTTCCTTTTCGACAGTTTGGAATGGCAACATGTCTTTTGCCAAACAAAACGCCACCGCCTCTGTTAGTTCGGCCCATCGTTTACTTTGTTTATCATAAGGAATGCAGTTTGCTGGCAATTTTTGTCCGAGTAGAAAATGTCTTAACTTTAGGCTTACTTGACGACTCTTTCTCCTCACGCATCTTCATATTTTCGTCATACTCAGGTTTGTGTTTAAGATGGTGGAGCAAATTGGATGTGTTTCCACCCTTTGTAGCCACCGTTTTCTTGCAAAGTTTTCATATTACGGTTGTTTGCTCCACATCTGATTTTCTATAACCAAACCAGTTCCAAATTGTTGAGACAGTGCCTCGTTTAGCGGTTAACTCCTTCTCAGCTTCACGCACGCCTTCCGCCATTCTTGTTTTCGCTCTAACTTGTTACACGACACGTGAGCTGCGAATGGGTCGCAGACCGACGCACACAGAAATACGTCATCAAATAGGATTTATCGTTATTATCGCGAGAAGACAAATTCTTATCGCAGGGAGGATTTTTACCGGTATATCGATAATGATAGGATATTGCCCATCCCTAAGCCAATATAGGTAATTTACCATAGGAAACATATGGTTTTCCAAGCTTTTTAACATTTATAGCGCCACCTATAGTTCAATCTCCATAAAAGATAGATATACGTTTTGTTCGCCAAGGACCAGGCTTTCCAATGATACAAGACACTTGAGTGTGGACCAAACGGTTTAGGAGTTGACCATTTTTGATCTTTTGGTTGCTGTAGCGCCACCTATTGGCCAATCGGGGTCATACCTTCTCAGGTTCTCCCCAGATTGAGGACTACCATCTGACAAAGTTTCAAAGCTTCAGCCCTTACGGTTTTTAATGCACAATGCGTTTTACAGCAGAATAATAATAACTAAAGCCGCAAGCGGCAATAAAGACCCTCGCCTCCCTTGAGACCGTGGGGACACATGTACTCGGAGGATTGCATTTCATGCTTTAAAGCGTAAACTTCACAGTAATGTCAAATCACCGGGCCTGTGCTACTCCTGCGTCCTGCTACACCACCTTGTAATTTAGAGTTAAAGGTCTCCACAATCCCTGGTTTTCCTGGGAACTGTCTGAACTTTTGAAAATAGATTATGCTTGGGCTAAGGCGAGGAAAAACAAAGTACTGTTTTTTTTTTTTTTTTTTAAAGAGAGGTGTATTCTAAGGTGATTCACATATTCAATTCAAAATGGCCACCTTCCTGTGTGTGATCAACCTTGGCTTTTTTGTTCATAAGCCCATAGTGGATGTGTGTACCACGTTTAATTTGCCTACGACAAACTAAAATTTTTCCTTCCCATTGACTTTGTCCACATATTTGGGCGTTGCTTTGGCAACACATTTATAGATAGGGGGTGGTTGTCATTGGCTTTTATGCTCGTCATGACATAAGAGATGTGTGTACCAAATTTTATGTCTCTATGACAAACTAAATTCTTGGGTCCCATTATAAGTTTGTAGGGGGCACTGGAGAGCCATTTCTAAAGATAACCCTTTTATTTACATATCTTTGTGTTCAGGTCATGAATGTGTACAAACGCCTTTTTGCGTCCAACTCGATCCGAGAAGGCGTTTGAGAGTTAAGAGACATTTTATTTTTACAAAAATGGCCACCTCGTTACAGGCTTGCCACACCCATACCCGATAAGATATCAACAACAAAGTTATAACTTTGGTTGACACCATAGATAGTATAATTATGGATGATATCCGCCCATTGGTCACCTATTCACCAATATGGTCATTACGAATGGGCAATAAAATGGCCGTTACATCCGGGCTTTTTCCATAGTAAAACAATAGTTTTTATATAGCATAAACAAACATATTAATCAAAAATTCACCCCCCCCCCCAGAGTTGTCATGTAGTAAAAATGTAGCTCTAGAGACCGGAGCCATCTTTTGTACCAGGCTGTAAACATGAGTTTTACTCTTGTAAAGTCGCCATTGGGTTTCTCCTTATATTTCCGCTTTTGGAGCCTGCCCTCTGGTGGACGGAAGTATATCGCTGTATTTCGCTGTAAAATCACCGTATGGCCCTTACGCAACGACCATTTTAGAGGTACCATGGGAGAGGCTTGGTTGACACACGTGTCTAGATGATACTCACCAAATTTGGGGGCTTTTAGATAAAACCGATGAGTTGAATCATTTTGCACAAGGAGTGCGATTTTTGTGGCCGTGCGTTCCCCCCTACATGGCGGACTTCCTGTTGAGTTTAGGGTGTGGCTGTCATGGACTTTTCTGTTTGCCATGAGGTTTCAGGTCAAACTCCTTCCTCTAGAGATAACGCTCAGCTCTTTTACCAGTTGAACTTAGAATCAGAGACAAAACATCTTCACCTTCAAAACTGTGTCCAGATCATTTTGCTTTAACCTTTTCTTCAAGATGACCGAAAACATCCACAGACATATTTAAATAAAGATTAAGCACTAATTATGTAATAAAATGGGTCAAAATTGATAATGGAGGCCTGGAAAGTTGATACATTTGAAAAGAATAGCTCATAGTTAAAACCTGAGAAAAAACCTTGAGCAGGACAGAAACAAATGAACATGTGTATGTTCAAAAGTAAAGTGGTAATCAGGTTTCTGCAAATAAACATTGATAAGCACATCCTATTACAGATCTTGGTAGAGCTGGGAGCTTGTATTTAGACAAATAAATTAAGAAATGAATAAATGCAAGTGTTTCATTCTCTATTGTTGGCTCAAGGCCAACAATAAAAAACAAGGCCTTTAAAAAACACCTGAAAACACATCTCTTCCGTCAACACCTGACTGACAAACACTGAGTTCTACTTCCTTTCTATCGATTCCTTTCTAAAAAAAAAAAAATTCTCTTATCCTTAGCATTGTATACTGCGCTGGGTTAAACTGACTAGTTTTTGTGCACTTATGCTTTTTGTACCTTGTGTTGTTAAAATTGCTTCCATTGTTATCCTCACTTGTAAGTCGCTTTGGATAAAAAGGTCTGCTAAATGACTAAATGTAAATGTAAGGCCAGTCTCTGCATGTAGCCATTCCAGCCTGACTTTCTATACAACTCAGCAGCTTGCAGCCTATCAGGGGCCTCCAAGATGCCACGTCCAACAATGATGACATCGGAGCCTTTGTTGATCACCTCCTCTGGAGTGGAGTACTGCTGGCCCAGTGCATCTTCTGCAAAAGGCAGAACAAAAAGTTTGGCTTTTCAGAGATCCCTTGAACCAGAGCTCCACCTGCTGTTTATGAGTGGGCACAACAATGAAAACTTCTGTATGTTTTTGTTCATTATTAAAATTACCACATCAGTCAGTATAGTGTTGAAGGAAAGGCTTCTGATATATACATTTTGAGATAAGAACTTTGTCATGTAAAGGGGCAAAATTACACTTGGCCCAAGTTTTAGAATAACAAATGCTAAATGTTGATACAGTTCAGAGATATATTATATTTAAACATTTATACATATAACAGTATCTAAATCCTTAGTACTGTTCTTTTGTAGTTTAATGACTAGTGTATTTGTAAATTACCTCCTGTCTTCATTTGCACTCCTGGGGTCATGTGGATGAACTCTGGCCTGTTGGTTATCTTGGTACAACAGATAAAACCAATCACAAAGTCTGAATACTCTTCTGCCATCTTCAGCTGCAAAATAAACAAACCAAATGTGAGCATTAAGGGATTAAAGCAGGATTAATGAGAAAAACTGCAGAAAACACAGACACTCACCACAGCCTGTGTGTATTCACCAGTGGCCAGAGAACCCTTTGAACTCATCTGAGCTATGAGCAGACAGCCCCGGCCCAGAGGCTTTCCTACAGCACTCAGGCCTTGAACCACTCCAGGACCAGGTACTGCATGTATGTTTACTATATCGGACCAAGAGGATATCTGGTATACACCCCCTGAAAAAAATATTTAAAAGTTTTCCTTGTGTATGGATTTTTCTTTATATCATATTTGACATTTGACTACAGTAATGGCAAAACAGGGGAATTACAGGTTAACAAATTAGTAAATAAGTTAATGAAAGGGGTGTCCAAATGTATGTGTAAAAATAAATTAAGCAAAAAGAAAACACTAAAATCACATTTCAACTTGTTGTAGTACACAAGGGTTTGGACATCACTATTTTGTAATAAACTGTTAACCTTTATACTGAAGCTTGACTGTGTTCCCGATGTCTGCAAACTTGCGATCTTCAAAGATTAGGAAGTTGTGTTTTTTAGCCAATGCCTGTAGTTTCTTGCTGACATCCATGGTGTAGTCGTTAAGGATGTCTACATGTGTCTTAAGAAGGCAGATTTTGGGGCCGAGTGAGTCAGCGAGCTGGATCAACTCCTCGCTGCTGGTTACATCAGCAGACAAACACAGGTTTGACTGCTTCTCCTCCATGATGTTCAGCAGCTTGGACGCCAAAGGGTGTATTTCTGCAAATAAAAGAAAGTACAATATTTGAAAAAATATTCCTGATTAGAATTAAACAGATTTTACTGTAGACTGTACTAGATTTGTATAAGCACTCTTTGTATGGTCACTCTTGGAAAATAGATTTGTAATCTCAATGAGGTTTTACCTGGTTAAATAAAGGATATATAAAAATAAAAATAAAAAAATAAGCAACTCAATCCATCGAACTCTGGGCATTGAGAAGCCAGTACATACTTGGTAGTTTGGCTCTTTCTGCGTAACTAATCTCAACTTTGTCCTCAATACGTGGCTTCTTGGAAACAGAATCATTCTTCTCTTCCTTTGGCCTAAAGAAAATATATATCAAAAAACAAACCAATGATCAATGAATGTCAGAATTTTCTGTAGTGGTTATAAAAAATAAATAAAAAAATAAATTAAAAAAGTAGTAATTCTTTTGCTGCACCTAAACGTGTTGTTGTCCAGGATGAACTTTTTTGAGCTGTTTGTTCATCAATTTTCTCGGCTCTTTGCAGAACATCCAGCAATTTAAAAAGTGTGATAACTGGATGAAGCTTGATTCCCTTAGAGGCCAACATTTCGCGACCTCCTTGCTCTCTGTCTAAAAAAACAACGGCATCAGTAACCTAAAAGAGAAAAAAAGTTTTAGACGTTTTACCACCCAAGTCTAACAAACACAATAACCCAACATTATTGTAAACACTGCACCTTCAGTCCCTGTTTGTAGAGCACTTCAGCAGTCTCCAGAACACTGCTGCCGGTGGTCACTATGTCCTCAATGATCAAACACGTGTCACCCTCTCGATACACTCCCTCCACTATACGCTTGGTCCCTAGCGGCGAGGCACATTAGACATAAAATAATGTAAAAGAGACCTAATGGCTCATAGTAGCTGACTATTAGCCTGAGTTTAACATTTTAAACCCATTACAGTGTTGCTGCAGACTCTAGGTTAGTCAGTAAAAAGATGGGACATAGTTTTACAAACATACATTCTTCTTAACTACTCACACACTCACCATAGTCCTTGGCCTCCTTTCTCCTGATCAGCATGGGCAGCTCATGTGTGGAGCATATGATTGTAGCCAAAGGCAAAGCTGTGTAAGGGACCCCACACACTGTGTCAAACTGGAGCCTCTTAGCCTCGACTTCCTGGTAAATCAGTTTGGAAACCTGAAGGAAAGGTTAAACACATTGATTTTAGTGCCAATATACAATTATTAACCACAGGGATTAATTCAACTGTTTATCTAAACATTAGTATAACCGCCTCTTTCTACAAAAACACTTTCAATGCCACCCTTTAAACTGTATTTTTAAGTTGGCATTAATGTTTCAGCACCAATGGAACTCACTAAACCCCTTCACTTAAGAGTGAAGTGTTAAGGTCCAATCCTGCCCCTTACAAGTTTTTATCTGGATGGAAATAAGTTATGTTAATTTACATTTTGCCTGTGTTACTAATAGGGTAAAATTCAATGATTAATAATAAATTATTTACGCAGTGCATGACATATGATAAAGCAAGCCTTTACTACGTGACAACTCTGAAGCCCCCCTTCAGAGTTGTCACGTAGTAAAATCTTAGCTCTAGAGACCGGACCCATCTTTTGTACCCGGCTGTAAATAGGGGTTTTCCCACTTGTATTTCCGCTTTTGGAGCTTGCCTTATGGTGGAAGGCGGAATATCGCTGTACTTTTCGGTGTGAATCGTATGGCGGCGGCATTACACGAGGTCCTTTTAAGAGGTTCCATGAGAGAGGCTTGGTGCATGCATATGGCGTTTCATTACCTCGTTCATGAGCTTCGGGTAAGACACTAATACTCTCAGGTCGATGTAAATAGGCGCCAACATGCCGCTTTTTAGTTTATATTCCCCGAACTTAACCGCGTTCGCATCTTGCAACTTTAGGATCAAACTATCGCACACGTCCATCTTTTTTTTTTCTTCTTTTATATGGCGGGTCACAACCAACCTTCCAGGTGCATACCGCCACCTACTGTGTGCAATCATTTATTCCGTGTTGCTCCGCTGCATTGTTAATAATTCATCCAAAACCTTTGCACTTCTGTAATTGCAAGTATTCCCAACAATTATTAAGCACACTAGTTGCAGGCTGCTCTGTCCCAGAACCCTTTATTTTAACCCAATTTATTAGAGATGACTTAATACGTGGAAGACTTAATAGACACACTACTGCTTCCACTAATAAGGCATTGATTGGTGTCGTTTTAATTGCTCCAATACTAACAGCTCTGTACTGAATTCTGTAAATTTTAACTAGAAGGGTTTGCTGCTGCTCTATACATACACACACAGACACACACACACACACAATACACCCAGTCTATACATGACCGGATTAAAGCCCTGTAAATGTCGAGGGAATGTTTGTTTGCTCCCCAGTCAAAACTTGAGACTGATCTCATGAGATTCACAATTGCAGCACTTGACTTTAGCCTCCTTTCCACAGTTACCATACACTGTGTGCACAATTATTAGGCAAGTTGTATTTTTGAGGATTAATTTTGTTATTGTACAACTACAGTGCTCTTGGTCAATCCAAAATGTTAACTCCCTCAAACCTGAACATTTAAGTAGTAAAAGTGAAGTTTTGGCTTTCTGAAGACAATATCTACATGTACACCATTATTGGGCAACCATTAGTGTGCAGAATTATTCTGCAACTAAATGAAAAACAAAGATTTCCCATCTCACTTGTTTATTTTCACTTGTTAAAGTGAGAATAATAAACAAACTCAAAATTGACAAAAATAAACATTTTTGAAATAAAAAGAAAACTCCAATACAGTGACCAATACAGCCTTCTTTTCGATAACAGTCACAAGCCTTTCATTCACGGAGTCAGTCAGTTTCTTGATCTAGTCAGAATCTGGTCACTTTTTGTGCAGCCGCAACCACAGCCTCCCAGACACTGTTCAGAGAGGTTTACTGTTTACCTTCACTGTAAGTGTCCTGCTAAAGAAGGGCCCAAAAGTTCTCAATAGGGTTTAAGTCAGGTGAAGAAGGGGGCCATGTCATTAGTTTTTCATCTTTAAGGCCTTTACTGGCCAGCCACGCAGTGGAGAACTTTGATGCAAGTGATGGAGTGTTGTCTTGCATAAAAATCTAAGTCTTCTTGAAAGATGCAGACTTTGTCCTGTACCACTGCTTGAAGAAAGTGTCTTCTAAAAATTGGCAGTAGGTCTGAGAGTTGATTTTAAGTCCATTTTCAACCCGAAAAGGTCCAACTAGGTCATCTTTAAAAATACCTGCCCATACCAGTACCACCTTCACCTTGCTGGCGTCTGAGTGGAAGTGGAGCTCTGTCTATCCATCTGGTCTGTCAAGAGTCACTCTCATCAGTCACAAAACCTTTGAAAAATCTGTCTTCAGATATTTCTTGGCCCATTCTTGATGTTTTAACTTATGGGTCTTGTTCAGAGGTCAGGTTTCAGCCTTTCTTACCATAGCAATGTCTCTGAGAACTAAACACCTCGTACTTCTTGACACTCCAGGAGGTTGCAGTTGTGGAATATGGCAGCACGGGAGGATAATGGGTTCCTGGTAGCTTCACGTTTGATTCTTCGCAAATCTTTGGCGGTTAATTTGCGTCTTTTCTTCTCGTCACGTTTCTTGCGACCCTGTTGACTATTTGCTACAAAACGTTTGATGGTTCTGTGGTCACGCCTCAATATCTTAGATATTTCATGAGTGCTGCATCCCTGTGAAAGACTTTTTTTTACAATTTTTGACTTTTCAGAATCAGTTAAATCTCTTTTTTGGCCCATTTTTCCTGAGGAGAAGACTCTGCCTAATAATTATGCACACCTTGATATAGGGTGTTGATCTCCTTAGGCCACACCCTCCCTCGTTACACAAATACACATCACCTAATATGCGTTAAATCCAATAAGGATTCAAGTTTACACAGCTTGGAGTTGAAAAATTATGGATAAAATGATAATGATGATCAAAATAATTACTTGCCTAATAATTGTGCACACAGTGTATTCATGATCCCCACTACATCTTGCACATCTGATCTTTCCCTTACACTGCAGAGCTGTATGACCAAGTCTCTGACACTTAAAGCGTCTAAGAGGCATTAGAATGAATTCCTTAACCTCATAACTTATGAACCCCAGTGTAACACGCTTTGGTATTTTACGTTTGAACTCTAATACTACTGACAAGCTGTCACCAATTCTTTTAGAGCCTTGTGGCTTTCACTACTCCTCCTCCTCTCACTTCTTCAATACTGGGACGTCATGAATAAACCCGCTCAGTCTTGCTCCATTCCCTGGAATATGAGCTCCAACTCTTTTCCAACATAGGGAGTCTATTCGTAGGAAGAAATCTCTTTGAACTTTATCTTTTGCAAAACTCATCTTCTATTGCTTAGGAACTCCGAACTTCACCGCGTTCACTTTGTGCAACTTCACAAAACGAGCGTTATAAATACTTCCGCTGGAAGTTTTTTCACAACAAAAGCATCTCCTGGTCCAGCTTCACGCATATGCCTATGCACCTACCAGCCGACCGGGCTCAAGATGGCACCCGCATGCCAATCAAAGGTAATTATGCATAAATCTAAAGTCAAACTCAAGGCAAACCAAAGAAATAAAACAAAAAGTCCACTCCCTCAGAGTTCACACGTAACATTAACTTAGCTCTACAGACCAGAGCCGTCTTTTGTACCAGGCTGTAAACAGTTTTTTTTACACTTCGTCATGGGGTTTCTCCTTAGTTCTGCTTTTGGAGTCTGTTCTCTGGTGGACGGAAGTATTTTGCTGTATAATGGCTCCCTCGAGGCCCTTTTGAGGGGTTCCATGAGAGAGGCTTGCTTGGTATTTTTACAATCTTTGCTTGGTATAAGCATCCCGGCATCGATGTGCTTCAAATGTGGTCTTGAAATCTTAAGTATGAAAAGTAAAAATCTCTTGATATATTGTAATATTGTAAGTTTTTATATAGATTAAAACACGTATAAAATATAACTTATTTAGCTGTCTGTGAAGGTTCTCAGTCATCCAGGACATCTTGAAAAAAAGGTTGAAGTAAAAGCATCTGGACTCAGTTTTCAAGGTGAAGACGTTTCGTCTCTAATTCCAAGAGACTTTATCAATTCTCAGATCAACTGGTGGGAGAGTTGAGCTTTATCTCTAGAGGGAGGAGTTTTCCCTGAAACTAAACTGATGGACCAGGCTGTTCTGGTCTCATTGTCATTGGCTCTGAACTCATGGTCGTTGGCTCAGAAAGTTTCAGAGCCAAAAAAAGTCAGCCTTTTACTTTAACCTTTTTTTCTTATTTAGCTATATTCAACGTATTTACAGGGGTTAAAGTGGAAAAAAATCCTGAGCCTGAACTTTTTTTTGGGGGGGGGGGGGGGGGGTTGGAGAAACTGCACAGACGGACTTACTTCAAATATTGACAATAATAACAAAAAATACAGTAACAAGAGCTTAAAGTGCTTAAACTGGTAAACTGACACTGAGAACTAGCTTCTCAGACAAACATTTTTTGAACTGTAGTGCAATGCCATGAGTGTTCATGTAACTCGCATGTTGATTTGAAACCGACAGGCTAGTTAACGCTTTTTTGTCTTCTGCCAGTTTTCTACACAGGGTGACCAGTGGCTGCGAAATTCTGAATGACAAATCATGTTCTGCTATAAATGTGCACAAACGTATTTTTAAATCGCAGACACGGTCAGTCATAGACAACGGTGTGTCAGCTGTAACAGTTGCTCCCGGCAACGTCGTGGTTAGTTTAAGTGCACGGGCAGTGGCTCTATGACCGGGGTCTAAATCATGACGAGCAAGCACTTTCTTACCGCTGCTGGCATACAGTAGCTTCCTCGAGCAAATCGTGCAGAAACAAGCCCGGGGCTCTCTCAGTTTCTTGCACCAACTGCCAAAAGGCTCGCCATCTCTACTTTCTTCAATCCACGCCCAGCGCCATTTATTTTTGAGTCCTTTATCTACTGCTAGGACATCATCCCCAGGCTTCATAAACTTGCGCTCCATTTTTTTTTTCTCCGACAACGCTAACGTGACATTGACGTATGAGTGTCAATCATACTGTGTTACAAAGACCCGCCCTTCTCTGCTTCTGATAGGGTTGTAACGTTAGTTAAATCTGCGTTTCCCTTGTATGATTGGTAGGTAAAATAAATTGGCTCGAAAATATTAAACCGCATGTGCAGGCTCTCAAATATTATTTTCCCTCACGGCCACACGCCGGAGATCCGGCACGGTGCCGGAATACTTTAAGCCCTGTATTTATAATTTCCCCTGCTATGAATAAATCCATTAATTAAAGATGAATGCGTGCATAATTGCCCGTTTATGAAAGATAAAAAAAGAAGACAAGAAAACTATGATTGTTGTGATTCAAAAGTTAAACTAAGAAACTACCTCAAACACTAATCACACTAGCTAAAACAAATAAATATTTCCCTGCAAGCAAATGGCCTTACTTTAAAAGTGGAACTAACATAATTTAACCCTTCAACAAAGGTTAGAAGTATGTTCTGTACTAAAAACCCACAGAAAAATATATTTATTTTTTTCTGTTTATTAAAAAGATTCAGTCCACAGTAGTTCAAAGTTTGGCACCAACAATATAAAACAAGTTCATCAAAAATAAAGTGTACACCCCAAAATAGCATTAAACAAATGCTGGATGAAGGGATAAATAAGAGAAAAGAAAACATAAATTTCTGTCAAAATGCACCTTAATTCCAAAAACAATAAAAATGTTTTCATACTACTAGTTTATCTTTTGGTCAACTTTGGAGTTATACATTTTTCCAGATTCTTTTTTCCATGTTTTCAACCAGATGGCAGAATCACAGATAAAAAAACAAAAACTAAAGTGTGGTGTTAGTAGATGTGGTGAGCCAATACTATAATACTAGTAAGGCATTAACACCAACTCAAAGGAATCAGTGCTCAATTTCTTGAATGTAATAGAAAACTGCATCATGGTTTTGATGTTTACAGTCTAAAAAAATACATTTGAACTATGTCCAATAACCCAGTTGCAAACATTTGAGTGTTTCCTTTGTGGAAATCTGCTAAAAAAAAACAATATCACAGAAATTGTTAATAATATAAAGGGCACAACATTGCAAACGTAATGAGTGGTGTGTTTTGTGTTGAAGGAATGCTTCAAAATTCAATAAATTGTTTTGTCGTGTGTGTTTGGATGAAGCAGCAAGATTTGTGCTCTGACATATTTGTAACAAAAACATTTCATTTTCAAAATTCTGGCCAAGGCATTGAGTTGGAAATATATTTTGTAAAAAGCACAAGTTGGTGGCAAGGCACTAAAATGTGTTCAGGGAAACCTTTATAAAGGCATAGATCAGCTCTTTGTTCAATATAAGCTCTCAGGGTTTTCCTTCCTGAAGTGGTTAGGACAGTGTAAAGGCAAACATGTCTTCCTCCTCTCACTCATCTTCGCTTCTTTGATATGGACTCTGTGCATCTGCAAGCAGCTCTGGCCTCAAACATTCAATTGGACACTGGATGTTCTGCAAAACAAAAAAAAATAAGAACAAATTCTCACTATAATTGTTTACATTTATTACTAATTTCTTATTTTTTAGCATAAGACAGAAAATGAAAAACACTAACCAGTTTTTTTAGAGCGTTCTCCCTGTACCGGTCAAAGACATCTGTGTGAACAGGTTTCAGTAGGTCTGTCTCTAAATCACTGTTAAGTCCTGGTCTTCTGCAGTTCTCACAGCGCCAACCCTGAAAATGGACATAGAAACATAGCCGTATATATTATATAGTCATAAACAAATGAAGTATAAAATATTCTAAAAAAAGAGAAAAGTCTGTCTTACCTGTTGTCCTCCGTAGCATGTACATGTACAAATGGCTCCGAGGTATTCCTTTTGCCATTGATTTCCAACATGGTACATTTTCCCATTGTCATAACATGTTGACTCGTCTGGAAGATATTATAGATGCACTAAATTAGTGACTGATCTAACTGGGAAATGCCTTTGAGCTGCTTTAAAGATTCTCTGAACACATTTTTGTATATCTAACAGATGTAATGATGTGTACATACGTGGTTCACACTTGAATTCTCCTTTGCCATTGCCCAGGCAGGTGCAGCTCATCATGTGTCCATTTTCAGCATGACGGTCCCACTTCTCACCAATGCGGTAGTTATTGCCATTATCGTGACACCACTCTGAAGATTAGATAGAATGAAAAAAATAGAGGAGAAGAAACAGTACAAGGCACAAGACACACATGAAGCAGATGGATAGAAAATGGCAAAAGGGAAATACAGTGGACAAAGAAAGAAGAATTAGTCACTGGTCATATACACATTAATATAAAATAATCAGCACTCTCAAACATTTCTTAATTCTCTGCTTAGAACAACTGGCAGGATTGAGATACACTTTTCAAACCGGAATAAAAGACCATCCAAACTAAAAAGTAATGCATTGTGGAAAACTGAAGGCTGCCCATGTTATTGCTTTGTTACTGCACACTACTGCACATAGAACAGTGCCACTGCCCAGTTTTATGGCATTGTAAATAAAATTATAAGAATTTATTAACAGGAATTTATAGTCATAGTCAAGTTCATAAAACATAATAGGAATATTTTGTTTGATCAAAGGTAATTGATTTGACCAAAAGTCTCATGTTATGGAAATATCTCCTATAAATTCCTTAACATTAAAACCACATGGAATTATTGTTTATCTAATTCCATGGTTAATTGTAAAGCATGCTGGGGTTAAAAAGCCACTCACTGGATGAATCACACCTAAAATGTCCACTGCCCAGACCCAGGCAGCGACACCACAGCTTGAAGCCTGTCTCAGACATTCGTTCCCACTCTGCGCCCACTTCATGGTAGGTCTGTGTGAATGTGTCATAACACACATCCTGGTTGGTCGTTATGGGAATGTCAACTGGAACTAAAGAAACAAGAGAACAAATGTTTTTAATAAGACAAACATCTCTAACTGTTGAAGTATTTTTTCTTGAGTGAGTACTGTACCGGCATTGCCAACAGTTACGACTTCCTCTAGAACCTTCTCTTTAGAGCTGCCCTTCATGGCTTCCACCACAACATTATAAGAGGCTCCGGATGTTAAACCAATCAAAGTAGCACTGTTTGAGGATCCAGGTAGACGCATCTAAAGGAAAGACAGTTCACCCATAATGTCTGTATATATTTTTACAAAACATGTTAGATATGCATCATCATAAAATATTTACCTGGAAGCTTCTTTCCTCCAGGTCTGTTAAAGGGTTGCATGTCACCTCATACTCTGTTGTGTGAGGGATGGGTTGCCAGGAGATGGTTGTGATTGTCTGTGCTTCTTGTGGTATCTCTGTCTCATTGTCATGGAACCCAAATGCAAGACCAGGCAGAGAACCCTCGCTCACCTAAAGAATCCAATGTGTCTTTTTTTACATTTCAGAAGCATCATGTATTTGTATAATGAAGGATTGAGGCATTAAAGCCTTCATAAATATAATTTATCATGTCAGTAAATACAAGCGATTCTACAAAGCTCTAAGGAAGTGTTTTAAAAACAATTTTGTCCCGAGTGACTTTCTTTAATGGTGTCTGCAGAATAGAATACAAAGACAGAGATAATAAAAGACTATACAGAGAAACATATCAGATTTATGTATTGTCTAGTATTTAGTATAGTGTACAGGTCTCACAAACCTTGACCAGAGGCACTCTGTTGCCATCAGGACCAGGAACAGGGATGTAGACGAGGGGCTCTCTGAAGGTGGGTCTCTGTCCTTCGTTGAGTCCGTTGTAAAGTCCATTAAGTCCATTGTTTGGTCCAAGGCTCTGGTACTCTGTGTAAATGTGCTGCCCCTGTTGTCCTGGTTGGTTCTGTCCACTTGTACCAGATAAGTGCACATCGTTAGCATCAAAAATCCTTAAAAGAGAGACAATAATAAAAAAAAAAAATAAGATTACTGCATTCATGTTATATTCAATATTTATTTTTCAGAATTCAAATGCATATGTTTTTCTACAGCAAATATATAAAAAGTGCAGGCTCTTACACCCTGTTATGAAAGGTCTCTGGGACGTCCAGGATGTCTGTGGTGGGTCGGTGAGGGATAGGAAGTTGAGGCAGCTCAGGAACCAGTAGCTGATTATCTGGTGCTGGCTCTGATTAGATAATGAACACAACTTTTTAAAGAAAAGGACAGCAAGAAAATACATATAAAAGCTGCACCAATATAGAAACAGTGATGGCTGCTGTGAATGAAATTTGTATTTGTCCTATTGTCCTAAATAGTTCACAATAACAGTGGGAGCAGCACATAAAAGCCGTTACTAAAACAAATTGACTTTGATTTTAGAACATGTTTTGCTTTTATAAAATGATCAGGATAAATTTAGCGAAGGTGAAATGAGAAAGATGCACTTACGAGTTCTGGCTTTGCCGACAAGAGGTGAACTTCTTAAAGCATTTTGCAGAGCAACAATCTTAATGACATACTCGGTTCCAGCTTTCAGACCTATGATAAAAGTCAACATATTAAAGCAAATATAAAAATGCCAGATGACCGCTACACAAAAGTGTAATGTTTGGCATATTTCTACAAACAATATACACTTAATACCAGCAATGAACACCAGCGAGAAATATAGAAATCGATCTAATGGTAAATATTTGCACATTTACCATTAATTATGGCGTAGCTCTGTCCTGCATGGGGTCGAGGAGTAAGTTCCCGGGGCAAACCTCTGGCTTCCTCATACGTAATATAATACCCAGTGACCCCTGGACTGCGAGACGGCTCCCATGTGAAGGAGATGCTGTCTGTGTTCAGGGATGTGAAGTGAATATTTGTGGGTGGGATAACTAGAGACTTGGCTGGAAGAAAAAACAAATACATTATAGAGTTAAAAAACTCCTTTAAAAAAACAGAAGCTAGACAATAAACATCTACTAACATACTGTATGTTAAGCAATGAAAGACACTGCACTATTGAATATACCTGTGGTGGCAGTGAGTGTCAGAGGTGCACTGCGTCCATTTCCTTTCAGTGTGTAAATATTGATTTTATAATTTGTGCCTGGTTCAAGTCCTGAAATATAGAGACAAATATTGTAATAAGTGATGTATTTCTGAGTGGTTTCAAATCAATAAGCATCAAAAAGTTGTTATCTGCCAGGTTACATGCTTAAATAAGTTTGTACCTGTGATGCTGTATGAGCGTAAATCACCGCTGATGGTCCTCTGAATGGGTGCAGAAGTGGAAGAGGATGTGGGTGTGATTTCAATGAGGAAGCCTGAAATGGTCTCAATTTTTGAGCGCCAGGTCAGTGAGATGGATGAGTCGTTCACATCCGAGATACGCACACGACGAGGCGGGCTGATATCTTCAGTTCAGAGACAAATAAAGTAGTTAGGATATGAACAACAGAGGTCAAGGCCAAGTATGTAGTAGTATGAAAATCCATGAAGTTGATATTCTTTCATTAATATCACTTAAACTATTGTTTGCATTAGAGACTTACTCTCTACAGTAGAAACCTCTCCTTGGACGGGCCTGCTGGTCAAGGTGTTTTTCAAGGCGTAAACAAAAACCTCGTAGGTAGTTGCAATCTAATAATGACAGAGAAAATACAAACAATCTGAGTTAATAGTTCATGATTCTTCATATATCAGCACCAAAATATTTGTAAAAAAAGCGTTGAATTCATATTCTCACGCGTAAAAGCGTGATGTTCTTACCATGAGTCCAGAGATGTGAGCCTGTGTCGTGTCTGGGGCAAGGTTTAACTCTTTTGTGGGGCCACTCTTATTCTTTGGGTTAACCACCACACGGAAACCAGTGAGATGAGTATGGCCAGTAAGTCTGTTTTCCTGACCAGGGACTGACCAGCTCATGATGAAGGATGTGGGTTCAACTTGAGAGAACTGGAGGTTGGTGGGTGGAGAGATGGCTGTGTGGGGCAAAGCAATAAGATTAGGGAAAGGCATATTAGATGAGAACTTGATTTAACTGCATTCACTTTCTATACCTGTAGCTTGTGTTCCTGTCAGAGGGGTGCTGGCTGTGTTATCATGCAGAGCAATCACTTTGACTGTGTATTCAGTTCCCGGCTGCAGACCATAGATTATAGCAGACTCAGCATCTCCTCTTGGGGCAGGATACAGCTCTCTTTCACCCTCCTCTGAGCTAGAGTACAAGACTCTGTAGGATGTAACAATGCCCTCTGGACTTTCCCAGGTGATGTGCAGTGAGGTGGAGTTAACATCTGAGAAACTTAAATCTTTGGGACGATCCACATCTAAAAACATAGAGGATATCAATATTAATAAAAGAGCGAGTGATGAGAACATTATTAATTTGGTTTTAGTTACACTTACTTGTTTGAGCGTTCACCACCAATGGTGAACTTTCTCCATCTTGTCCCAGGGCATACACACTCACAACGTACTCTGAAGTAGGCATCAGTCCTGAGAAAGTAAACTCAGTTTGATCTGTAAAAGAAAGGAAAGACACAACACATTACAAATATGTCCAAAACAGAATAAATGTTGCTGACAAGACATTATACCTGGAGCCACCACTTCACTGAAAGAAGGCCCTTGTCCATTTCTGGGGACCCCTGTGACCCTGTAACCCTTGATGGACCCCTGAGCTGCACTCCATCTGACCGTCACGCTGTTGTCATTCACTTCCTTCACCTCCATGTCTGAGGGAGACCCAACCTCTAGAGAAACTAAAAACACAATAATATAAAAAAACATAAATTGGAGGGGACAGTGTGTGTGTTTGTGTGTAGATACCTGTCTTGTGTCTGACGTAGATGGGTGTGCTGGAAGCGGGGCTGTCTCCTCGACCAGTCACAGCATAGACAGTAATTGTGTAGTCAGTGCCTGGGTTCAAGTTACTGATTGTGGCAGTGGACTGGGTGCCGGGAACAGTGAACTCTTTAGGATTACTGTGACCTCCTGCAAAACAAAACAAACATAACTATTAGAGCAATGCAATGACATAGATTTAGCCTTAACTTATTGCAATTCATGTCTTTATCTTGCTTTATTTCGACCATTTTAGTAGCACTCTTTAAAATGTCTTACCTGACTCTCCGTGTGTGATCCTGTAGTAGCGCACAGTGACAGGAGGTGCATCCCAACTTACAGTGATGCTTGTAGGAGTCGATTCTAAAACTGTCAGGTCTGTGGGAGCATCAGAGACTGGAGACACAGAGAGGACATACAGATACATTAAAATAAACAAACTATTATAATAACTGAGTCGTAGGATATTCACAACTACATACTTGTCTTCTGTTTTCCACTGAGGGGCTGGCTCTCCTTTGTTCCACTGACTGCAGTGATATTTACAAGATACTCTGTGTCTGGAGCAAGTCCTGTCACAGTAAAGTGGTTTCTAGAGGGTGGCAGCTTCTCTTCCTTGGTCCTTCCACCAGTGGTCATCTGATAACGGATACGGTAGCCTGAGATTTTGCTCTGAGGAGCGAGCCACAGTATGGTGAATGAATTAGTGTGGATCTCAGAGAAACGCAGATCCACGGGTGAATCCAGAGCTGTGGAGGAAAACCAAGAAATGGATGAGTCGTGAGAAAATGACGTAAGATTTTATAAAACCTGCACATTAACAAATGATTGATCTGTTTTTGGGATTGATAGGACTCACCAGTTTTTATGGTGCCAACGACAGGTGAGCTCTCTCTCTGCTCATAAACACACACAACACTCACTAAATACTCCGTGTTTGGCAGCAAATCTGTAAGACAAAAGTAAGACAAAAAAAGATACTTATCACTGTGTTACCATAATGTAGTGTTTTTTATATAGCTATGACTTACGTCTTAGCACAACACTATTAGCATTGCCCTCAACACTGGTTTCAGTGTTGTCATCTTCATCGTCAATGGGGTGATATCTAAAAACAGAGAGTTGTAGGTCCAATTACTTGGTTTACACAATTAACAGTATAAGAAAATGTAAGCTTTGAGGCCTACCTGATCAAGAAATTGTTTATGTCAGCCTGATTTGGGACATGTGGCATGATCCAAGAGACCTCTATTGTGTCAGGTCCAACTTGTCCAAAACTCAGATCAGTAGGAGCTGGCACGGCTATTAGAGGGAAACATAGCTTTATAAAGACCACAATTACTGCAGTTTTTAACTAAAGGGTGGTCTTAGAATATACTGTCGGAGGAGGCTGTGTTTCATTTGTTTGTCAGCTAAAATTTATATCTGAAGTTTAAAGATGTCTTAAAAAGGGAACGAGCAGTGTTTTCATCAGTGAAAAAGGAAAAATGAGCCTCAGCGTGATAAAACCTGTCAACTCAAACCAGATGTCGTACACGTGGATGTACACACACTTGAAATGTTAAACTAACACAGCATGGTGCACAATTGCAACAACAAACTTAAAAGGCTGGTCTTTAACAGCTCATCTTAAAGTTAATATGAACCATATCCCATTATGTAATCTACAAGTACAACTGGCTTGCACATGACGACCTAATGTTGGTTAAACAAAACTGTGGGACTTACAGGTATGTTGAGTCAGCGTTGTAGGTTCACTCTCTCCATGATCCGTCACAGTAATAACACTAATATCATAGTCAATCCCAGGTTCGAGTCCATAGACAGTGTAAGACCCAGCGGTTGATTGCACCATATCCTCAAAGATTGGCACACTTTCTCCAGCTGCCACCACTGTGATCCTGTAACCAGTGACAGCTGTACTGGTGAGTGGTGACCAGCGGACACTGATGGAGGTGTCGCTCACATCGTCAAAGGTGAGATCGGTCAGCTGTGGGACTTCTGGTTAGGTGACGAGAGAGGAAAAAGACACACAGAACACACACACAGAAGGCAGACAGACACAAAGACAGTGGTAGAAGCAGTGGTTAAGTTGAGCAGTGAAAACCTCAGGCAGAATGAGATAATAAATATATCAACCTAATGGAAGAACTAATGCTTTCCTCAATGTATACAATAAGTTGGTCAATCAACGGGCAACTGCCACTGATTACTTTTTTATGTATATATCCAGGACATGAAGCATTAGCTTGGCATACATTTATTATCCTGAGTAATATTGTTAGCAAGGCAGAGCAGGTTGTTACTAAAATGTTGAAAGATTATTTGCTGTATGATATGATTTTAACAGCACTTTCAACATAATGTTATTTACCATATCTATCAAATTACACAACAATTTAATTCTTACACCTAAACCCACCAGGTGTAATTGTAGTATAAATGGGGGTGCTCTCCATGTCCTCCTTCACAGTGACCACACTAATGTTGTACTCGATTCCAGGACTGAGATTATCCAGAGTGCAGGAGTTTTCTCCAGCCTGCACAAATTCCTCCACGCTGAGTCCTTGCTGCCCGTTCGTAGGTGTGCACATCACTCTGTAGCCAGTGATGTCTGAGGGTAAAGTGATTTGGATGAATAAAGCTAATTAGAAAATTATTTTTACAATTTGAATACTTTAGCAATCTGTTTAGACTTTGCAAAAAAAAACATCATCTAAAATAAAAAGATGATACTGTGTTTTTCCTCTTTTGGTGTGTACCTGGTGCGCTGGTTCCACTCCACTGAACTGTGACCTCTCCAGTGCCTGGGTTAGACTCCAAGTTGAGCTCAGTTGGAGGAGACAGAGCTGTGGAGTTAAAGGTAAGACATGAAGAAAAAAAAGACTTACTTACATTGTAAAACAAGTCTCATTTAACTGTTTTAAAATCACCACTAATAGTTTCTTCTACACTTACGAGTGATGACCTGGCGTGTGATGGTGGTGCCCTGTTCATGGCCATTAAAGACTGGCTGGACGCTGTAAGTGTACTCCACGCCAGGGGTCAATCCCGACATGTAAATGCTGCCAGAGCCAGAGGTCACATCTCTAGGGGCCTCTCCGCCTTGACTGGGACGCACTGTCAACTGAGATATGATTGTACACAGAGTCAGACAGAGACACAGCGGAAGGAGAGAAAGAGAGATGGCTCAGGGTACAAGAGGTAAGGGTCAGAGGTCAAGGTTTTCCCAGAAAAATGGGAGAAAGCAGCACATTCCCATCTTTAGTGTGACATACTCTGACCACTTAGTTCTCTCTGAGGTCTGTAGTTTTCATGCTACTTTACTTAAAAAGGGGTTTTAAGTCAACAGGGAGGTAAAGGTAAAGGACTCAGAAGAAAAAGTCAACTATTTTCTTGTTTATGTATTGCATTAATGTTTGAGCATAAATTAACACAGAGCTTACCTTGTATTCAATGCGTGGAACTGGACTCCAGGAGATTATAATCGACGTGTCTGTCACTTCAGTGCTAAACTGAGGAGCATTACCCATCGCTGGAGCTACAAATACACAAAGTACAAATGAGTTTTATTCCCTAGATAATAAATTCTTTATGCAATATTAACAAATCTGTTTATACATAAAATGAGTGAATGCATATATACAGTAAGTTCTGGGCTTTATTAGTGATCAGAATTAAGATGTTAGACCTACAACCTACAGTTTAAAGGTACATACACATTAAAATCTATTCAAACACTAGACAAGAGACACTCACTGGTGGTAAAGACAGCAGACTCTCCTTCACTAAGTGTGTTGTTGATCTCTGAATGTAATGTAGCAGTGTACTCTGTGTCAGGCTTCAGGTTCAGAAGCGTGTACTGAGTGAGATGGGCTGGCAGGTGCAACTGCTTCGGGGTGGAGCCTTCAACGGTGAGGAACAGACGGTAACCAGAGATTTTGGCACGTGGGGCAAACCACAGAATCACTGCGCTGTCCTCGGTGATGTTCAAGAAGTGGATATCTGTCGGGTCGTCTGGCTCTGAATAAATGATTGCAGGAAAGAAAAGTTTTAGATTTGGACATTAACAATATTCTAGGTTTTAATATACAAAAAAAGGTTACACTTAAACTTACTGGTACTTTGCTCCCCAACAAGCGGTAAACTTTCCACTCCATTATTGACGCTGTAGATACTAAAACGATACTGTGTCCCCGGCTCCAGGTGGGTCAATTCAGCGTAGGAGTTTTGAATGATAGGGAGAGCAATCGTTGTTTTGGGGGCTTCAGACTCCTCCACATCGACCAAAGTGACTTTGTAGCCCGAGACATTACCAACTGGGCCCGTCCAGGACAAAACAATCTTTTTATCTGACACCTCAAAGAACTGCAAGCCTGTAGGAGCCTCCACTTTTTCTGTAGGGAAGAAAATTATTATGTTGTTGCTACAGTTTGCTAACATTTATTGTGATTGAAATTATTTATTTTTCTTCAGTTGTAGCTCAAATAACATTTTTGTATTTTTTCATACAAGCACTCAAAGTTACCTTAAATAAAACTACAACTTAAAATAAGAACACAACACAACTAAATGGTTCTTTCTAATTATTAAATGTTACGAGATTTGTTCTGTAGATTCCACATAAATGAAGGTTCATGTCAGACTCTAATACTGATTTCAGATTTGCGTCAAAACCCTTCATCCGTCAACAGCCTGTTGCAACAATAAAAAACTCTTGTCTATACAAAGATGGCTGCAATTTGCTCTAAACTGGGTCATGTGTCTTGATTCCATCACACACACTGTCCAAACAAATGCATACAAATTTGGAGCATCTGTTCGACTGGGCCAGGAGCACATTGAACCTGGCAGAGTGAAAGGTTTTACGTCAGTCCAAGCAGAGCAGCTGTGAACTCCGTGACTTCCTTTTTCCATTTGAAAGCTCTTCTCATATTCAGAGCTGAACTGTACATAACCCAATCAAGGCCATACAATGACAAGTACTGTATGTTTCTTGTAGACATGTTGTTTAATTTATAATGTGCAAAGCAAAATGTCTAATCTTACACCTTTATATGAAGTATTGTATTGGAAATGTGGAATTAGAGTAAAGACTTGTGTATTTATTAACTATAGTAAAATGAGATATACTGTATAACAAAAAATATTTTGGCCTTATAATACTTATATTACCCTAAATAGTACAAGCTGTTATGTAGATTATGTCGCGTTTTTTTGCTGTGATGTCAAAAATGTGGCTTCAAGTGATAGGTTTGATTGTGTCTTTTACCTGGCTGTAGTTCTCCAGCTGTGTTGACCTGCACAAAGACAGGCTCACTCTCCAGACTGTCCTCCACAGCGTAAATGCTAATATTGTACAACCGTCCAGGTAGAAGGTCACTCAGAGTCACGGACGTTGCTGTGTCAGGAAGAGTTAGCTCTGTGCTTCCACCTTCGACTGATGGTGTGTAGACAACACGGTAACCTGTGTACGTCAAGAGACCATAAGAATTATATTAAACCATTTTCCCAAAACGAGGAAAAGGTCTGTATAAACCTGATAAGACCTACCAGTGATAGGAGCAACAGGTTTGTCCCAGCTGATAACAATGGATGTTTCCCCTGCCTCCTCCACTTCATGGTCACTGGGAGCATCAGGGGCTATAAAAAACCAAGAGTAAAATAACACAGGTCTAAACAATCAGGTCATATCTTTTTATCTATTGATTTATGATTTACTCTAACTATTAATTTGTTGTGGTATTTGCCCAAAAGAGATAGAAAACCAAGAGAATGTGATGGAAATGTAGAGTAAGACAAAGTGTGTCCATTCACCAGTGGTTTGTGAAGTAGTGAGAATGAGGTTGTTTTCTCCACCATCTGTGACTTCATAGACGTTAATAGTGTATTTCCTCCCAGGCATGAGCTCATTAATGTTCACTGAGGTAGCTGTACGAGGCAGATCTGATTGGAAAATACATTTTATGTGAACAAACAATCTCAAAATCTCAACAAAAATGGCAACTGTGATAAAAATGTCTGTATGTTTTTCATGCTAAACTGTAAAAACACACCTAGCACTATGGGTTGTCCAGTGCCTTGTCCGTTTTCACTGAGCTCATACTCCACTCTGAAACCTGAAACAGTGTCGGAGGCAGAGACCCAGGAGATGACGAAGCTGCTGGAGGTGATTTCAGTCACAGACTCAGAGGTGTCCACCACTGGAGGAGGCTGGGTGGTCTCGCCGTGTGATGTAGCCACTAACGGGACAAACAAAAAGCCCAGAGAAAATAAATAGCTGCAAACTTCCCGTCTCTGAGAACAGGACACTCAGGGGGAAAGACCTCATAAATCTCATCGGGAGGTCTATGTAAAATTCCGTCTGTGTAAAGGATGTTGCAGATAGTGCATGTTCTCTGTGGTTTTTATTAATTTATGAAGACAATTCAACATAATCAGAATAGGCATTGGGCAGTATATGATTAAAGCAGTATGATAAGCTTGAGAAAACATATTACAGTATTAAAGTCACAAATGCTTTTAGTTTGTCTAGGTAAATGTAATGGTACTTATTTCTACGGCTGAAGAGTTATAGGTTGTTTCGTAAATGTGTCATTCCATGCTTTCTGATTTTGTCTCATCAGCTCATATTATAAGATAGGTATGAACATAATATTCTGAAATGCAATAGTCCTTGCATACATTCAACACACACTGAAGAAATTATGGACACTGATATGCTAGCCCCAACACTCACATGAGCCGTAAGTGGTGGTGAAGTCAAAACGCGTGACCTCCCTGCGGCCAAAGCGCAGCACACTGATTAGCTGACCCTCGTAGGTGATACCAGGCTTCAGACCAGAGATGGTGTAAGAGTTGAGGTGGCCAGGGATCATCACCTCCCTCCATGGGTTATGGGTGTTTTTCTATCAAAAAATTAAAGACGTGGGTTTTAAAAGTCAGCTCTATTACAGATGAACTGGTAAAAATCTAACACAATATTTTTTAAAGGGTGATGCTTACCACTCTCCATTTGAGAATGTACTGAGTGATGTGGGCAGAGGACGGGGCGTTCCACTGAATGGGGTGTGAGTTGGGTTGGTTTCCAGATTCAGTGATGATAACTTGCACAGGACGTTGGCCACCTGGGAAGGAGACAACCCAGACAGACACAGCGGTTAAGCAGATTATATTATCGATTATTATCCTTGAGAGATATGGGGCAGCAGCAAGTAGGAGAAAATCTTGGTAAAGTTTTAGATAAGATTAAGTATGTTAAAACAAGCAAATTTTAAAGGAAGCATGTCTGTATAAGCTGATACTAAAACACCTGAATAAGGTATGTAGAGCCATAGTATGGACACAGAAAAGTGGGAAGAAGCTAACACATTCATGAGAGATTCCATTACAGAATTTAGCATCTGCAGGGTAGAAAACAAACTCTACTTTCACTCTCCTTTAACCATTATTTCTACCAATCTCTGTTTCTATTCAAGAATTAATGGCTGTAATGTTTAAGTAATAGCTGTGTAAATATAAATATAAATGTGGATTTTTGTTGCATGGTGACTTTTTGATATTCAACCATAATGTGAACTTTCCAATAAACTATAGCTGTATTTTTAACCAATAGGTTTGAGACATGCTGTGAAATAACATTTAACAGCTGTCTCCCATCTGTGCACTTAGTAAACTTTGTCTTAGTACGTTTTTACATGGCAAGTGAAAATAGTTAGATGGCCTTAAGAAGGAAAACCTAAGCATCAGACAAGGATTTGAAATCAAAGCAATGAAAGCTATAAAGCCGTATTTAATGCAAACAGACGTCATGTGGTATGCAGACTACTGACAAAAGCTGTGCTGATAGAAACTGGTAGCTTCTATAAAGAACTGAGGTTTTCAAACCACTTTTCCAAATAGAAGACCTGTAATCAAAGTTTCTGAGCAAGTGGCGTGGTTAACCAGACGCTGCTTGCAGATACGCAAACCTCAAAAACAATCTGGGACCAATTACGGCCTATTACAGACCCACAGGCCACTGGCGAGGGGAAGGGTTACACAGAATCAGATGTGGGCTGTGTTTGAAAGCGGATGTGCACTTTACATTGAATACATACTCATACAAAGTCACTGTGCGTACAGCTCACAGCTTTAGTTTTCTCACATGGAGTAGACACAACTTGATGCAAACAGAGGCACAATAATGTGACGGAACAAAGGACATGAAAGTGGCCCTAACATTAAGATTAAATCACACTGCATGCACGTGAAGATAAACACAGACAGTGCAAATGTAAACAACATTTTTGGGAAGATGTTATCAGTAAAGAGCTACATGTGAGACTGTAAACTTAAAAATTCTTCCACTGTTACCTTTTATAGAGTTTTACATAGCAGCAGCTGACTGACTTGAGGTCTGGATCTGCCTCTAGATGCTTTTAAATCTTAGCATTGTGTACTTCAACACACACAAACACACACATGCAACAAGTTCACAGCTGGTTGCCATTACAGCCACTTACGACAGAAGAGTGTCCTACATTTTGTATCGCTTGACAACCTGCTTTACACACAAAGCAAACAATCGATTTAATCTTCTTCACAAGGTTTATATACAATGTGTACTTTTCCCATGAGTACACCTTCACTAAGTGTAATATATATTAATTGTATGTGGACTAACAATGTATGTGGGCAATTTATATGCATATGTTTCAAAGAAAATATAAAAATAGAAATGTAGCATAGAAATGATGCTATTATGTTGTATTAAATGTACAATAATTGCCACTTGAGTGTTATGGGGAGATAAATATGTTTTTTTCCAAATATATATGAGTATATATATAAAAGTGCATTCAAGCAGGGTTGGGTTTGGGCATGTTGTGGTTTTTTAAGTGAAAGGGCAAATCTCCAGGATATTAATGTCACTGCTGCACTCGAAAAAACGTGTGTGTTTTGGTTTGTGTGAGAGACAGACAAAAGCGCTGCAGTGATTTACACAGCTGTAGCAACATTACAGGGGATGTGCCACATGCTGGCAAGAACAAAGACATGCAGTGGGGGTGTATTTGAAATAGAGGAAATCACACCCTGTCCCTTCGCTGTCTGTTTTAGATCAAAGTCAGAGGCCTCATTTTCAAGGTGGCTTGAGAAAACATTTTTACTGCAACATTTGGGGAACAAGTTGTTAATTAGACCCATTAAGCCGTCACTTAAACATAACTGCGTGCTAAGCGGGTATCTTTTGTTCATTCCAATAGCCACTGAGTTGTCTTGAAAAAGCTTGAAATAAATAAACAGTGTAGTTTGGACGTCTTACCTGGGTAGGACTGCTGAGGCTCACAGCTAAGCTCTCCGATGCCGTTGCCGTAGCAGTAGCACTTGTACATGATGCCCTGGATAACTTTATCCCAGGACTCTCCAATCTGATAGAACGCTCTTGTTTCTGGTTCTTGGCATTGGTCTGAAAGAAGAGTCATATAAAAGACAGGGTCTATTGAAATATTTCCTACAGTCACTGTGACACAAATACAACAGTATAGCAACAGTTTAGCTTGTATTTTATAGCCCTTTGTTCTCTTGCCATGTATCTTCCTTGACCTTGCTATAAAATCTGTGTTTGGAGATAATGTTAGTGGATACTGAGGAACACACACAGACGTGTTTGTTGTTGTGTAATGGTAACCCACCAACGGCATCACACTTCCAGCGTCCACGTCCCTGTCCAAAGCATGTGCAGTTCATTGTGTAGCCTTCATCGTGCTGTTTGGTGAAGGTTTGGTTCACCTCATAGGTCAGGCTATCAACAATACATTGGTCTACAACACATAGATGCAGAGTTTCAAGAAAATGTAATAACACAGAGGAGAACAAAACATCTATTTTGTTTGGTATTTACGAGGAAATACAATTAATGGAAACTTGATGAGTGCATGTGGGTGTGTACTAGAAGTGCAGGTGCACCTTAAAGCCCCATAAAGTGCAGGTGTGCAGGCTTACTTTGCAGGTGTAACCCTTAACCTTTTGCTACAAGAATGTTAATATTACCCTTTAATTAGCTCGCGAGCCATGTGCAAACACAACGACTTTCTATTTTAACCCAGTTTCTGTTACACACTTACCTTTCAACTGTGAGTAAGCAACACAGCTCCATTCTCCTCTGCCATTGCCCACGCAGGTACATCTCATCATGTGACCCAGGACATCGTGCCGTTTGTCCCACTGGTCGCCCACTCGATACATGACCCCCTCTGTAGTCGTGCACACCTCTTCATGAGCTATGAACATACAACGTAAACCCAGTTCATACCAAGTCAAATAGGGAAATAAGGTTATGACAGGATCTAAAAGCTAAATATAAAGTGTCTTCTCTTGGCAATTACTGAATCAACCCCACAATTATTAAGCAGAACACCTGGGCCCAAAGGAAGGAAAGTTTCCTGGATGGAAAATCAAAAGCAGCTGTGTGTTTTTTGTGTGTATGCATGATTGTGTGTGTTTGCCATGTGTTCTCTGTTATTAAAGTGGGACGTTTATAATCAAGAGATATAGAGGTTTTGTAGATGGACAAAACAAGAAGAAACCTGCCTCTTTGAGGGAAATGTGTGGTACTGTTACTGCTACATCTTTCAGTCCAGTCAAATCCTTAGACGTCCTCAAATACTACAATTGTTAATTTTATTATCATGTGTGAAACTCATTTAGAACTGGCACAATAGCCCCTTTGAGTCTGACTTTTATTATATTGTTGAGTGTGCATGAAATTGAGTCTAGAAGATGCTGTATTTTTACAGTATATATAAAGTCTGTGTCATTCATGAGCACTGTGGTAATAAATCTTAAGAGTAATGACTACATTTCCTTCAAATGGGAGACATAAATTACACTGGGTCGGTCTGTTTTTGCAGACAGGGATACAGTAAAGCAGGTAGACAGAGCAGACTAGAGTGAATGTCCCGGACACATCTGTTAAATTCACCATATAAGACGAGGAGAAAGACGGAGATATGGGGCAAATGTTCTATTTGAGCACAGTCAGTGCTTCTCTATGCCAGGCAGGCTCTGTACAGGCGCCATCTGTTCCCTTGAACCAAAGACACATAGACTCAGTGGCCGTGCAGCAAGGACGATAACTGTCATACGACCATGACGGGTGGACATTTAAGTGTGCATACCTGTCAAATGCACACTTTAATATGATAATGCATTGCTGTCTTGAGTTATTAAGGATATTTATAAAAAACTAATAAAGTATCCTTTTTTCCTTGCAGCTGTATTAAGTATTACACTATATAGGCAAACCAGATGGATTTCTGCATCAGACTAAACGGTTCAATTACAAGCTGTGCAGTGCTTTTCTTGGATCTGGTATGGATTATGTTTATTGGTCTGTGATTCAATTATTGGCAGTCTGAAGGTCCTTTAACTCACTATTCCTGTCAACTCTAGCTTTAAGGCTGATCTGGTGCTTCTTACATATTTAAATTAGAGATTTCTCCACAAACAAAACCCTTTGATCTGACACAATCTGACACAAAATGTTTGATCTGTTCTAGTGTACTAGGTTTATTTAGGGTCTAGCATTTAGCCTTTGTTTATATAATATATTCTTTGCCTGTTTATCTTTATTTGTAAATGATCAAAGGCAAATAATGTTATGTATTTGATTTGGTATAAAGAAAATACCTGGTGCTAATAATGCAGGTATCAGCATTGGTTCTGATTTTCTCTGACAGTAGGTTATTAACATAATTATCATTAAATCATTGCTTCACAGACATCAGCGCTGTGTCAATGACCCACTTTTGTTTCTTAAGCCCTTTCACCTTTTGTTCCCACTGAGACTTAATCAACACCTGAGTGATATTGCAACATCTTTTACAAAGCAACAGTGTGTCTGGTGATGCTGTGAATTAAGATATAACATCTAAATGAGATAACTGAGTCTGTGTCAACACCTCAGGCAGCTGCCACAATAGCATTATGCAAACACAAGAATCAGTTTAATCTTATCAAGTGTCAGTCCTAGCATTATTATCTCCATGCAGCCATTCAGGGAGGAGATGGTAAGTATTTAAATAGCCTCTAATGTCTGATAATTACGTTATAAGCCCCACTGGCAGTTATTTATACCTGTAGGTATTAGGTTTATGTTTATATAACTTGTTGAATTTTCATTGATAGTTACAAAAACCTCTGAACGTAAAAACATTGTGGTACTCACCAGCCATGGGACAGAAGCCAAAGCGTTGTTCAGTATCATAGTCGATTGTTGTGCCGCACCATTTCATGCCATCTCTACGTCCGTCCGAGGTGCAGTCCGTGTAGTTCCGTCCGTTATAAATGTATGGGAACTGGCACAGGGCACCATTGGAGTTACCTCCTCGGGTTGTGACCATTGCTGGCAAAACAAAAACAACATGAAAGTCAGTAAAGTTAGCTAGTTGCTTGTACTCTTTGTGCTCAGCTAGTTTAACATTAAAACACCATGGCTCACCATTCTTTTCTGTACAGAAGGAATATTTCTGTTCTGCCTCAAAATCAGAGGATGTGGAGCACCAGAGCTGTCCGTCCCTGCGTCCTTCTGAGGTACAGGAATAGTATGTCTTTCCCTTGTAAACAAATGGGAAAACACAGGGCTGGCCACCGGAGTTACCACCATAGACAGGAGCTGGTCCATCTGGGTCAAGACACAATGCACAATTGTTGCATTTGTTAATATTAAAACATGACAAAAGCTGTATGTGGTAAGAATGAGGTAAGGCTGTCGTACCCCATTGTTCACAGCTGACTCCGTTGCCAAGACATGTGCAAAGCATCTGCTTGGTTCCCTGGTTTTTAATCCAACGTTGTCCAATAAAATAAGAAAGTCCAGCATCTGACCTACAGGGTCCCTCCTGAGAAAGTCCAGGCACAGTGGCAGGCTGGTAGACCACAGGCTGGATGTTAGTAATGATGTGCGAACCAGTGCCTGAAACACAACAAGTCAATACTTTAATCTATCTTATATCTGTAACTTTCACACAAACAAATCTGCTCAAAAATAGCTCATTTTATTTGAACCACAGACTTTTTATTTCTCTCACACAAAAACTTTCTGTGTGAAAGACTTTTATATGTTTCACTTCATTCATGGGTCTTTCTCATGAGGGCATGATCACAAGTTAGAGGACACATCTTTCTCACTTCAACACCAAGGTGCTGGCTGCTTTTTTTATCTCCCCCCCCAACAACATATGTCTCTGGTCTATGTTCTTGTCTCCACACCGAGCCATGAAGAGACAGGAATTTGTCAGTTCTCACCGAGGCCAGTGGTGTGAAGTGAGGCATGTCGTTCACACTTCCACTCCCCTCGGCCGTTCCCTGTGCACAGACACTGCAGCAGGTTTCCTCGGGCATCAGTCTTGGTCCAGGTATCTCCAATGCGGTGTGATGTCAAAGTATCCTGGTCGTTACAGCGATCTAGAAAAAACAACCATAATTACAGATATAAAACAGCTGGATCAAACATTCACAAGTGTGTAAAAGTCATTGTGTTTGGAAAGATATCCCCCGGCAACCAGCTGTTTACCATGTTTGTGCTCTTTGACTTTGTTAATGCATGATAATTTACTGCCTTCCTTAGACCACCAAATGTTTTTGCATGCATGTGTCAAGTGATTTATCTGTCACATGAGGCTTTATTATCAAGGACAAATGACTTAAATTGGGACCACAACATTTCCTCTAAAGCCATTGAAATTCTTCAACAAATCATGAGCTTGTTTTTTCCTTGAGACAAGTACTTTACTAAAATTGTTATTATTGTAATAGGAGTGTAAGAAACTGAAATAACATGATGGAGCGTGCTGAGTTTGCATCAGTGCAGGCGCAGATAGAGTCAAATCCAGAAAAGCTACATAGTGTAGTTTTAATTGATTTATTCTGAATTTATTACAATAACAATGTGTTACTTACTTCTTGAGGTACATGTGATTCGTCCGCTTCCTTCTCCCAGACAAGTGCAGTCCACTACCATCCATCCCTGGTATGGCTTCTCCCAGGTCTCCCCAACAACGTAAGATGTCCCGGCATTGTTGTCGTAGCAACGCTCAGCTGCCACAAGCAGACATGTATTGTATTACTAAGATTATTTTACATTGCTAACCCTTCTTTAATCATTGCTTTACTAATAACACTACACAGTCTTCTTTTTCATTTCTGTCTGCATACCAGTAGCTGTGCCGTGACTCACCCACAGGTTTGCAGGTCCACTCTCCCTTTCCATTGCCCAGGCAGACACACTCCAACATATAGCCTCCTGTTTCGTGGGGTCTCCTCCAGGTGTCACCGATCTTATAGGAAGCCCCACCCTCATGACAGCGATCTGGGCATAGACAAAATTTGGACTGTTTATGTCGGCACTGAGTAAAACAGAAAGAAATGAAAACATGACCTCAGACAGCTCTGCCATTATCTAACCACACAGCTAACCGCTAACAGGCTGCAGAGAACCAGTTGTCGATCAGGGGAGAATATGAGATTAACTAGTTTAATGGCATCTTAAGTAGACCTGCATGTACACAGAAAAACACATGGCACAATATGTGGTCTTAGACACTTAAACAGAGACACACTTACAGCCAATGGTGCAGCTGATCTTGCCCCTCCCAGATCCAATACAGGTACAGTCCCAGATCATTCCATCCTTGGGTCTCTCGTATGTTTCTCCAACTGTATAGGACCGCTGGTTGACTTTATCATAGCACTTCTCTTCTTCTACAAAGAAATGCATTGGGTTTAAGTAAAAGGATAAGAAGAAAAATAACCACACACATGAATTTTAAAAGTTACACTCACCGTCTGGTTTGCTTTTGCATTTAATGCCAGCAACTCCTTGGCAAGTGCACACCAATGTGCTGCCAAGATATGGCCGTTCCCACTGGTCATTAAAGTCATAAGATTGACCATTGTCTATGCAGCCGTCTAACACAAGAAGAAAAAAACTTCAGATCACAGAAAGAGGTCTTGCCTTTCTTTAACTACACAACAAAAGCATAAATGAGAAGCTCTACAACTCTATGTAAGCCCTGTCCACAAAGCACACAGAAAGACAAAATGATACACAGTACAGAAATAAACATTTTACTGTGGGAGCCTTCACCCTTGTCTGTGAAATCAAGTTGGGATGTGTTAACTTCACTTCAAAGGACCCTCAAGCCAGAGCAGAGTAAATCAACTTCACAAGATTCCACTTTTACTCTCTTTGTTTCACCCAGCCTGTGTTCATATGTGGATTTCACATGACACATCGAGATTTTTCATGTTTTGTGTATAAAATGAGATGCTTATCTAAGTTTATGTTCATGATGTTACTTTTACAATACATTACACAGACTGTACATATCATCATTCATTCAGTAAGCTACAAATAGTAAGTTATTTTATTGGCTTATTGTCCAAATTCCAATCTAAATTCCCTTTTCAACTCACTTTAAGAGTTTGTAAGTTGACATTTACTCATTAATCATAAAACACACACACAATTGACCTCTGTTGGCCCGAGGTTAGGGGTCACCACATGAATGTTCTCGTAAGACAAGACAGAACTCTTACCTTGAGACACGGAGGAGACGTGATGCTGCTGCGCCTGTCGCCGGCTTTTGTGCGTCCCCTGGGGCATACAGTTCACTGCGCTGCCGATGCACAGCGCCACCAGCACCCGTGCTACGGTGCTGCGGGACATCGTGGAGGTAAACGCTGCGACGCAGAGACGTGCAGAGTGTGTGAGTTGAGTTTCTTAACGTGGTCCCAGTGCAGCAGCTAGTTGTTACTCCCTCTTTGCTTTTTCCCTCCTGTCTGCGGCCCCACTGTGCAGGTCACCAGGCTGTGGGGGTGATTTATCTGCACACAGCCGGAGGGAGGTGCAACGCAACCGACTACCCACGCACTGCACAGCCCACAGGAGGGATGAAGGGGTAGGACACTTTCACCAAACAAAGACAGGAAAACGGAATTTACAAACTTTTATTACCTACAATGCGATTATTTAGCTAAAAGTACGTTTTCATTTATTTGTCGTGTTTTGATGAGAGCAGAATTACTCTTGTTAATTAATTCCCATGTACAAGATGAGTTGAAACACATTTCCATAGATGGTCAGGGTTGCAAACTGCATTATTTCAACGTAAAGGTGGTTTTGTCCATTTTCTACAGCACCAAAGGTTAGCTGTAAAGCTAGAAATGAATCACACTGGTGAAACATGCATAACGCTAATTCTTTACTGAAATTCAAGTTTCTTTAGGAAATTATTTACAGTTGATAGAGTCCCCTTTATATTTAGTTATAACCAGCTTTGGTCTTGTGCCACAAACACCACAAAGCTACAGTTCCCAGACTACAGAAGTTTGCATCAATGAAATGTGAAGTGTGTCAAAAAGTTGCAATGCAATCATATACTGTACATATTAACAATACTAGTAAAGACAAAAGGATTGATATGGTATTAGAAGTATGGGGGCATTGCTTGTTGTATTCAGCAGCTGAAATGGTTTACTTAATTTGCAAAGAAATTTCCAGATTTTGTGAGGTCACAAATGACTTCATCCCAGCCCATCACATAATTGGTCCATTTGGTTTGAACTCACTGAGCCAACAAGAACATTTCTTGGGCAAAACCAGGGTAAAAGGCTCTGAAGGGATCCAAACAACAATGAATGTACAGATGTCGAACTGACCAATCAGAGCTCACTGGATGAAGGGGGAGGTGGGGCTATAGGGACACTAACATGGAGAGTTCTTATGCTGGGGCTGTTTTTATGTTAGTCTAACATAAAAACCATGGTCTTTTTTAAGCTTAAAAACTGCTTAACTTGTTTTAGTTGACCTGCAAAATATGACTGTCCTGAAAGAGAACGACAGGTCACCTTGAAAGAGCAATACGCAGTTACACATGTTGATTTTATGCAGAAATCTGGTGTATAGGTTTAACACAGCCCCAGAAGTGATCTGCAGGAATTAGGTCACATGGCGTCACGTCTGGAAATTCTCCAGTAGCATAACGTTTCAAAGGTCTGGAAAGTGTTTATATGTCCTGAGCTTTTATTGAAGTGATAGTTCTTGTGATATAATCTAACTCCTGTAAAGTAAGTCAAGTGGCCACCGTTTCACTCACTTTTTCATGTAACCTATACCATACACTAGTCCAGTGCAGCCATTGTTATTCTCCCAGTTTGAGCAAGAACTGTGTTTCAGGTTTCCACTGTTAGTATTTAATGTAGGCAAGTTATTTCCTCTCCAACCTAATTGTCAGCTCAAGTCACTCATGCTAACTAGGTTCTAATTGCTCTTGTGGGTTTTCTGTCTGGGACTTTACTTCTTTCTTGCTTCCTTTTCTGGTTTTTCGGTTTCCAGTAACCCCCTCAAACACATCCATCTGCCTAATGCACATGTTTGCTGGACAGTGATGGCACACGGAAGTGACGAGGTGAAGCTGGTGAAGAAGGTCAGCTGATATACTAGTCAAAGTAAGGTTACGCCTTAAACACATTATTTCCTAATTATCTATAGAGCCAGTTACAGGTTGAATTCTGAGCTTGTTTAATGTGTTGCTGTTGTTGAGTGTAGCTATTGTCACTTCAGGCTTATTTCCACTGGAGCGTTTTATGACCAGCACGTTTTTAGAGGCATTTCCATTATCAAGGGAGCATACCACATAATACCATACTACTTTGGCAACCTTTTGGCTGGGGTTTCAACAGTGTGATATGGTTACTAAAAAGAGGAGCTAAACAAAGTCTTTTTTATTGGACAATAAAGATCCTGACTCCTGGTGAAATTTGAATAAAAAGAAAACATTAAACCGCAATGTATTCTCAAACAATGCAGACAGACTAAGCAGAAAGAATGTTAAATGCTAAATATTGTACTGTTTAGTGTTTTCAAATCAAGTTGTGTCTCAACGCTCTACCTTTGTGAACGTATTTGCACTGCTTTTATTTGTCTACTTTGCACTAAGCAAGCGCATTCCTTCTGGTAATAAATTGCAAGTCCAAGAAATGTAGTAAACTGGAGCAAGTTTGTGAATTGATGTTCTGTAAATAATAACCCAGAAAGAATATTCTATTATGCAGCAGAAAAAGACTGTGCTACCAGCCTCTAACCACTCGGTTTTAACACATCTATATTTTTCCAAAGCACACATTGTGTTGTGCTTGAAATACTTTATTTTTTATGTAGCTGATGCTCCTGTCTCTCACACAGCGCAGTGTAAGTCTCTTCAAACTGTGCCGTACCAACCTGTCCCGTACCGTACCGCTCAGTGTGAACGTGGCATTGAGGCAGAGGAGGGGAAAACAACAGGCTTCAGTGTTCATCATGCTTTTCCAATAAGGTATTAGACACATCTGACACATTAACACAACACTTTCTATAACTTTCCCAAGTGCTTTTTAAGACTACCAAATACAATAGACCATACTGTGTATTTTTATTATCTGCATGTGGCAATGTGGCTCTTTTTCAAAAAACATACATGTATGCAATAGCTCTTGTCTTTTACACTCTTGTTTTATTCAAAGCAAAAACGCATTTCCTGTGGTTTCCATGTCTAAACCATTGCTACTGCCACATTGTGATGGCTGTTAAATGAAGTAGGAAATCTCATCTTAAAGCCATTACTTGAGTATTGTGTAACCCATTAACCACTGAGGACTGACTGAGAATAAACATTCTTGAAAACTGGTTTTAAATGTAATTCTCCATTAAACAGAATAAATAGCAGTCGTGATTACTGTTCATACAATTTACTGGACAACATTGCTGAACGAATGAGAGATGGACAGTGAGCTCATGTGGCAAAAGGAGGAGGTTGAATCTGAAAGATGGATTTAAGTTGTAATGTAGAGCGTAAAATATAACGGGGAGTATTAGAGTAAAACCACAGTTTGAAAAGTCAGTCGAGAAAGTTTCAGTTTGAGATCAAGGCCACAAAAGATATGAATAATCCAAAATGACAGCAGGGGAGCTGTTTGTGAAAAAAAAAGAAAATGTAGTGGAAAATATGTTGAAATATCTGGGTTGTATAGTATCAAGTATACAGTATGCATCTGTGTGGAAATGATGCCTTGCACAACACTTCGATCATCCTGAGAAACAGAAAAGAGAGAAGAAAGAGGTCACAGCTGCAAAGTCTCTGTACAGCTGCTGTGCATTTTTACATTAAACCCAATCCCTTTTGATAGCGAACAACTGTCATTACTCATCCTATCGGACTCCTTCAGTATATGCTCTCCATATACATTATTCACTTATAGCATTATAGGCATTCGGAGCATGTGCCTTCATTTTGTTTGTTGCTCATAAATCCCATTTACTGACTTAGGGTCTGCCAAAGTGAAAAAATGGGAAACATGAACTTCAATACAATGGCCAAGTGTTGAAATATGTGCATGTTAATGTATTACACTTCTTAACTCTATCCAAGTTTTCACTTCATAACTGATCTTGTAACGGGTTGATAAAAAGTCAAGTGAGAGGAGAAAAAATATTGTTGCATTGAAGATATCAAACTTACATGGAATATGTAGGAGATTTGGATCACCATCTGCAATTGTTAGAACCATTAAATCAGGATCATGATAGAACAGCAGTATCTTGTAGTAGATTTATGATAAATAAGCCATACAGGTTATCATGTATTTTGCAAGCCTGACAAGTGTAATATTAATTAGTTTAGACTCTAATAGAATAGCTCAACTTTACTTTGTCTCTTTACTCAAGCAGTTTCTGGAAAATCTGTTTTCTTCAAGACAAAGCTGTAGCTGTAGTTGGCACAGGTTGGCAATAAGAATAAAATACCAAAATGCCTACAGCTTCTACAGTTGTGCTATTACACCCAGCCTAAGTGCGTTTATAATTCTCTGTGGACTATTGTTATGCATGGGGACTTTAAATGTGTGTGTCTATACACATAAAGTCACATGTACATATAGTTTTCTTGATTATATGTAGCTGCGAGCCGTTGTGTTCTGCCTCTTCTGAAATCACATTACACAGCACTTTTTTCTTTATCTCATCTTAAATTAAACCAAAGTCAACAAACAATTTTGAAATCTCATTCAACATCTTTGCTTTCCTTCCCCCACTTTTCTTCTTTCCCTTCTCCTCCTTCGGCCTCTTACTCCTCGGGGAGATGAGGTCACAGTCTGGGGAGAGATGAAGTGATTAGGAGCTCCACACTTTGCCTGGATTAGTTCTGAATATCTTTACATCTCAGAGCTGACACCAGTGTTTTAAACCTGCTCAGAACTGGTTTAGCATAAGTCACTGTGTATCTGTACAGTCTGGATTATGTGTGTCAGCAATGACTGGGACGGCTACTACATTATCTCAATGTATTTGGGCTGTTTATGGTTCAACACAAATGAATAAAAATAGGGTTAATAAAAGATTTCAGTGTGAGTATCAAACCCCTTGTTCGATCAGACTTCTCAGTGTCATTTAGCCATTAGAGGCGTGCAGGAATATTGTAAGAGAACACAGAGAGCGTGAGAGCAACACAGGCCACAACCACCTCCACAACCGTCCGTTACAGACCAGCAGAAATGAATGATTCAGGTTTGTAACTAGTGCATGATTATTGAGAGAGGAAACTTCCCATTGTGTCATGTCCAGCTCATTGACCATCACCACAGTGTTTTTATGGGAAATTTGTCATGTTTTGTTTTTCACAATGTGGAAAATGCTATGCATCATGTTAAAAACACAGTGTAATATCTACAGTGGGGCAATCTCCTACCCTTTATTTGCACGTAGGTCTTCAGTGGCTCAAAAAGAAACATTAATAGTTGTTCACTTTGGGCAGATGTAGGAACAGGGAGAAATGAGTTATATGGAGCTTTGAATATTTTATTTTTACAAAATAAACAAATGGAAAGTTATTTTGAGGCCATAATAATAATACATATTTTTGAATGATGGCTTTCTTTTCTTTGCTACACAAGGCACTTTTGCGTCATTATGTACTATGTTATACTATATTCCATATTATTATTATTATATTTTATCCATTTATTTTCCTCCAAAACACAGTTTACAGCACATATACATCTAGCTATTATTGGTTATTATTAGTTATTTTCACAGATATATGAAGGAGCAAATGAAGCAAAAGCTCTAGATCTAAAACATACAGCTCTTATACACATGTAAGCTTCTTTTAATTGAAAAGCCGATCCTCAGACTAAGCAGTTGTGTTCTCAAAGCAAACAGTCACTTAGTGTAAGCTATGCGTGTTTGGTTTAGCCTAAACAAACTCAGCCTAAAAAGTGGGTTACATGGGCTTTTCTTGGTTTATGAATGTAACTTTGGTGTTATAATTTTTTTCTTTACACAAAGTCACTGCTACAAAATGTCTTTTTGTAGCAGCCACAGTGTATTGGGCTCTAGACCCTGACTGAGGCTATGTCCACACGAAGCCAGTGCATCCCCTATCCGATCTTGAGACGGCGTCGTCTCAAGAAAATATCTGCGTACACACGACCGGCTGAAAACGATGTAGTATATATGCCCGACCAGTATGGGGCGCTGTAATTCTGCCACAGATATACACTATACACGAAGAAGAAGACTTTGAGCATGCGCATAACACTTACTTGCGCTGCAGAAGAAGACGAAGACCTAAATATTTATTTTCTAATAAAAACAAGTTCTCAAATTGTTGCAGTCATATATTTAGAGTGTAGTAATTGGTGCCCTCATGTTTGTTGTTTGCTCTTCAATATACGGACTGAGTTCTGAGTGCTTTGGACATGCGGAAATTCTCTCTCCATTCATTTTCTCCTGGTTGCTCTCCTGGTTCTCTTTCGCGGTGGATCTAAGAGCATGTGGCGTATGGTGTTGTCCATTATCGCTTGTTGCTCACCACAACTGCATAGAAGCAATAGATTTTGCTGTAATAAAGCTAGTAGGCTTAGTAGCTTCTGCAGTTACCATAAAGTCTATAAACTCAATCATGTAGTCCGCCATTATTGTTGTTGCTGTTACGTGTGACGAGGCCGACACGTGATGCGATGACATCATCGTTTTCACAAAATATACGGATTGGCTGTACACACGACACCGCAAGGGTGTCACCAAGGTGTTGTCGAAAGATTTATCCACTTTAGAACCCTGTTTCAAAAATAGCGGATACAGTCTCCCATGGAAACACCGGATCCGTGTGACGAAAGGCCAATACGATACAAAATGTATATGGATACAGTGATTTGTGTCTCCGTGTAGACAGCCCCTCAGATCCAGGTATGGATAAAAGGAAGTGAGAACACATGGGCTCCCTTTGCCCAAGTGTCATTAAACACACCTACAGTCATTAATTAGGACCTATGACCATTTTACAGCAGCTCTCAAACATTTTTTTTGTTTAGAGTTAAAGAACCTCAACATTTAACACTGTGCCAATTGCACATACAATTTCTTAAAAATAACTTGGTGCTAGACGTGAGCCAGACTTTAGAAAAACACTTAGTTAAGGGTTATATATGGAGAAATAACATTGTCTTTTTTGCCCAACATTGCCCATGATTTTTTAAAGGCGTTTTATCAGAAAACACACCCTCTTGTCACTTGAGCAAAGCATCAGTTAAAGTTTGCTTTACTTTTATTGTCTTCTTGAGGTTAAATATCTCCAAACAATGCAGTAGTAGAGTACGAGGGGGGACTGAACACTCCTTTGACAGTATCATGGAAGGTTCAAGTTCAAGTACAACTCTTTTAAAGGAACACATTGAATATTGTTAAATATCACACAAACAATATGAACATTGTAAACCTTTGTTGCTGTGATGCATCGAGGGTTGAAGGGGACCACTTTTCAAAAAGATACATTGGCCTAGACAATGACCCCTGTTTGACCTTATACCATATATTAAAAAGAAACGGCAATGTTTGTATGTTTTAGACATATTTACCAAAATGCAAGTTACCATAAAGTCTATAAACCTAAACCACATGACAAAATGATTTCATAATTCCTTGTTACTTGGAAATATTCCGATCTGCGGTTGCCGTGGTTACTTCACAACAGCAGTGAACAATTCCCTCGAGTCATGGTTCGATTGAAGGGTATAGAGCAGCTTTACGAAGAAAAAGGAGGAAGTGAATGGAGGAAGATGTCTGAAAGCTGAATGAATGTGAGACAACAGAAGCAGAAATAAAGGAAAGCATCTGTCACTGGCTTCGGGGCAACAAATGTTTAAGTCATTATTATAGCCTTGAAAAACAGTTACTAAGGACACGGCGCATGGAAACAGTGGTGAGAGGGGAAACGATGACTTTCCTTAAATGGCTGAATCACAGACTCGTGTTCTAATTAGAGGTATTTATAACGACGGCACAGAAGGATGTTTGGAAAGAGTTGTGAGTTTATGTGCTTGTACTACATCACTGTGTTGGATGGAAATGGAGAAGTGAAAGAGCTTAGAGTTTTGCACGAGGAAATAGAGCTAAAACAGTAGATTACATAACTTTATTCGCAATTGACTTAACATCTCATAATTTATATATTCATTCAGATCTTACTAAAACCTCATTTCCACTGGTGGTTTGGTACAGGTTGGGTCAGTGTGGGGTCGTTTGGTACGGGTAACTCCTGAAGAGGCACGTTTCCACTAATATCTCTGTACAATGGGCTTAGGTGTGCAGTTGTGTTCGACCTAAGCACAGCTCTTCCAACTAGAAACCAGGTCTAGTCTAGTTTTATTCTTCTGACGGGTCCTTGTTTTATCTGTTAGCTGTTATATTTTTAACTTCAGTGTTAAAAGCAATGACCATTTATACTCTATTCTCCAGGTTTACTTTGAATTAAATGTACAAAACCAGTATAGATAATACACTTTTTATTTGTAGTCCAAATGACTGAAATAAAACAGACATCTGTCTCCATTTTGGTGTTACATCACAGCCCGCCCGAGTCAATAAGGTAATAATGGAAACTAACTGGGAAAGCTCGTACACATGTAGACACACAGTCAGTTCCAGATGGGCCTGGAGAAATACTTCTATCCACAGACTGAGAAGACTTCAGCTAAATCATTACAACTGAGGCATCATTGGTTATTCCAGGGTTATTATGTTTATCAGCAGATAATGTTCTGCTAAAATGAATTTCCTTGTACATTGTTATCAGGCAATGTATCTCCATTCTCTGATATAGAAGCTAAAAATATATATATTTAGAGTTTTACCATAAAGAGTAACAATAAAAAGGAATTTTGTAATGACAAAATAGAAAGTTATGCACATGACTCATTCATGCTCACTTTGCTTGTCTCAACTTACATACTTCTGTTGTTTACATTAGCACGTGTTACATAAATCAAGAATAAACAGACTTACAAAACTGTGCAGTCTTCAGATAGATTTTAATATTTTACCAAAGTTATACTATCTGCCGGTGGTGTTGGTGATTTAATTGGACCATGGCCACCTAAAAAGTTTGTTATTTATGAACATATTTTATTAAGACCTTTTCTGTTTGCACTGTATTGTATGTTTCTTTCATAATATTACACATCCATTTTCTGTCACTACCACGCACCTTCCTTTTATTCCCTGTCCTTTCCAAACCCCCTGTCGCTGTCGAGGAACACCTCCTCTTCACCACTAAAACTGCTCTGTGGGTCCTTTTCTGTAAAGCTTTCAGGAAACAGACATTATATTAATGTAAAAAACTATATTTGACTGTGGTGGACCATGAAAGTAAAGTGTGTGTGCTGCAAACACAAAAAGTTCAAGCAGTGGGCAGTTGTTGCTTTCATGTCCTCAGAAGAAGAGTCTCTTTTCCATCCACCTGTCCAGTGAAGCAGGACAGATAAATCAGGTCAGCTCTTTTTGATGTTGTGCACTGACCTGCTCCGAGTATCTGCGCGGCTTTCCAAACAGAAGAGTAACTGTTTGGCGTAGGGCAGGCAGGCGGCCCACTCCCTTCAAGCCCTTTATTAATCCCTCTGAGAACATTTGGTGAAGAGAGACAGAGAATGAGAAGAAACACTGTCTAGAATATAACGGCAAAATCATCAATGTAACTAAGGTAAAGTAAAAGTGTTAAATAATTTTAGGAGTAATTTACTGAGAGCTAAAGATTTCTCCTTCTGCACACATTCCTTGTAATTAAACGTTCACATATTTTTTTTTTTAAAGTTTTTAAAGTAGTCACAATGAATCTCAGGCCACAATGTTTCCAGTACTTAAGTTACTTTTGTAAGTGCACATTTATCGGTCATTGCTACCACACATAGTTATGCTGATTCAGTTTGAAAATGGCATGTGGGTCGTATAAAGAAAGTTTACTCATCGTACTTTTTGGCCTTAAGGTGTATTTTAAGTTTAATTTACAAACCTCCAAATATTTTCTGAACTGACTCACTTTCTCGTTAATCCAGTGACTATTTTTAACCCAATGTTAGTTTTGGCTCAAGTATTAGATATGGTAAGCTATTTGTTTCTCTTTCTATTGATGATTGAAGTTCATTTTTACAATATCACACTCCTCTGTATTATAAGTCACAGAATAGACGATTACAACAAAGCTGCTTTTGTTGAGAAATGATTCACTGTTTTTACATTCGGTTGAGTCTGGAATACTTCTACCAGCCGAACCATAAAAGGATTTTGTTTGTGTGTGTGTTGATGTGTGTGCATGCCTCAGGCGTTACACATTATCATGTTGTTTTTTGAAACATGTTCCTAACCACACTAAATGGCACTTGATCAAAACAAACCCATCACTTCACCCTAAAACTATTGCTACTTCCTCCAAAATGTTTCAACAAGGAAAATTAAATTAACTACAAGTGACTACATGTTTTATATTTATTACAGAAAGTGGCCCACTAGCTGTGAGCCGAAACAACCGAGATCGAGGTAGACTTTGTTTCTATCTAAAAGACCTCCCCCTCTTTTTTTCTAGAACCTGTGAGCACGTATGGTAGCCCTGCAGGGACAAATGTCCTAGAAATAGGTCAGATTGTCAGATATTTAGACACAAAAGACACTTGGTTCCTTGTGTACTCTTTGTTTTTTAATTTTCTTTTCACTTTATGAAGCTTCAAATGTCTATTAGGCAAACACAGGCTGTTATTTAAAACATAAAGACATTATCTATTTGGTTCTGTTGCAAAACTAGAAAATCTTACACAATGACCTAGGACTGCAAAAACTTTAAAAGTTTTGTTCAGACCTGTTCAGTGATTTCTTTGTGTCTGGGTTCTCCTGTCTCTACAGTTCACTCTGTCTTCATGCTTTTCCTTCTGATGCTAATGGGTGATGACTTAAATGGTTTGTCTTGTGCTAAATAAAAGCCTCAGTACCACAAAACTGACACCACATTTAATGTAAGAGACAAACCACTGGAAAAGACAGGATTTGGAAACAATGAAGCAAACAAACTTAAACCAGACTCGACCAAAGCCTGATGTATCAGTTATTAATAATGTAACACCCACTAGTTTTCAGCTGTGAGTCCTATACTGCTGTTCTTTTCCCGACTGGTGGCCCTGATTTGTCACTTGCATTGAGTGACCATATGTTAAAATCTCCAAAACAAGACACTTTTTCCACAACACTGACTTAATAACACATCACAAGGATTACACCGGTGCAAAGAGCTGCTGAAAGACTACACATGATGTTGACTTAAAACAGACATACAGTATGTTTAGATATTTTGAATTGGTAGCAATGTGGGGATGGGGCAGCTCAAAGTTATTATACTATTGTTGTTTTAATGATATTTGTTGGGATACTGGACAAAAAGCCTGAAAAGATAAAGCGAGAGTTTAAATCTACACAAGAAAAGTGTAAGTTACAAAGTACATGGACAGCTCTATGAAGCTATAAAGGAATCCTAGGAAGAATTGGGTCAGCCCTCACTGACTTATGCTCCTCTGGAGGTAGGTCCTGGTCCAATGTCTTCCTTTACATGAGCTTTTCCGATAATATGTCAATCATCTTGTGCCTAAATCCCTACTCGAATGCACATTTGGCCTCCAAATGTATCTAAGATGTGATTTATTTCTTGAAGTCACAGATTTGTAAGTGGGGAAAGGTCAACTTCAGCCAACTACAACACTTCAGACATTAACTGTCACTCTGCCTCTGCCAGGAGAATTGAACTGACTTAAAATACTGTACTGACAAATAGAGTCCAAATTCTCTGGTATGGTATGTTATTTTTACGCTTTTCTTTTCTTTCCCTCATTCCACTTCTCGTTTCTGTCATATTCCTCAGGCTTTTCCACACATTTGGATCCATCCAGCTTCCCCATTGTCTTTTCTTGTCTGTAATTTAGTTTTTCTTGTGGATGACACGGGTTAATCTTAGCCAAAACCTCTAATCACTCTCTCTGCCAGTAACAGTCGCAATAAAAAAAGGCCGTGTTCAATTTTCTGTATGTGTGTAAGTATATGTTAATACTTCATGATAACATCAGGATGAGTTCTTCTGTAAATCTACTGACTTTTCTTTGCCTGTGTGTCTGTTTGAGTCGGTCATTAGTCAGAGAAGATAAACATTTAATTAACCTTCTAAAGTTTCTAGGCAGAAAACCCTTTTTTTTTTTTTACATCAAAGGGGACCAGATGCTGTGCTAATTTGTCACGTTTCATCTCGTATCTGCCTTCTAATCTGTGCTTCTCCTCCCCTTTGGCTCACGGACATAACTCCTTCTCTCTGGTCGTCTTCCTTTCTCCTCTCGCTCTCTGCGGCTTTTCTCTCTGTCTTCCATAAACAAACAAAGGCAAGCCATTTCCGCAAGTAGACATTATGTTAATTGAGACCTAATCTGAATGGGAGAGCCACTATAAACAATGTTTTAATTCATATTTTCTTTATAGACTTGTCAGCACTGTACAATCACAGTCTAAATTAGGGAAATTTTAGTTGTAGTTTCATCTGTAATAAATCAAATGTAAGTCTTTTACAAAAATCTTGACTAATCAGTGACTGGTGATTAGTAGCACCTGTAACGTAAAGTAGTTGTGTAGGTGTACAGTAGGTGTTAGCATTATTGTGAGCACTAAGAGTGGGTTTAGTGTAAATATATCAAGGCACTGTTCTTTTCCCTGAAATATTACATATCCGCAGTGGCTGCAGAGAAACGTAACCACTCCAAATAAGCATAATTACACTGACCCAGTAACATCATGAAACCCCAGGAGACTCCATTTGGAGTTTACACAGATGAAGCTGGATTAACAGAACACAGTCAGCTAAAATGAAAGAAGAATGAAACATGGAGGAATGTAACATAGTGGGTTTTAAACCACATTAAAATAATACAGAAAAGTGAAAGTAGTTTACAGAACATGAGACTCTGCATTGTCTTCATCTGAAACACCAGGACGTTTGCCAGACTTCATGGCCTCTGTTCACAATCAGACCCATCCCCCTCCCGTCAGAGCCCTCTTCCCTCTGCTCGTCCTCTGACGTCTATCTTATCTGCACTGACTTCCTTCTCCTTCCTTCTCTAATTTCACCTTTGCCATGCTGCTCATCCTCCTCCTACATGTTACTGTTTTACACCAAAATGTTGATGGTGTTCCTGAAAATGCAAAACTTGGCTCTCACTGTCCTAGGTGAGTTGGCACCCCAAATACTTCATTACAAAGCCTTCTAAGAAGATGCAGTTGGGAAATGATGCTTTAAAACAGACCGTTTTGGATGCTAGAAAATAATGAATAAAAAGGAATATTAATTATGGATGCGTTTTTCAGAACATGAACATCTGGAGTACAAAAAACACTAGTTTTCCTTTGCTGTTATTGTACACACAGCTAAATATCCAGTAGCAGGCAGTCCTATTTGATACAGAGTATCCACGGAAACACTGTGAACAGAGTCAGTGTTTTTCCTTGTCTTTATTGTTCATGTAAATAGTCCAGAAAGGACTTTACGACATTACAGCAGATTAGGCGCAAGATTCAGGTGCACCCCCAGTGGACACTTGCAGTACTGCCAAAAACAACACCACGCTGCTCAGAAAGCTTTTTAAAATTTAATTTTTACTTTGCTTCCCTTTGTAAAATAACATTTACAAGTAAGACCTTTAACAACCTAACAAAATTATAAAAGACAGAACTGTTTTAAATCACAAGTGAACACAAGCAGCTAACAAACAAACATATATAATATATTGTGATATGAGTGTAATACATTTTGAATCGAGGAAGGTAGCATTACAGGTGGAGAGTGTAGTTTACCAGCATCTGGATTCATCCATCTTCTACCGCTTATCCGGGGCCGGGTCGCGGGGGCAGCAGTCTAAGCAGAGACGCCCAGACTCCCTCTCCCCAGACACTTCCTCCAGCTCTTCTGGGGGGATACCGAGGCGTTCACAGGCCAGCCGAGAGACATAGTCCCTCCATCCTAGATCTTCCCTGGGGTTTCCTCCCGGTGGGACATGCCTGGAACACCTCCCTAGGAAGGCCTTCAGGAGGCATCTGAAACAGATGCCCGAGCCACCTCAGCTGGCTCCTCTCGATGTGGAGGAGCAGCGGCCCTACTTTGAGCTCCTCCCGAGTGACCGAGCTCCTCACCTTATCTCTAAGGTAGCGCCCCGCCACCCTGCGGAGAAAGCTCTTTTCGGCCGCCAGTATCCGGGATCTTCTTCTTTCAGTCATGACCCAAAGCTCATGACCATCGGTCAGAGTACGAACGTAGATCGCCTTGCTGCTCAGCTCCTTCTTCACCACAACAGACTGGTACATCAACCACATTACTGCAGAAGCTGCACCGATCCGTCTGTCAATCTCACGTTCCCTCCTTCCCTCACTCGTGACCCCAAGATACTTAAACTCCTCCACTTGAGGCAGGATCTCTCCACCAACCTGAAGGGGACAACCCACCCTTTTCCGACTGAGAATCATGGACTCAGACTTGGAGGTGCTGATCCTCATCCCAGCCACTTCACACTCGGCTGCAAAGCATCTGGATCCATCAACTCCTAAATAACAAACAATAACAAAACTGCTGTGTTTCATACAAACACAATTCACTGTTAAATGCCATTATTACTTTCTAAGCTGTGTCTATCTCACTCAATAAGTCTACATTTACAAACTCATGGTTCCCTTTAGTTTCAGTCCAAGATGATGTCAATGAGAATATCTGAGGGTTTTGAGTGACCCCAAGTCATCCATGGTCCATTTGTGACGTTAAAGGCTTTATGAATCATTGCCAAAAACAACAAGTCACAGGCTCCCACGCTGTGTTGTCTTAAACACTGCAATCCCACTGTGGGTCATTACATGGGGTTCATATACATAAGGCTTGTATCAACAGGGACCTGAGTTCACAAAAGTAAAGGCAAGACGTCAGGTATTATACACCATAAATGAAATGGAGGAGGAGGGCGCAGTACATGGGACAGTTTGGAAAAGAAAATGAAACGAGATGATATGTGGACGTGAGGTAAAAGGGGGATTTCAGATGATTCACTGTGTTCTTACTGACCTTTGTCTTCAAACCATTTACTTTTTCCCAGAATCTGACAATGTTTTGAGACTTTACAGTTGGCTTTTATCATAAAAGTCACCAGCCATGGGTTTTCACGCTTGAATTATTTCAAGTCTAACAACTTTTAGTACCTTCAAATTCCAACTAGACAAAATAAACTGTTATCTTTAAAAAAACGATGGGCTATAGTGTGGGCTCCTGTACCATTGAGTATCCATCATACGTCTGCCGTCTTTGGAAGCTGACTCTGCTTTTCACTGTGCCCTCCATTGTTCCCAGCCACAGTTGCTCTGTCATTTACCCGTACCACACTGGGAAAAGCAAAACCTTTTTGATGGTTCAACCTCTGTGTGTACTTCTTACATTACAAAGGCAATATTTAAATACACATGTTTTTGGTAACTTCTAAGAACTAAGGATGGGATTGTAAATACAGTTGAAGGGTTTTGTTGTAACAGATTATTTATTTTAAGAAGTACACTTTCTTGTTCTTTAAATACTGGTATTTTTTCTTATCTAAATGCTGATATAGACTGCAATATAATATTTGTTTTCCATTTTTATCCCTTTACCCATCCATTTTTATTAATATTTAATAAATACATTCTGTACTTACATAAAACAAAATGTGGATATACAGTATAATAAATCAAACATTGGGGACCAATACAGTGTTTGGGCGTTGGGAGGAAGCTGGAGTACCCGGAGAGAACCCACAGTAAAGAGGAAGGACATGCAGACTCCTCACAGAAACATACTGTATAATGTAATCTGATAATAATATAATCATCAGTGCAATAATTTACATTTAGTCATTTAGCAGACCCTTTTATAATAATAATAATAATTGTTATATTTATATAGCACCTTTCCAGAGCTCAAGGATGCTTTACATATCAATTATTCATTCACTCCACAGTCACACACTGGTGGTAGTAAGCTACATCTGTAGCCACAGCTGCCCTGGGACAGACTGACAGAGACGTGGCAGCCATTCCGCGCCTACGGACTCTCCGACCAACACCTTCAACATTCTCACACATTCATACGAGGCAAGGTGGGTTAAGTGTCTTGCCCAAGGACACAACGTCAGTATATGAACAGTGGGGAGAGCGGGATTTGAACCACCTACCTTCCGGTTGAAGGACGACCGCTCTACCACTGAGCCACTGGACCCCATAATCATAATATTTTGGTTGATCGTTGGAGTAAGAGCTGAATAAGAGGTCGAAGACATAATTAGTGGCTGGGAAAAATACATTATATCAATTTAAATGTGTCTGTGGCAGTTCAGTCATCCAGGACATATCCAAGAAAAGATTCAACAACTGCAACAAAGGCTTGTTGAAACCATCTGAATTTAAATGTGCATATTGGCAATGAATATATTGCAGCTTAATTAAGCCATAACACTTTAAGTAAACAATGTTATTACTGCATATTACTGCATATAATATCTTAAAAGTGTACATTGAGTAGTTTACCATAACATATTTCAGTACTATACAACCTTTACTTTGCAACATTTTTTTAGATTTTCTTTTAACATATGACATGATTACTTTGTTGTTTTCTAAAATGATGAATGAATGATGCCTGTAGTTTTGAAGATAAACTGCTGGTAATGAACCTCGTGGACAGATAAAGGACTAATGCGGAGTAGAGACAGCAGCAGAAGTCCAGTAGAGCCAGTTGGACATACAAGGCCTTCCCCCTTGTCTGACCTCCGAGAAAATGGCAGCTGTTTTTCAGTGAGCTCATAATGGTGGAAGCCCAAGATTTGTCATGTCTGCGAGTGTGTATGTGTGTGTGGGTAGACCTACTGGAGTGAATAGCTCAGCAGTGAGTCACAGAAAGTGCAGATTGCAGAGTCAGGCAGATACATATCCTGAAGTCCCAAAACGAAAAAAAAAAACACCCCCTAACAACTCACATTTACCGACATGAGCCAGGAATCCCCTCAGGGCCAGCTGCTTGACATGAAGTGTGACTGAAGCAATCTGAGCCAGCCAGAGTCTTTTAATGTACTGTATAGTTGTGTGCATGGTTTACTGCTATTGTTGCTAATGACACTGCATCAAAGAGCATTTTAAACATAAAAGACTTAAGATTAAGGTTGAAATGCCTCACAGTGGGACCATGTGGTGCTAAGAGTAAGCTTTCTGGGTTTTTTAAAGGTCCTTTGTGCACCTTCCTTGACAGACAGCAACACTATACAAAACAAATGCTATGAAAAACATCCCACATTGGCACATATATTAGATGTAGCCATATACTCATTAATTAATTACATGGTTTTAAAGTACAAAGCAAGCTGTAGTTCTCCTTATAGACTCTCCACCCTCTAATAGCGATATTTCAATGTTTATGAAAGTGTAAAATATAAGTGTTTTGTAGCACATGGAAAATGGGAAATGCTGACTTTTTCTTTTTAGACATTTAAAGAGATCAAGCTGAGACTCAAACGCTAACCCTAGACCTTATCAAACTGATAACTTTTTTGCTTTACAAACAATAGAAGAAGTACAATTATTGTAAAAAAAACTCATTGACATTTCATTTTGAATAATAAGCTAGTGTTTTAATGTGCCTTCAGGACAATGAAATAGATTATTTAGTTATTACACCATTGTTTTTGTGGACTCCGCAGATGTACATTATTTATAGAAAATGTCAATGTTTGGAGCGCCATAGGTGTATAGAAACTTCTTCAGAGTAATGCAGGGTATCTGAAAATGATTGAAGGCCTTTTTCATTGAAATACATTAAATAAAGTTGCATATTACATAATAAATAGATGGATGGAAACTGTACTAAAGTGACAGACACAGTATGAAGTCAGCGTCCTGGTACAAACCTGTGGTAGATCTAATGGAGTCCAGTTAGACTTGTATTATTATTCCAGAGAGCTTTTATTTCAATGTGACACACTCTCTTTCTACTCTGGAAACTGTATTTCCATGTGACACTGAACAGACACATGCGTCTGCTAGATCAGCTTTAAGTACAATACTGAACGACTATTTAAAGGTCTAATTGGTGTAGGGTTTACCTGTACCTGTGTGAGGCTTCCTGTTTTCTGTCTATAGGAGAACTGTTGCACTGTCATCACATGACATCATGCACACTGGGACATCTGTTACAACAAAAAGGGTTTCTCTGCTCCTCTCAGTGTACACTCTCTATACATCTACAAACTAGTCCGACCTGTGATTAAATACAAAGAGGCTATCAGTGTGGGGTTGTGCAGTGATTATGACTTCAGGTCTGATACTGGGTGAACATTAGATCTGTGCTGACAGAAGAGGCAGCCAGGTGAGCATAATCATGAATGAATCACTGTCTGACTGAGAAAAAAGCGAGGGCCAGATAAGGATGGTCACATGACTCACAAGACTAAACTATAAGGCGGGAATCTAAACGCTACTAGACAACAACTAGAGGTATACACACATGATAAGATACGCCGACTCGAAAATGTGATCAGACGTAACCTCAACAGCTGTGTCAAGGATCTGAACCCACATCAGTGAAGTCTGCAGCTATGACAGATATTGCACAAACTCTTCCAGATGTGTCCCTTAATCCTAAACCTATTTAGACACTCACACAAAACTGGGGCCTCTGTGTTTACTGAATGAGTTAATTCCAATGTAGTGCTCGAGCTTGAGGTGTGTGGGATTTCTGATACTTGTTGCAGGAATCCATGCTTCAAGTCACAATATTTTAGTAAATTAACAGAACTCTGTGAGCTCTTAAGTATCTACACACATGATTACAGCAACACATGGAGTTTTTAAAATGTTATATTTAGATAACTCAGACTCAGAAATACAGTATGTAGCATGTTTTTTGGTTGAAATAGGGGTATTAACAAACATCAAAACTATAAATCTACTAAAACACAATTTAACCATATTTGTCCATTTAACCCTCTATCATCCAGCACTTCTTTTGTGCGGCCCGTATCTGTTGCATCAGTATGTTCTTTGTAAAAGCTCTGTTTATCATTATAGAATCCCAAATGCCACCTAAAGCTGCATTTGAGGACAAAAAATTAGCATTCTTAATATGCTCAGAAATGACAGTATTTGTCTCTCCAAGTACCACCTTTATGGCAGAACAATACAGGCATCTACACATCATTTATAACCTTTTTCAGCAGACAGTTGTATCACAGTTTATTCTGCTCTGCTGCTGTGAAGTGGCTGCATTTCCTGATCAAATACTTGCTTTTGAAGTCACTTAGAGCATCTTTTTTACAGTTAGTAATGGTAGGAAAAAATGAAGAAACCTACATTTTAGGTTGAGAACCCACTAGTCCACACCATGTTGCTATGCATATAAAAACTTCCCTATACAGTATTGCGCTGATAAAATGTTCTATTTTTAACAGTAAAATCCCCCTTGACTGTATTTGATTTGAGAAACTATATCAGGACTTGTGTAATTACTGATCGTCCCCTGATGACCACAGACATCCAGAGGAACACACCCTGCCCTCCCCAAGGCCTTTCTCAACACATCTGGCCTCTGTGTGTGTTTGCATCTGTTTGTATGTCTATTAAGTATCCTTCTCTTCCAAACTGTGTATCAAATAATAGCAGTGATGTAATGAGAAATGTCTGCAACCACAATGCTTTTCATATTTGTGGTACTTCATCAGGATTTCACTGCAATTTAAATTGAATTGTGAAGTGGGTTAACTAGCCTGGACCTTAACAATGTCAAAGCGACAGGCGTGAGGGTGTGGAGGTAAAAGTAGGCTAATGATGTAGCATTTCCTGAACTGACTCGTGGCCTTTGACCTATTCTCGGGTGTCACAAAGGTCAACAAAGCATGGACTGGTTTATTTACTTGGTTTTCTAAACATCCTTAACTAATTTGTTTGTGTATGTGTGTGTGTGTACATTCACATTTCTGAACATGGTTCCAACTCTGATGTCAACATCAGCATTACTTCCCTTCTGGGGTAAACACTGCTGGCGTTTTGTGTCAAAAGTGGGTTATAATAAACCAGTTTCAGTTCTATGAAAACATTTAAATATTATTGTAGCATTTCCAGGTACTTCCATGTTATTTATTTGGTCTTTATTGAACTGCTCTAAGTCATGCAGTTTGTGTTGTCTTTTAGTCCATCTTGTCTTAAATCCAATCAGCTCCATACCTACCAGAAGAGAGTCTTGGCCTTAGTTAAAAGTAGTCTTAAAGTCTTTGAATACGTTACACGAATGGCAACTCATTGGGTCTCCATTAGCTCAGTTTTCTTGTGCTTGTGTAGTAAATGAAACTACACTTTCAAGCTTTGGTGAACTGGTGATGCTCGTTTTCACTAAGTAAGTTTGTATTTGTTTTGATGAGTAATAGGCAGACAAGCCCTTTTTTAAGTTTAGATACTGTATACTGTAAACAGTCAGAAGATGTCTAAACAATGTTTAGTCTACAACCATCACAAATGTACATCACTTACAAGTCAAATTTACTGTAAGAAACTGAATCCAAGTAAGGTTGAGTGGTTGTTTATGTAGATTTGAAAATTGAACTTCATATTTCATTATCACAGGCTTTGAAGTTAAACCATTAGTGACTCTTGAAGGGGATTACACCAGACATATATCCTCATTATTATTGCCAGAGATGGACATATCATTGAACGATTGCAAGAATGTGTTTGAGCACTTATCACCGAAGTGAGACTTAAGTAGTGGGGTGAAAAAAACATGTACTCCCAAGAACTTTTTGGCTTTCTGACATTGTTGTTACACACTTTTGTACTTATCCTAGTCATGTTCTTCACACAGAGCCAAAAGGCCTGTTTAATCAGGTCACCACCTGGATTTAACAACGCAAATAGGTAAGAGCCTCCTATTTAATTATTACTGCATGGATGATCTCAGCTGGCAATAAATTATTTAACGCTAACTGATGTGTGTGTAGTTTCTCATTTTTTAAACCAGCATCTCAGAAATCCGATCCTCTGGTTGTGGAAAAAATGTTAGTTTGTTTTAGAAGAGTCAAATTTTTGGCATGCATCAAGCTAAGAAAACGTCTAAGGATTGCTGATACTACTAAAATTGTGTTAAGAACTGTCCAAGGCATTATAAAAAACTGGACGGATAGTGGGAACCATCATATTTGAGGAAGAAATGTGGTCCCATTTGACTCGTAAAGTGTATCACTCACACAATCTCTTACTGAGTGTCCCAGGAATCCCTTAGTTCTTGTCCCGGGACAGGAAAGTTCCATTGGAGGTTTCTGTCCAGCTGATGGTACTGTGTCAGTGAGACTTCATGATGTCATGATTCTACCGATGTCAAGAACCATCTAAATTATTTTGAGTGTATATATTTTGCTTCTCCTTAGACAAATCGTGGTCTGAAATAATTTTGCACACAATAAAATTTCTTTACAAGACACACCTTCACCTTTTATAGGCCTCCTCAAGCCGTCGGTGAGTGTCTAGAAAGACACCGACAAACCCCTTTGGAGACTCGTTATGACTAAGAATGACCATGCTCAGTGTAACCATCATAAATGTATAGCTGACCCCTGACCTTTACCATCCACTACATATACTCACGTCACATCCACAGAGAATAATGAATGGTGTCTCGCACTGGGCCAATAATTGGACGGCCAACTCATCTTCTGCTGAGAAAAGTGGGGTAATATTTCAGTGAAGGTTTATCGGATGATGTCAGCATTACAAGCTCTGCATTGCACTCACACAGAGATGGATAATGAGAAAAAGGTGAAGCGAGCAGCACAATGCCTTTCCTGGCTGCCAGACTCCATCGGCCCGCCTCTTATAGTGGACCCCTCCCCCCAGTGATTCCCCACTCAGTCCCACATCTGGTTCCCAAACTTGGAAAGGGGCCTTCGAGAAAACAATATTTGGGTCAAAGTAAACTGTGTTTTGTGTGTGTGTGTGTGTGTGTGAGTGTGTGTGTGTGTGTGTGTGTGTGTGTGTGTGTGTGTGTGTGTGTGTGTGTGTGTGTGTGTGTGTGTGTGTGTGTGTGTGTGTGTGTGTGTGTGTGTGTGTGTGTGTGTGTGTGTGTGTGTGTGTGTGTGTGTGTGTGTGTGTATGCGTGTGTGTGTGTGTGTGTGTGCGTGCGTGTGTGTGTGTGTGTGTGTGTTTGTAAGGGAGAGAGACATACCACAGCCGTCATGAGAGCTGCCTCTGTCGTTGAACCTAGGGATGAACTGGATCACACTGGACAGACTCTCTATACAGAATGACTCACAATGATTTTGAGCCAAAGACAAAATGAGTCCAGAATTATGAATAAACATTTTTTTAAGCTTTAAAAGAAGGAAGAGTTATTTCCCTTAACAGTTATTTCCCTTATTTCCTTAAACTGTGGTATTGTTGAGATTTGACAAAACCACACCAGAACATCTTATTTTTCTCATTTTTTACATATTAGTACATAATTGAAGTTTACTTTTGTTGAGAAACGCCTTGAGTTTTAATCCCTCAAACTAAACTTGTATTTCACCCAAATAAAACCCTATACTGCCCCCTTATGGACAAACCGTCACATGACACGATTCAGTGAGTAGTTTATTATTATGAATAACCAAAGCCAATAAAGGAGATAGCGTTTGGTCATCAACAGTTAGATGCTGTCAAAAGCACTTTTTGTGATGTTGTTACAAAATATTGATTTAAGTGGCAAATTATGAATAAATATTTATATAAAGCTTTTCACATATTTTTTTCACACTTTGTTTTAATAGCTTGAGTTAAAAAAAAAAAAAAAACTCTTTATAGCCCCATAGAACTGCTGTAGCTTTACGACTGAGCTGCTAATGTAATGCATGTTACTGTAAAGCATGGGACGCAATTTCATCTGGCATATGGCTACTCAGTTTTGGTTAACACAGGTTTAGAGCAACGTGTGCAACAGGTTTCCTAGTGCTGTTCTTCACATCGAAAACAATGTTTTGACGTAAAGCAAGTGTTTCAAAATGTCAGTTGAATAAAAAGAATGTGATTAAATACTATATGTAGAAACATAAATTTGATTGTGT